>ML769337.1:2290168-2660894 GCA_009732865.1 Stipitochalara longipes BDJ | reverse complement strand
GACGCTCGGTACGGTCAATAACCTAGGGAACCTCTACGCCGACCAGGGCAAGCTCGCTGAGGCGGAGCAGATGTACGAGCGGGCGCTGCAAGGCTACGAGAAGGCGCTCGGTGTGGAGAATATCACGACTTATATCCCAGCACTAAACACAATTTGGAACCTTGGCTTACTCTTTGAAAAAGAAGGAACTAATCTAGTAAAGGCTAGGATCATGTATTCAAAGGCTCTTACAGGATATGAGAAAGTCTTCGGACCTAAT
The DNA here is from genome assembly GCA_009732865.1 of Stipitochalara longipes BDJ. Classification (NCBI taxonomy): domain Eukaryota; kingdom Fungi; phylum Ascomycota; class Leotiomycetes; order Helotiales; family Hamatocanthoscyphaceae; genus Stipitochalara; species Stipitochalara longipes. The sequence goes on along the minus strand of ML769337.1, from coordinate 2,660,635 downwards.
CATCCAAAGTGTCATAGTTTACGAGAGATTCTTCGGGATCTATGAATGGTTCCTGGCATAATTCACTTGCACACTGGTTTCATGGCCACGTAGAGTCTCTTTCACGCCTTGGTTTTGCTCATTATTTTCGTATTCTCATTTTTTCAAATCCTTCGAAAGAAAAATGACTTGTGCAATTATCCAACTCCCGGACTCTTGTAGTCCACACAGCTCAGATTACTTTTCGTTCGGGCCTGCAATCAACATCTTGATCCCTTTTCCTGCCTTCACATCCTTGAATGCCTGCTCGGCTTCTTCAAATCTCACTGTCTCGCTGATCAACTTCTTCACGTCCACCTTCCCAGCAGCAACAAGCTCGACTGCAAGTTTGTAGTCACCGCTGCCGTATCTGAAGCTTCCCTTGGCTGTGACTTCCTTCATACACAGTTCCATGATTGGGAATGTGATATCAGGCTTGCCCATTCCTCCTTGAACATAGACACCGCCTCTCCGCACAACATAGATCGAGGTTTGGATAGAAGGTTCGGCACCTGAAGCATCAATAACAGCATCCGCCCCGCCCTCAAGTCCAGTCTCTTTCAGCAAACGGGCTGCATTCTGTTCAGCAGGGACCCGTTCAGGCGTGAAAGTATGTGTGGCAGCGTAAGAGGCGGCAAACTCGAGCCTCGCGGGCTGAATATCAACAGAGACAACAGTGGATGCACCGAATGCTTTCGCAACCGCGCAGCAAAGAAGTCCCACAGGTCCAGCGCCCATTACAACCACACTCTGGCCTGGCTTGATCTCAGCTTGCTTGGTAATGTGAACTGCCACAGCCAAAGGCTCGATAAGAGCCCCTTCTTGAAGGGACACATGGTCCGGGAGCTTGTAGCAGAAATCCTCTGCGGAAATGTAGTATCCAGCAAGCGTACCATCAATTGGGGGGGATGCTGCGAACCGCATTTCAGGGCATAGGTTGTAGTGGCCAGCGAGACACGGCGTGCAACGTCGGCAAGGTGTTCCGGGCTCCAATGCAATCCTGTCCCCAACCTTGACTGATTTCACTGCCGATCCGACCTCTACAATTGTTCCTGCTGATTCGTGACCGAGAACCATTGGATCCTTCAGGACAAAGGAGCCAATCCGGCCTTCCTCCCAATAGTGGACATCGCTGCCGCAGATTCCCGTGTAGTTTATGGCCACGAGCACATCGTGTGGGGATTCAATTTTTGGCTTCGGTCTCTCTTCGAAGGTTACGTCGTGAGGTTTGTTGAGGATGAAGGAGAGATTCTGCAAGGATTGAGCTATGTTCTTTGGGAGGCGGGTGACTTACGCTTTCTGCTTTTGCCATTGTGTATTATGTGAGGGAGTCGAGATCAGGTTTATCAAGCTCGAGGGTCTCCCTCGTGTATTTAATGGGAGAAGCTTGCCAGCAGCGACTTTGTCTGGCATCTGCTGTCGCCGTCCGCGGGTCGCAGCGGCTTTCGGCCACCGGCTGTGCTAATTGGTGCGGATAAGTCTGGATAAATCCATGAGCTGTGGAGGGGTAGGCGGGGCAGGTGTGCCGATCGGCCTCGCTACGTGATCCTTTTTCCAAGGCGCAACGATCAACAACTCAACAGGCGATTCATATACATATGATGTTTGGCCAATTGTTGATTGGGGTGCACCCTCTTGAGACCACACCGTAGCTCAAACAAGGCCGTGGATCCGAAGAGGAGTCGCAGCTCACGGTGTACCAGGTGCTGGGTGAGAACCAGCAAATTACATAATCAGGCAAGGGTACTCGTGGTGCTCAACAGTGCTTGTGGGCGGCTTGTTTCTTCCACTACCCTGAATCTCATCGCAACAAATATCTCCCAACTACCCCGGTATCATTAAACATTTCAGCAAATAGCGCAGACACACGACTGACACTTTCAAATTTGAATCATCCCAACTCCACGATGATCCAATTCACAACATAGCGTCCCAGCCCATAGGTTTTCGAAAACTTCTTCAAGCCGACATTCCCCCTCTTGGAAGCGACAGCTAATCCAAGGGGGAGAGCGGCCTGTCGGAACTTCTCAACCCGAATATCGGGAAACTCCCAAGGCGAGAGCTCCTCGGCTTGACAGAGCGAGTGTGGATAACGCGTCTAACTCGCACGCAGCGTCTGACTGTTCAACACCCGCTCAAACCGAGAGCTTCCCAGCTTGACGCAGCGAGTGACAACCAGTCAACGATCAAATGAGTCTAGAATGTTTCCCTCGCAGCATTGGAGTAAGTGGCAGTTGGTCAACTAGTGATAACGAGTCTGACGATTTTTCTCTTGCAGCGTCCGACCGTTCAAATCCAATTCCCTCAATGTCAGACTCCATCTCAATCAACGAGATTGGCTGCCCAAGCCGGCTTTCAAACCTGTGAATCATAAAAGAGTCTTGTCGATCCTATAGCCGTCAAGGTGAGCGCGTGAAAGCAGTCAGGAAACTGCCCCGGAAAACGAGTCGTCCAGCGATGCGAGCACAGCGAGCCCACACGAGCTGGTGGAAGCAGTCAGGACAACAAATTGCCTGAGCTGTTGGGGAACCCAATTGCCCACGATGCGAACACAATGAACCCTGCGTGAGCTTTGGTACAAAAACGCCCGGAGTTAACTGTGGGGGATCCTTCTCATCGTGTTCGCGGCCTTTTGGGTATCCTGGGCGAAAGCAGAAAATACGAAATTGCGCCGCGGAACATTTATCGAGCAGCAATGGGCCATATCTCAGGCTAACAGTTGGCAATCAACGCAGTGGCGAGCAAGTGTGGTGGTTGATGGGTGATGTCTTTGATAGCAAGACTTGCGTTCTAGACTAAACCGTTACAACAATTTGCAACGCAGATTTCAAGCTTACAGATCTGAAAGAAGCTGACGACAGTTTCTTCGAAAACAAAGTCCCTCGACACCGGACTCTATCTCGATCAAGCATTGAGCCGAGCCGGGCCAGCTTAGGCAGCCTTGTTTCGTTCTGCGTCTTGAACTGCAGTGGTATGAAACTGGTCTTGACTGCCCCAATTACCACGAGATCCTTCACGGTAGCCGCCTCGCCGACAGGGCTTCCAAGCTTTCAGCCCAGAAGGGTACCCCACGTTTGTCAGCAAGAATGATTCCTCAAAGCAGCAAGAGCGACTCCCCAAACCCCTCTCTTAGTCTTACACACCAACACAGTCATTTACCCGCAGCTCCCCTGATGTCACGATGGCCCAGCTCTCAACGTCAGACTCTATCTCAGTCGATGAGGGTGGAGTTCCCCCAATCAGGCTTTCAATCTTACAGATCAGAAAAACCTGTTCACACCAGCCCCTTCAATGCCAGACCCTATCAATTAATAAGGGTAGAATTTCCCTAAACCCAGGCTTTCAATTTTCCGGTCAGGAGAATGCTGCCCGACCAAACCAACATCTATCGATCTCAGACTCTATCTCGATTAACGAGGGTAGGCTCCCGAACCGGGAATTTATAAAACACGCCCAGCTCCCCTAATGTCAGACTCTATGATCAACGAGGGCGGCTAGCTCAAACCAGGCTTTCAACCCTGCAGATCGTAGGAGTCTTGTCGGACCTGGGTCAACAGATAGATCCCAGGCTGTCTGCAGACGTGCTGTCCCAGAACGCGAGCACAACGAATTTCGCGGGCTGGAAATATTCTTTGCTATTAGCAAGACTTCTATATATATCTCAACGTCCAAGACCGGCAATATCGGCAACTACTATTAGTTGGGCATTTCGATGTCCCAGGCTAATTAGTAAGACTCATGCCTTGACTGCATAAATGTTTCGATACCCGAGACCGGTAAATATTAATAACGACTATTAGTTGAATAACAGGCGCTCTTACACGCCAGTCCATTAGGACAAAAAGATCTTCCACCTGGAAGAGTGAGTGGCAAGCCGGGGAAAAGAAGCTTATTCTTTCGTATTGAGCAGCCACGCTTTTCGAAGATGATAAACTATTAGAACGGGCAGTCCCCATCTACTTTCTGGGGTCTTTGGCAAGATGTCTGCTTTATAAGAAGCAATGCTTCCCCAAGTACACTTCGTCTGAAGGGGATTCGAGGACATTGTCTCTTCGATTCACGGCCCACGTTCACCTAGACAATAACTCCCTTGCCAACTTTCAGACGCTGTTGCGAAACAGCCCGCTTGGCCAACGAGATCTGCCACCGGAAGACTTGGTGGCATGCCGGGGAAAATAAGCTCATTATTTCGTATTGAGGAGCCACGCTTCCGGGGAAGGGAAGGTTGGGACAGCGACCATTCGCCCTTTTCAAACCTTGGAGATCTGGAGAATGTAGCACCCGATGACGAGGGGAAGTGTCATGTGCCAGAAACGAGCGTTGATGGCTTTATGGAAGGAATACCGGCGGTTGTGCGAAGACCATCTGGGAGACTGGAAGGGAGTTAGAGAGAATTCCCATTCCTCAGGCCAGTTTGGTTTAACATTGCAGAAGAGGTGGAGCCGCAATGCTCCTCTTCGTTCTCGTCCGCCCCGTCGACAAGCCCGTATCCGTCCGCGAAAGCGTCCACGACTAATCGATTCTTCTTCCGTCGAAATCATTGAAATCCCAGACTTCAAATCCGACCAAGATGTCCGAAGATAAGATTAATGGGATGTCCCTTGGTCTGATCCCATTGCTCAAGGACGACGGGTCGAACTGGTGGGATTTCCACCGTCGTTTAGAGGAAACCCTCACAATGGCTGGCTTTGCGGATACAATGCAGCAAGATAAGGAGCCTTACTGCCCGTTAGTTCCTTCGGACCTGCCCGTAAACGCCTCGGAGGCCCAATGGACCACACACACGGCTAGACGGACGGACTACCTTCTCCTCAAGTCTGACTATAATAAGAACTTTATTATCTAGTCCGAGAAGCAGAGCCGGGCGTGCGTGGCGATTCGGAGCAAGTGCGAGTTTAATAACTATCAAAAAATTAAGCCGTATACTCGCGCTTATTAGATACTCGATATCCTCCGTACCGGCCGTGAAATGGGCTCTGGGAAGCTCATGGAGCTCACGACTAGATTTTACGCCCTCTATCTTGCGGATTGCAAGAGCATCGCCGATTTCTCGGGCCAGCTCTCGCAAACTAACCACGAACTTCTAGACCTGCACCCTTCTACCGCGTTCTCCGAGGTCCAGCTCGCCCTACGCTTTCTCCAAGGCCTTGGCTCCGCGTACGATATCTTTATTACCACGCTTACCCAATCTGCAACTCTCATTGCCGGGGACGGCCCTGCGATCACGTTCGATGCAGTGGTCCAGAAGGCTTATAACGAGGAGAAGCGGTAGTCGTCCTTAATCACCGGAGCCGGCTCCGCCCTCGTTGCTCACTCCTCTTAACCCTCTTTCCGAACGACCGGTGCGATCGACTATTGCACTCACTGCGGTAAGGACCGTCATACGGAGGCCAAGTGCTTCCTAAAGCACCCGCACCTGAAAAGGGAATTCGATGAGAAGAGAAAGGCCCGTAATAAGAAGCGGAAGCGGACGAGCGGTTCCAGGGGGGATTTTAAGAAGCAAATGGCCTCCTCGGATTTAAATCAAGGGGAGACAACTGCAGAAACCGGTGCCGTTATGGTCAATTGCGTAGCTATAAACAATTTTGTTTCCGGTAAACTGGCCCACTCTTCTCATGGCCCAACTCAATGCAGCGTTACAAGTGACTCAGTGAGGCTCAAATGTACTCGGTTACGATGCCTTCCCAGGCGAAATATAAGTCTTATAATATCTACAATATATCTTGATGATGGTTTGGTGTTAATGCCCAATCAAACTGTCATTTCGACAATAACGAGGAGAGGGAGGGGGAGGGGATGTTTTTTATGGGAAGCTGGCTAAGGCATCCCGATGGTTGGAACAGTGGTTAATCGATGAGAAGCTCCGAACGAACACATGGTTGCGAATTTTTGACTGGATTCGAGAATACTTCAAGGATATCAGTGGCAGAAACTTGACTGTTGGCATTCGGAAAGTGCCCGTTAAGTGAAATATGATCCCGGTCTGTCTGTTAATTCTAGAATTGTTCGTTAATGCAACCAACAAGAAGGTGGGTTGTGATGTCTTTGTGATGCCCGTCCCATTTGTTTTGTATTCTAATTTGGAAAGTCGATCCGGAGATCTACGTTTGGATATTTGCTCCACACTTAAAGGAACCTGATGAAGCACAATAATTTACATTTCACTCTTCTCAGTATATGCACAGCCACAGCTTGATACGATTCTCCGTCTTATTCCGCCCTTTCCTCTCCTTCCGCTGCAAGAGCTCGTAGTGGAAGGCTACCTTATTGGCAGCAATGACAGGGACCTTCAAGCTTTGCTACCATACCAAACTTTCCTTTGGGAAGCAGATACTAGTAGTCTTGCGACAGATACCCGAGAGCCTCAAGATCTAGGTAATATGTGACTTGAAGCCTCAAAGATAGATCCCTAGCTAATTTTTGATAGCGACGGAATGGGAGATATGACAACAGCGGAGTTGCTGATAACAAAACACCACCGTTTAACTCTCTGAAAGGCGGTACCATGAAGCAACTTCAATGGTCACACTTCGTCGATGCGATAATCCTCTTTCTGTCTCCAAAATCAATCGATTGATGTCGTTAGTGTGGCCTCGTAATTTCCAAAATCCTCGTCTCCCTGGAACTTCCAGGGCTCTCAGAGGTCGAACTTCTTTATATTGTCGAGTTGTTTGATTGTGTTGATAAGACCTTGCCTTTGTCTGCGCTCTAGTTGGGTATTTTTATTTGTCATTGTTTCACCACTAGCCACTTCGCAGTATTTGAACACTCTGAGTAGTTCCTCCCTTTTGATACCAGTAGTAAAAGAAGCCTATCCCTATTCCCATCAAGAATAGTTGGGAGCCACCTGGAAAGTGTAGCAATTATTCTTCAAAACTCCCCCTTGTTTTCCATTGATACCGCCACAATTGCAGCTATCTGTCGGCACAGATAGGTATTTCATGCACAAGTTTTTATTGAATGTAAAGCTGCATCTGGGCTTGATTTTCAGAGATATGGTGATCGTGACGGTGCCCCAGCCGCCGTTGTAATCGAAAGGAAAATCGACCGAGCGCGCGTATCCAGGGCCTAGGCTGTCGGCGTGAATGTCGTTGCAGAAGCTGTCGGCGGCGTTGACCATCCGCACATGTTCGGTCTGCTCTCCAAAGTTGTAACATTTGACCTCGTTCGAACTAGGGTCACCTTGCTGGAGTGGTGAGGGCTCGGGTGGAGTAGGTTGAGTAGTGGTAGCTGTCGTTGTTTTCGTAGAAGACGAGGAGGAAGAGGAAGAGGAAGAGATAACTGGAGGACATCTAATTTTGGAGTCCCAGTAATTTTCTTCATCGCCACCACCACCAGGGATTTGGCCAGGATCACCCCAAACCCATGGTTGTTGGATACAATCTGGATCGAGAAAACTACATGCGGGCACCAACGGACTTTCGGGCCAGCCGTATACGGGCTGGATCAATCGTTTTGGCCAGTTCCCTGAGGGGGGTGGAGCCGCGTCAGGACCGATGGAAAGCGGAGGCTTGGGAAAAGGAATTGTAGCGGATGTTGTAGTTGCTTTACCGTCTTGTCCCTTGTAAACGACGGCAGGCCAGAATGGTGTGGTTGCTGGGACGGGCATGAAAGCCGCAGGCGAACGTTTTTCTTTGTTGTTGCTGCCCTCGGTAAGCGTCACCATGTCAAACATCCACTCCGTTATCGTCAGCGGTGCTTGTGTGATTGTGCTTGTCCAAGTTCCATCGCTAACAGTCAGCAGAGGATAATTTACAGTACTAGTTGCGCCAGTCCACGGTGGTATTTTGACGTTGCAAGGAGAAGAGCAAGTAAACTGTGGCTGGTCCATATTCCAAATCTTGGGGTCGATCCATATCACGTTGTTGAACTGCGTGCCGTTACTGCCGACATCAAGAATGGAAATTTGGGACCAGTCGGGGTGTGTATTCACGTTAAGGTTATCGATGGCTGGAATACCTTTACCGTCCATGATAGCCATATACTTGGCGCCGATTGTGACGAGGTTTTGGATTCGTATATTCGCAAAATTGCCTTGGAGAAGCATGAGCGCCTTTTGACATAATTGCTTATCGATACAGTCTTCCGAATAAGTCGAAAACCAGGAATAAATACCTGCGCCCGCGATAAATATGTTTTCGGAACCTTTCATTATCACAGACCAAGATTCGTCACATCCGCTGAATTCGTTCCCGGCAGCGCAAGTATAGTTAGGATCACCCGGTAAAACGCCAACAACGGCAGCAAAAGGAGCAGGGGGCGCTGGAGTTGGCTGGAAATAAGGTGATTCGGTCTGCAACATACCAGCGTATATGTTTGCTGCTGAGTTAAAGTTATACTGATAGAAAACAGAGTGCTCGGACGCAGTGGCGTAAAGCCTTTTAATCTTGGTGTTAGTCTCTCATTCAAGACCTCTGGGAAAAGAGAAAGTAAACTTACCAGGTGGACTTTTTGCTCTCAATCAAGAAGCCACGAGCAATATAGACAGAGGTTTGCACCATAGTATTATTCGCGTCCACTAAATCAGGATCGCTACGGGTTGTTAGTCCAGCCAGGTCCATGATTCACGCCTAGAATAGGCAGAGCACAACTTACTCAATCATATGGTCACCTCCCCATAGCCACATGTTTTCGAAATACCCCGATGCCGAAGGCGTCAGGTGCATCATCAGGCTAGCCGCGGAACATCCTTGATCAAGACCACTCGTCACGGGCGGACACTCTGCAGGTGTCAATTGTGTTCCCGTAGCACCTCCTACTCGTGCATGGCAGTCCCAAAGCGCGGCAGAGCCAGAGTTTTCTGCTTCGATATTCCATTCGACAAGAATTACACCAGCTGTCGCACCACGCGTCGTAAATATAAGGTCCTGCATCTCTACATTACCAATATCTCCAGTTTTTCCGACCTTGATCATCACTTGTGGCTTGCTATAGTAGTTGATTAGCAGAGAAAGAGCAAAAAGACCCAGGGAAAGCGTCACGTACCTTGCATCGGAGAAATAGGAGCCTGATGCCACTAATTGTGACCAAGTTTCTCCAACAATCTTGGCGCCAGAAGGAATGGTCACCGTCGAGGTTAAAATATAGGACCCCGCATCAACGAAGAGAATTTTGCCTAGGCTCGAGTACAGCGCTGACTGAAAAGCTGCCGTGTCATCGGTGGAGCCATCGCCTTTGGCTCCCAAGTCCTTCACATGCACGAAAGAAGAAACATCTTGATCCTCGTACTGAGGCTTTGGGCGCTCGAAATAGGCTCCCTTGGAATCCAGAAGGCTGAACTGCCTACGATAGCTCCCAATCTTCCCACCCTTGGAAAAGGTGCGAGCACTCGTCGATCCTTCGTAGGTAGGTCCGATAGCCCACTCGTCTATTAAGGCCGACGATGCACCCAGAAGCGTTGTACCAGTCGTATCAGCGACAGCGATTTTGACTCCAGAGAGTGCGACGTTTTCGAGGATAACACTTGTACTGTTCATCCCAGGAGTCGATGTTATAGGCTTGACAATCACCGCAGTCCCGACGTTTGTGAACGAAGAGTCCATAATAGACACAGAGCCAATGTTTCCTATACCATTATCACCGACGAGCTGAAATCCGACGTTGATATTAGTCATAGTGATTGACTTCCATACCCATCCCCAGTCCCAGATGACCTGGATCCCAATTGTACAGCCATTAAAGGAGAGGCGCTGCGCGGTGAACTGCTGATTGCCTCCTTTAAGCCCGACCCCACCACCGGTAAATGTGACATCGGATATCTGCCCACCACTGCCATTCTCAGCAAACATGCCGATCTGAGACGAACCCGCCGCGGCTATCAGTTCTACGTTTTGAAGACTTGTAGCTTGGGCGACTTGATAGTGTAGACACGTGACTACTCCTGCACTTGAGGTAATCTGACGGATGTCTATGACAATATTTCGAATCTGTCGATAGAAGTTGGCGGTATTGACATAATACTCAGGATCTCCTCCATCGATACCCTTTCCTGGTGCGCCAGTATACTCATCCGTGGACAATACGCCCAGACCTATAAAGCCTGAAGTAGCCACGAGCGTCGGCCGGGTGTTGGCATCACCAATGACCTGCGTCCCGAACGGCATGGGAATGGTCGAAGATATCAGATACTGTCCCGGGGGAAAATATACGATGGCATTCTTGGTGGTGGAGCCGTTGCATCCTGCACCACATCGAGTGCCATTTGTCATGGCGTTTTTGATAGCTTTTGTATCATCCTATCTCCCAGCAAGCGAAGCGTCAGTGTATGCACATTTACAGATGTGGGATTACGAGTAGACGAGCGAACTCGCTCTCTCTTTATGGGACTCACTGTGACACCGTCACCCACCGCTCCATAGTCACGCACGTTACGGAATACCACCTGCATTTTGATAAGCTGATGGAACGTACCGCCACAGGCTCCGGCCAGATGTTGACACTCACATAATTGGGATCTTTTCCCCAAGGAACGGTGCCTTTGCGAGCAAGACTGTGTGATTTTAATGATCAGCCGGGAGTGCTTTGATAGGAGATGGGCTGTGGAATATGGGAGATATGTTGGGACCGACCTTTGCATCCAGTATGAGCCCCCAGCGGCAGCCGCGCGTTTCTTCGTCACGTTCCAGGACGCGGAGACCGCGTCTGCCTCGGCTACGAGTGCTGCCGCTGCCGCAATCTCGTCGGTGATGGTTAGGAGCGGAGGAAACCCTTCATTGATTGAGGTGCTTCCTGCTCCGGCTCCGGCTCCGGCTCCGGCTACCACTCCCGACCCGACGACTGTTCCGGGTTTCAAGCTGTACTGATTCCTGAGCGGAGCTGCCACGCGGGCCTCGTTGAGCTTCGATGACTCAGCAATGGCATTCTTCACGATCGTCCGCGCGGCTTGCAGATCTTGTGCGGTAGCTCGCTTAAGCAGAGGGGTGACTACCTGCTCTGGTATACCTCGACTTGGCAGGGAGACAGGCGTGCGGATCGGCTTTGCCTTCCAATTGGCCGTCTCTGAACGAACTGTCGTGTTCATGTGGCCCAATCCTGCATCCGCAGCACTCATGATGTCCTCTCGGTCCCATCGATATGGGCGGTCCATGGGAGGCATGGGCATTGTCCGTCCCGTCAAGTCTGACATGCTGATATATGAAAGGTTGGCGTGCACGACATGGCGGGTGCCGAGTCCTGCCTGGACACGTGCGAGCAGCTCCCGCGTCGTTGGGACAGTGTGATTGACATTAGAAATGCTCTCCCCGCGCTTCCGCGCTTGCGTGACATATTCTTCAGCCACCTGACGATCCGTGGTTCCTGTGTCCTGCATCACGAACACCGACGCTGCGATTCCATCAAAGCCTGTGCTCGTATCATGGCTGAAGGTAAAGTGAACAATTGAATTCTGTGACCGCCAATCCGGGTCATTCCGGGCTGCTAAGCTGAGCTCTACCGCCAACTTATTGTGGGCTTCGCCTTGCCCTACCATTCATATGGTCAGCGAGGAGGCACTTCCCTTCTTCAATATTTAACAGTGGCTTACAGTTTTGCTCTGCTTTGACTGCCCCAGCGAGCGGCCCGTTCACACCATAGTTACCGCAGACAAGAGCGGCGCACCGCGTTTGGGCAGGTGAGGGTATGACAGACGCGCCATTTCCGCCTTCCACCCAAGTCGCCGGCGGGAATTCATCGCATGAGTATCGGACGTTGGAGTACTGGATGATATTGCCCTGGGCATCTCGCTGGTTTCTGATGTTGTTCGTATTTGTATTCGGCTCAAGTAAAGTCGTCCACCACGGGCCATCATGTCGCATAATAACCCTCTGATCAAGTTCTGGGCAGGGGTGGCTATCCTTCCAACCCCCGGGACACGATCGATCACGGCGACTTGCTTGTCGAGTAAGCGGGAAGAAGGGCACATTGGGGCCAGTATTGAAATCGTATCCGTACACGTTTTTGCTGAGACCGCTTGTGCTGTGTAGGTTTTGCCATTGTGGGGATGCTTCGAAGTTGTCTGCGTTTCTGCATATATCTCTCATGTAATTACAGTTATAATGGAGGTAAACCGTCAGGGGCAGAATGTCAATAACTGGCCAAGGATTGACGCCGTTCGCGGGAGTGCTATAATCACAGAATTAGGTTAGTATGTTTTTTGCCTGGGTGTAGACTTTGTAACTCGAGTATAAGTTAATATGCTTTTTGGCCGCCCTTTGTATGTATCGATACCGCTCGTGAAACTTGTTTCATGTTCTTACAAGCGTTGTTTTTACAATACGAATCATTGTCATTGGATCGTATCGGTACTAAAAAGTAGACTTTATAAGAGAACTTACTATGTGTATCGAGTGTGGCCAGGGATACTAGTATCCACCTGGTAGTCTTGGAAGAATTGGGCTTTTGCGATTTTTGGAAAGAGGAGATAGCAGAGAGGCGCCAGAAGCATGAGAAGTTGCAAGACCACCATCTCGCCGATAGCAGAGTCACAAAAAGAGGTGATGAACGAACGAATGCTTCTCGCCCTCAAAGATTGCTTGGAAAGAGGTGTCAAGTAATGGTTTCTACTGGCCTGTTTCCACGCATAAGCACTTACCCCTCTTGACTTATTAAGGGTCCTAACGTAGAGCTGACAATATAAGGTAGTAAAGACCAGAAAATCTAAGCCATGATTCTAGTTTACAAATGCTAGCTACTTAATATGGACGGCAAATTCGAAATGTTGGAACGGTGCTATCTCGGAGACGAAGAAGCCCTATTTATTGTACATTGTCTGCTGGACCTGCAACTTCAAGGAATCAAGTGAGGCTAAAGCACAACTTCTTATGAGAACCAACCTGACTGTAAAGACAGTCTTCGGTTTCACACAACTCTACCCACTCAGCCACGGATTACCGGAGGCCTTCGCCTGTGACAACCGTAGTATGGCCTGTTACTTCACCAGCACAGCCCGTCCTAGAGTAAGACTTCATCGCCTGGGATTAAGCGCAATTTATGCAGGTACTATATATTGCGGCGCTGTAGTTCATTACTCGTAGTCTTTGCGACTTTCCAGCAGGCCGTATCATAGCAGGCTAAATCTATTGCTGATCTTAGCTTCAAGTTCTTCTGTTTAGGATAAAAAGAACTTACAAAATCAACGTTTTGCACTCTATCTTATAAGCTGAAGGATTTGATAATTTAGGAATAGATTAGGAGTTACACAAAAATGCTATAGAGGTTAGTAGGCACTTCTTGTCACCAACAATTCATTTCAACATTAGGGGTCTTCCATTTGCAGATGCAGCATTTAGCTGCCCATTATCTTGGGTTAATTCTACCAAGTAGCATGTGAACCCGAAGTAGAAAGCCTCGCCGCTGAATGTGCAATTTATCCTTCTTCCACAGTGTGGCTGCATGTAAGTGCCGAAATATTTTATTAAGTTATCGCAGTACCTGGGCTCGGCTTACAGACAATCGACAGGTTTTCAATATCAAAACTCGCAAGTCGTGCCTCCCATTTCATCCAAATCAAAGTAAAACTGTCTCTCGAGACCCGTTATAGGTCTGCAACGTGCTCTTAGGCTCGCCAAATCTGAAGGGGTAGTTTACCCCTGCAATAATCAAATGCGTGAAACTCGTCAAGAAACCAAACCTCCGGCTTTCCTCTCATCAGCCTGCCTCTGGATTATGAATATTCCTTGAAATAGAATTGCCCACTCTGTACTGGCCAATGTTCATATTTGGAGCTCGCTCAAGACTCATTCCTGAGCTTCACCTGATAAACACAGATCATGAAGGCTTCTCAGGGAACAACTTCGGCGCACCTTCTATTCTGTATCATTGCCCTTTATCTTGTATTCTCAGTTGAAGCATCCAGCGATTCTAGCGATTCCAGCATTTGCGCGGACGTGAAATGGCAACCGGGACAATTTATGAAGCGGGAGCTTTCTGATTCCAACTCCAATTCCACTCCCACTTCTACTGCTTCATCCAGCGGAAGCATCAGCAGTTCTAGCCCCGCACCGGTGCCCGTTATTATAAGTCCTCTCATTGCTACGGGGCAGGTCACTGCTGGGGAGCTTGTCTGTCGGTTCACGGACAGCACGGAAGGCTTGGACATCAATTACTACACTTGTACCCTTCTGGCCAATACGTGGGGGATCACTGTGGAAAAGTTCTTCGACTTGAATCCAGGACTTGCTCCTGATTGTTCTAATATCCAAGCAGATACAGAGTACTGTGTACAAGGCTGTGAGTTACGCAATTATCTCTGGCAGGTTATCTGGGAAGTGGTTTGAAGCTAACTGACCTGGACATGAATAGTCATTGAGCCTTTGAGAGCTACAGACGGACTTTGTGGCCCCCCGAATAAGAACGCGACCTGTCTCGGTACAGGTCTTCAGTGTTGCAATGGGAACACTTTCACCTGTGGTAACTCTACGTAAGTCATGTACAAGTGCGGCTAGTTGTTATTGAGTACGGTTTACCTGACGCCAAATCTTGATATCAGAGAAGACTGTGCGCCTGGAAATTGCTACGAAGGGGCATGTTATGGAGATTCTGTCTACACTACGACTGGCCAATGCGGCAGACAACACGGCTACCGTCAATGTGCTGGAGTGTGGGGCGATTGCTGCAACGCAGACGGAAAATGCGGGACTGGCCCATCTTATTGTGGAGTCGGCATGTGCCAACTTGGAAACTGTACAATACCAGCTGTAGCTGGCCTACCTCCGCTAAGTGGAAATAATACCGCTGGCACCTGTGGTGGAACGAACGCTCTTACTTGTGACGGGTCGTATGGAAGATGTTGCAACAAGAATGGCATGTGTGGATCGCTGTTATCAGATTGCGGACCTGGATGGTCAGTTTAAGCCTCTTCTCTTTCTCTTATTTCCTCCCCGCCTAGCTCATTTCTGCTCGTCGAAGAATTGAATATTGACTTTCTCACTAGTCAACCTCAATTTGGAACCTGCAATTCTTCGACCACGAGCCCTTCCTCCAGTAAAAGTTCGTCGAAGGCTGCATCTACTTCGTCCGTCTTGAAAACGAGCGCTCCTACAACTACCAGCGTCCCTCAAACTTCATCCTCGGCAATGCAGACAAGCACCTCTACAATAATATCATCTCCCAGTACCTCAATTCCAGGTGAAGCTGCTTTACCTTCTTGTGGCCAATTGTGTTTCAATAATATGCTTGCTCAGTACTCAACGCTCGGATGCAACGCTCTCGATGGCTACTGCTTATGCAATAACGTTAACTTCGGCTATGGGCTCCGGGACTGCTCTAACGGAGCCTGTGGAACTGCGGTTGGCAGTACTATAATAGCATTTGGGAGTTCGTACTGCAATAGCGCAATAGCTAGCCACACAGCGACAGCGACAGCGACGGGTCTAGCTGCCCTACCTTCTTGTGGTCAGACCTGCTTTAATAATATGCTGGCTCAGTACTCCTCACTAGGCTGTACTACTCCTGCGCCTGCTTGTCTTTGCAGCAATGTCAACTTCAGCTACGGTATCCGTGATTGCTCTAATGCTGCTTGCGGGACGGTAGTAGCATCGAAAGTCATTGATTATGGAGGCTCGTATTGTAGGTCAGCTACAGCAACGGCAACAGTGCATTAGTTCGCAACTGAGGAACGAAGGAGCAATATGCTGTACACTAACAATTCATGTTATTATCTACTATCATATAGAATATTTGTTCATGATTACAAGAGCTTGTTTTTCCTGCGATCTTTCCCACAAATAAGTGCCCCTGAAATGAGACCGGTAAATTAGAGATGGAATTTCAATAAGTAATTAATAATGTATTACCGAGGCCTATTCAACCCCAACCTAGCAATTATTGCGGCAGCATGGGCACTGACAGGCCGCCCCTCAGGGCGGATTCCCTCGATCCAGTGCTGCTTCTCATCCAATCTTATATCGTCCGGTACCGTACTCATTACTATAAACTCGGTCGGCATTGACCGTGGATACCAAGCTCCAACTTTTCTAGCTTGTAAAATATCCTCACGCAAGCTCATTAGCCAGGGATGAACAGCTGGTATAAGTATTAGAATCTTCGCCAATTTTATAGTAAGAAAAGAGACATACCGCTTACGTAGTCTTGCACCGTGACAAAGTGATTACCTTGAGAGGGCGTAACTACTATCTTCGCCGTCTCATTGCGGGGTCTGTCTTCTCCACAGCATCTCACAAGATACGGCGTATCTGAATCTGAATCCCAGCCGCCTTCTTCATTCATCTCCGATGGGTAAGGCCGCTCATCATCGCTAAGGTCTCCGTAGGTCACGTACTCGCCGTTGCTATGCCCGCCATGCTGCTCTAGCCAGCATCTCCTCCATTGTTCGAGCTCCCAAACAGAAACCTCAATGGAGGAGACTTTGTTTTCTGTAAGGGGAAACTGCGAGATCTCGTGCCATGCCCCGGACTCTGCTTGGAAGTAAGGTTCGAGAGAATACGGACTACTAGGAGTCTTCATGACGGAAATTGCGGCGGGGAAGACATCATCGAAACGCCAAAAGAGACGCTTCACGGCATCAGTGGAGTTGATAGGCACACGATTGTTTCGAAGCTCCTTGTACGAGGGATAGGGGGTTCCGTCTGGCTGGCCAGATTGCGACGTTGACATCGTTGTGTTATGTTAATAATGGACGTCGTATCCAGAACTGGGGTTTGGTGTTGGGACCAAAATGAGTGGGAACAAGCGGGAACGGTGGAGGCTTTATAGCTGGTGCAGCAGCCTGTACAGTCTTTCGCTTAGCGGATAAATCTATGCGATTGGGGGTGCTGTGATTTCGTGTCGCGGTGTACTTTAGGGGCCGGTGAATATCAATCTGAGAAACAGCCCACCCCAAAAGCCACACTCCTACCAGAGGCTACTTGAGTTTTAACCATCCTTTGTCAAGACTCAAAAGATGCCTCGATCCGGGACATGCCGCGGGTTCATCAGCATTGTTATGTGATCTGCTGAGCTTGATCCCCTTTCATCTAACCCTTGATTTTCCGCCAGTCAAGTATTTCATGAATCTCGTTGCCGAGCTTTCCTGGCTGTTGTTATATTCGGCAGCTCTGTACTTCAGCTTCTCGCGTCTACCCTTAGGATCACCTTCTAAGCATAGATGCATCTTGTTCCTCTCAGGCTGAATACCCTATTAATTGGTTAACCAGATAACATCCTAATCAACTAATTGCAGTTTCTTCGAGCTTGGGACCTTATCTTATTCAAGAATAGTATCTTATAGTTACCTGAAATCAATTACTATAGGGCTATTTTCAGGGTCTTGTCAGGGTATTCAGGGCATTTAGGGCCTAAGATAATATCTTATATGCGGAATAGACTTCGATTTGAACCTTACCTTATCAAGGAGTAGTATCTTCTGACTGCTATTATCTAGTTAGCCAATTAATACGGTACGTAAAACCAAGACAATATCAGTGACAGGCGATAAGTGAGAGAAGGAAGATCAACGTACGTTGACGGCTTGTTCGTAAAGCCTAAAAGTTATCTGAAACCTCACATTATTGACACGTTGTCAACCTCTTCGTTGTTGTCAGATCCTCGATCAGGAACGGTGCTCCGGGGCGGAAGTTTCGGAAGGAGACAGAAATTGAATATTGTGATGCGGAGACGTCCATCGACTGTTCTGAAACTTTTCCTTTTGCACTTTTCACTACGAGCGAGCTGACTCACTCTGTATAGGTACTGGTGGATTCCCAGCTGCAGCTACCCCGCATCAGAACAATGCGCACTGGAAGCTTGAAGAAAAGGAAGGGTACACGTGACCCTAAATTTAGACAGCTAGGTAAGCCTATAATCGAAGCCAAAGCTCTTCTTGAATAATCAATCAATGAAGACTCCAGAATCTCAATCACGACTCTATGACCCAGCCTTCTTCTCTTGAACGCCTGGCACCCGGAACTCGGCAGCCGATAGCTGGATTCCAGGGTAGTATACTATCATAATCTTGTTCCCCAACTTGCCAAGTGGAGCCCCACCACTTGGAACTTGAGGTTCGGGGTAAAGGACACCGCATTGCAACAAAAGGGTCTCCGGAAGGACTCCATTACAGGCTAGGGCACGTGCACAAGCTTTGGTCACATGAAGGTGTAATTTGAGGGTGATCTCGAAAGAAAGTAGAAGTTTACTGAGCTCGATAGATCTCCCTCCTGTATTTACAAGTACGGGTTTCCAATCCAAAGACCAAAGCAAATGTTGGCAGTCCTTGTCCCTAGATTCTCAGAGTGGCCCAAGCACTTATCCGCGCCAATCAGCGCTGGCTGTCGCTGATAGCCGCTGGAACCCGAGCATGCATGCAGTGGATGCTCGCCACTATCACCAAATATCCGCGACAGTCCGCAAAGGGGGCAGCCGTAATGGAATTTCACGTGATCCGGCTGAATTCGCAACCGCGAGGCTGTTGAGTAGGGAATCTCGAGCAAAATTTTCAATCATATGCACCTTCCAACAACACCCACACCCAAAACGGATCACAATCATGATGGCAGCCGACCCAATTGTCACAAAAACCTCCCTCGAGGGGCTTCCGAAGATCGCCGAGGGGAAGGTTCGGGACCTTTACGAGATTGACTCGAAAACACTGCTTTTTGTCGCATCAGATCGTATCTCAGCATATGATGTGATTATGGAGAATGTGAGTAATCCCGGACTCTTTGCTGTCTAATCTAACAAGTTGTAGGGCGTCCCTTCAAAGGGCAAACTGCTCACACTTTTGTCTGCGCACTGGTTCAAGCTTCTCCCCACTTTGATTCCCGATATCCGTACACATTTCATGACCCTCGAACTTCCACCTGCGATCCCCCAATCCGAGCACACGAAATTGCAGAACCGTTCGATGCAAGTTCGACGTCTCAAGATTTTTCCCATTGAAGCAATTGTTCGGGGATACATTACCGGGTCCGCGTGGAAGGAATACCAGCGCAGCGGAACAGTCCACAAGATGCCAATTGTGCCCGATTTGAAGGAATCTGAAGCATTTCCCCAAGGCGCGATTTACACGCCGAGTACCAAGGCTGAAGCTGGGCACAACGACGAGAATATTTCTATTGCAGAAGCTGCAGATATCGTGGGCCTTAAATACGCACAAAAGATTGAAGATCTGGCCCTTAAACTCTACACGACAGCACGAGATTATGCAGCGGAAAGAGGCATAATTATCGCGGACTCCAAGTTCGAATTTGGGTTGGATGTGGAAACAGACGAGGTCGTCTTGGTAGACGAAGTTCTCACGCCAGACTCGAGTCGATTTTGGCCCGTAGACAAATACGAGATCGGGAGGGAACAGATGAGTTACGACAAGCAGTACTTGAGGGACTGGTTGACAGGTGAGGGGTTGAAAGGGAAGCAGGGTGTCAAGATGCCACAAGAGGTCGCGGACAAAACGGCGGAGAAGTACAGGGAGGCTTTCGAGAAACTAACTGGGCAGAAATGGGTAGATGCTGTTAAGGTCTGAGCAAGCAACCGAACTTCAAATTGGGGACCGGCCGATTGTTCCAAAAATCATCTTTTTCGCGATCAATTCTCGACTCCCGAGCACGTTTGCGATATCTTTCAGTGAAAGATACCCAAATACTTGCTCTCTCGCAAAAATCCATTATTTCATGCAGCTCGATTATTACTCGACTCTCGAGCACATTGACTGTGATACCTAAATTGCTTTGCAAAATTCAATTTCCAAGATGTGCGCATTCCACACGGTGAGACATTGCATATTTTCCCATTCCACCGACATTCCTAATAAATTCAAAGCTCACTTACCTTTCTCTCAGTCACAAGAAACTCTTGATTGTTCACCCTAAGCATCATGGCTCCAATCCATCCCCGATATGTCCCACGAGACCCATCTGAAGCTCAGCACATTGCGTCTTCGGTCCAGGTCATCCGAACCAGCGACAATACATCATTTCTTGCCTCTAAGATCTCGAACATGGTCACAA
Source organism: Stipitochalara longipes BDJ (assembly GCA_009732865.1). NCBI lineage: Eukaryota > Fungi > Ascomycota > Leotiomycetes > Helotiales > Hamatocanthoscyphaceae > Stipitochalara > Stipitochalara longipes. The sequence goes on along the minus strand of ML769337.1, from coordinate 2,640,701 downwards.
AAGACGCCAAAAAGAAAACTGCAACAACAAGACTCGCATCCGCTATCTTACCTACCGCAGCCGTGCCAATCTCCCTAATTCTGAACCACCCAAACATTATTTCCCTCGTCGACATTATCCAAACTTCCAATCTTTCAGGCCCGACCTCAGAAGCAGGCCCTTTTGGCGACATCACAGTCTGGGAAGACATGAATGCTGGCAGCCTCGCCTACATATTACCAACACCAGATTCACACCCAGAATTTGCAGACGAAGAAGGGTGGCACTTGCTTGCTGCACAAAACTTCCACCGTTTCTCCCTGCCGGAATCTCTCTGTTGGCATGTGCTGAAGAGCATTTCTCGAGCACTACTCTGGCTGCATCACGGAGTCAAAGAAACCGAGGGAATTCGAGGCGAATGGTTGAGGCATGATAATGACTGGCACACGATTCTGATACGGGATATTAGCCCTAGTCAGATTTGGTTCAAGAAGCCAAAGGGGGAGGAGACGTATGGTGAGTGCAAGCTAGGCGGATTTCAATGGGCAAAGGTTTGTGGCAGTGTGGGAGGCGTGGTGGCTTCGACGCAAAGAATGGAAGCTACGTCACGGGAGAAGATGTTCTATTGGCCTCCTGTAAGTCTGGATTCCCAACTCCACGACATATACTTATAAGTTTGTAGGAGATCTACAGACACACTCACTCGTGGACTCGAGCATCTGAGATCTGGGCCTTGGGTGCAACGGTCTACACGATAATGACCGGCATGCCGCCTCCTCGATTTTACAACTACGAATGGCAGATCTCGAGGATGACTGATAAGGGATTCAGTAAGCCCATTCGGGACATTGTTGCTGAGATGTTGAGGCCGCATCCCAATGATAGGCTGCAAACAATGGTTCTGGTGAACCGTGTTAATGATGCCTGGGAAGGCTGGCGGGCTACAACTGAGGAAGGTGCCCATTATGTTGATCTGGTAGATAAGGTGGTTCTGCGGAGTGCTCTTGGGACTGGTGGGGCGTTGCTGTTGTAAGGTGGGGGAATCGTTCTTCTCTGAAGCTCTAAACATTTTCAAACCATCTGAGCTTCCAAACTGGTTTCTCACACAATTTCAAGCTTTCCAGCGTTTCAAATATCTAAGCACTCAGAGTTGGCCGTAATTTTGAAGAAATACGCGACTCAAGATTTTCGATCGCTCACCTGGCTGAGCTTCGAAACCTAGAGGTCTCTGCGTGATTTGGTGGTCATACAATTTGAAGCTTCTCAGTCTCATTCTGCTTCAACAATGTCTGCATGAATTGATGGCTTACACAATCTAACGATTTACAATCTCCCACACCTTGGAACTCCCCAAATGTGGATATATCCGCATGATTGGAAAGTCCACAGTAAAGATATTCGGTTTCACTTCTCTCAGCTCAAGGTATCCATGATATCCTCGAAAAGAATCATGAGAGGTCAGCTGACACGTGATCTATGCACGTGACCATGAAAACTTTGATGCTGCATAGGACTAACTCGAGTCAATTCAGGCTAGAAATGCTCCCCTTCTGCCTTTGTTAGAGCCGGCGTTTATTATATTGCGTCTTCATTGTCTCTGGCCGTCGGTTCGTTGCTGAAGCAGACGCGCGATGACCCCCACTAAGCCCGTCCCTTATTGGCCGATGGCAGTCGCCGATTGCGCAGCGGGTGATTAGTTGAAACGCCTCGAACCACCAGAACCCGAGGTATCGCCTTTGTGGCTTTCGTCATGACTGGCTTTGGAAAGAGATTTTCGTCGAAGTTTCTTTGTGTCTCGCCACCCGCCAACTGTGATCTCCGTGCACAGTTATATCGAGGTCGAGAATATCTTCAATATTGGAAAACCTGCCATTGCATTTCGTTCTGCTACACCCGACTGCATCTGCGTCTCAATCACACGGCGCCCCTCGATTTTCCGCGGGAGGAACAGCCGAAATAATTAGTCAGTTGCGCTGGCCGTGGCCGCCGCCGCCAGATAGTGGGGGTGCAACACTGCCCGCGCAGAATCGGCGCACGCCCTTTCAATCTCCTCCACCCCCAACTTACGATCCGAATTGCTTCTTCTCAGCAACAACCCATTTCGCTGCTCCCTCCCCCAGATCCAGCAGCAGCAGAATACGGGGTAGCTCTCGCTCTCCTGCCGCCCATTGCTCCTGCCATTCGACGGCCGCACGCGCAGCCCTTGCCCGTCACCTTCGTGGTGGTACTTTCGCGAGTCACCCAACCTTCAACCTCTACTACATCAACCCTCGACCTCCAACATCCCCTCACGACTCGCACACGATTCCGCGCACGATCCTCGAAGCCATAAACGGCTGCGACTGCCTCGTAGCATCGCGAGATCCTCCCCAAGATGGCCTACAACGGCAGACGTGGTCCGAATGTCAGCGAGTACATCGCGAACCTGAATGCGATTCCGACAGCACAAGAGCTCTCGAATCAGGAGAGCTTTGCCGACGACGACCTAGCTCTGTTCACAAACACACAATTCTTCGACTTCGATCTGGGCCAAGAAGTCGACATACATGCGGAGGGCTTTGCGGATGGTCAACCTGCACCGGCTGCGGACAACTTTGACGCTGATGTGAAGGGTCTGGATTTTGCATCAGGTTAGTCACACCTGTTGGGTCTACGTTTGATGCGCTGCTGTTCTGTTTGGAGAAGTCTGTTCTCTGTGTTCAAGCTCATATCTTCCTGCTTGCTCAACTTCTCCCTCCACTCTCGAGGACAAGTCGTTGCTCAGCTGGCCTGGCCTGCATCTATCTGCAGAACCCCGCAGATAGCAGCTGGACCAATGCCCGAGTCATCTTCATAGCGACTGGCTGCTCTGTGCGCTGTGCTCGCAGTTCAGCGGCAGTTCTATGCTGGAGGTTCGCAGCGGGACTGCAGGCCCATCACGCAATATGCTGCCCCGAATGACGCCTTATCACATGACCTCGCAGGCAGAGCATCAACTCCCCCAAGCCTCACCGTTGCATGTCTGACAGAGTTGTCGACTTTACCTTCTCCGCTTCTATCCGTCGTGTGGAACACTGGCGAACGATCATGCTGACGCGCGATGACTCCCACAGGCGATTTTCCGTTCAATGAGTTCAATCAATTCCCCGGCAGCTTCACCGACCCCAACCTGCCCCAAGCGCCCATTCAACCAGGTCAAGCCCTCTATGCCTCGTCGCCTCCTGCTGGATCTCCGACATCTGCAGTAGCACCATCCGGCACGAAGCGCAAATCCGATTCCATCTCGACCTCCCCGTCTGATGCGCAATCGTTCGAAGAAGCATCCCGCCTCGCTGCTGAAGAAGACAAGCGACGACGCAACACTGCCGCCTCCGCGAGATTCCGAGTCAAGAAGAAGCAAAGAGAGCAAGCACTCGAGCGGTCGGCCAAGGAAATGAGCGACAAGGTGGCTGCGTTAGAGGGCCGGATAAACCAGCTGGAGACGGAAAACAAGTGGCTGAAGAACTTGATCACGGAGAAGAACGACTCGAAAGAGGATATTGCTGCGTTATGGAAGAAGTTCAACGCTGAGAACGAGCAACGGAAAGGTTCCGAGCGGAAAAGCGGTGTCGGTACAAAGGCTTGATCCAGCGGCTCTTTCCTTTCCTGCTTGCATTGCGTCTTTAAATAATTCGCGCTGGTACACATATTCGATTCGTACATTGTGGTTAGGGAAGGTGATGATAAATGGTCTACGCCTGGGGTGATGTATCTCGTGGTACCGGGGTGGGTGGTTGGCATTCCTCATACTTGCATCGAGTAGCTGGATTGCTATCTCTAAGAGTCGACGAACAATAAATGAACATACACAGTATTCATGTGCTCACACGTGCTTATGTGCCTTTTCTAATCGTATTTCAGAGCTAGTGGCTCGCCACTTGTCGCCAGCCACTAGACTCTGGCAGTTGAATTACTAAGTTGCTTGTGCTATCTGTTCCGTTTCTACGATTCTGTATTTGAAGATCTTAGAGTAGTCTAGACATTGCGTTTTATGTTCTGTTATGTTGATCAAGTGAACAATATCGTGCGAGCGGGGTTTTGTTACAGCATGGGTTGATTGCCGCCACTATTTAGTGACAACATGGATTCAATGCAATTGCTCGCCTTTAGTATTCCCAAGTGGTATTACTCTTGTGACATAGAACAAACAGGAAGCAAGTGATCATATCGTGTACCTCGATTTCAAGGTTTCTGGGCTTATGTTCAACTGGTCGTGGGCTGCTGAAGATTGGCTTCAAGTTTTGAAATTTCAGAACAGGCATGGCAAGCATTTGGGGTTGATGCAGAACACACAGTGATCAACTTACACACTCTCAGATTGGTAAAAGAATCTCAAAGGTTGATAATCCAACACTCTCATATAAAATACGTAAGATTATCTAGCTCATTACATGTTATTTCTCGATAACTCCTTGCGGGTAAAGCCTGTCCTATTGCCTTTTCGGGGGAGGTGGAATGTTGAACAGCCTTTGCCAGTCGCCATTGTGAATAGGGGAAAGGCTTTGAGATTCTGATATATCGCTAGACAAGGTCGGGTGTGCATCTGGGACACGCAACTGGAAGGGAAAGCCAGGGATATTTCTCAAGTCAAACGAAGGCGTTTCCGCGGGTGGCCGGGAGCTATCTGCTTGTGAATCATGATCATTCCACGAACGAATGGCGGTATCCAATTTGTGGAGTAGCGGTCGCTCGGGTCGAGATGTCACATTGGCCTGTCTTGCAATGGGTCTCGGGATGCGGCTGCGGTAGGGACTTTTGGTTGTCTCTAGCGATCTTTTTCTTGGCTGTCTCGATTTATGGCCATCACGTCGATAATCAGGACTTTGCCATCCCTCACAGTTCCTCGCGAGGACTTTGCGCTATGGGGACTCATGTAGGCTCAAGGTTATCTTCCAGCGGGCTGGTTTGGGGGAGAAGCCGAAGAAGATAACAGAGTAAGGCAAGTTTATACCTGGCACAAACCCGGGCACAAACTTTGTATAATAGAGTATATCCTCATACGTCTTATACATCACCTGCTTTATACACACATAATTCTCTAAGATCTGCCTACGCGTGGGGCTGTCACCACTCCCGGGACCCCCAGACTGACCTAAATAGCCTAGTCCTAATTTAACCCCTGTGGTGTTCGAGTGCGCGAGTCCACAAAACGCTTGCGTGCGCACAGCCCAACTCCTGCGTTGTATTCGGGCGGGGTATCGAGTAGACACTTCTCCCTGACACACACATCATTTTTGGACCTGTCTCCCAGGACGCTGTCCTGAGGACCATCTCAGCCGGCAAATATGGCAGCTACGAAGCAGCAGTATGATGGTATTCAAGGTCCCTACGATTATATCCGTACAGCGTCCATCGCCTTGATCGAGCGTGAGAACGTGCATGAGAAAGTAGCACCTTTTATTGAAAAAGCTCGAATTCTTGAGCTCGCTTGCGGGTCAGGCTTCTATACCTATAGCTTCCTCGAATGGGGAGCAAGCTCTGTACTGGGAGTCGACATTTCCTCCGTCATGATAGATGAAGCCCGGCGCCAGGGGAAAGGAGTATCATTTATCCAAGCCGACTGTTCAATCCCCAAAGCCTATGAAGGCGGGCCCTTTGACATCGTCTTCGGCGCCTGGCTCCTCAACTACGCCTCAGATCGCGCTGGTCTCGTTAACATATTTCGCAACATCGCTATAAATCTCAAGGACGGTGGGCGTTTTGTTTCAATAACGGTTCCACCTTCTTCGAATCCAATAGATTCGCTTAATGCTGAAGCAAATGCTCGTCCCATGCCCGCGGGATCGGGATATTTGATCTACAACAATATTAGGGACGTCGAGGACGGGATTTATTTCCGCGTGCATGGTGAAACGCCTATCGGAGAGCTGAACTTTGAATGTTATCACCTAAAGAAGGAATTATATGAGGAGGCAGCGAGAGAGGCGGGCTTGAAGGGCGAACTGGAGTGGGGTGTTACGAAGGTTCCAGAGAGGTACTTGAAAGGGGAAGCACCAGGAGGTGCAAGTCTAGCTGAGTTGGAGACTTACAAGACTATTCCCAATTACGGAGTGCTAGTTATCACAAAGTAGAAATTTGCATGAGTTTGAAGAAAATTGCGTAGAAACGGTCCTTTCAAGCTGGGTCAATAAAGAAATGGAATGATTCGGCCCCTCTTCCGTTTCTAAATCTATCTGCTCATCGTGTAGTTCCGTTATCCCCCGCTATCTCCTCCGCAAACTCAACCAATGCAACCCCGCAGGACCCTGGACACGCACGAAAACGGCCTTACAAGCCGCCCCCGTAGCGCCTGATCCAGACCCCGGCACGGCCCGCTTCAAGCCAAATGTCCCCACATGGAGCACTGGCATCCCTAGAAGTATCAAAGAAGGTCGAAGGTGCCCTGTAAATCGACTCTCGAAGATCGCAAGTTCGAAAGGTAAGCCTTCAGCTGCCCCAGGCTCCCCTTTGTACAATCAACATGCTTTTTCCTGTCAACATGCAAAACGAGGCACAACTCAAGAGGTCGCGTGGCAATGGAGATATCAGGGTAAGGTAAATGATAGCCTTGCAGGTCGCTCGCCGAACTCGCAAGACTACAGTAGGCATTGACAAAACGATAAGCTACCCCGCCCGACCTTGCTGAAATGGTGGCAGCTTATCTTCTCAGCACGTCTATTATTTCGTTTTGAAACATCTTTCTTCGCTATTCCTCGACCTTGCACGCTATCACTATGAGATCTGCTGCAGAGCTTGATATTGAGAAAAGGGTGGCAGTGGAGCCGACCGAAATCAATGCCACCGCCGACAACTTCGACGACAGTCCTCGTCCTGCTACTTCTGAGGGAAAGCTGGGCTACTTGAGCCTCAAGATGGAAGCTATCTGGGGAGTTGAAGCTCGCGGCATCACGCGCGTGATGACCCACGAGAAAAACGTGCCTCGCCCGCTTCACGACTACTTCCACATGTTCTCGTTATGGTTCAGCATCAACCTGCAGGCCGTGAATATTATTATTGGTCTTCTTGGCCCGCTGGTTTACGATCTCGGCTGGGTGGACTGTGTTTGCATTATTATTTTTTCAGATACGCTTGCCTCGTGTGGAGTTGCGTACCTGGCGACCTTTGGGCCGGAGAGTGGTAACAGGACTATGGCACGTTTTCCCGTATGTTACTGATTGTGTGAGCTAACTTTCCTGGGGCGTTGACAGATCATTGGCCGCTTCTTCATGGGCTATTGGCCTTCAAAAATTGCCTGTATCTGTAACATTATCCAGCAAGTAGGTTTTGGCACCATTGGGTGTATCATTACTGGTCAGATGATCACAGCAGTCAATGGTGGGGGCTTGACATTGGCAGTGGGATGCGTTATTGCCGCGCTGTGCATTGGTCTAATCGCTGCTTTTGGTATTGACTATCTGAACAAAATTGAGAGGTAAGCAAGTGCACAACAACCAGGAGTCTGCGTACAATAATGTGCAAATGGCTTACGCACAAACAGGTTCGGATACATCCCACAAGCGATGGCCATCTTCGTGCTCATCGGCTCGGCTGGCAAGAACTTCGATACTACTGCAGTCTCCGTCGGTGATTCTGGAAGCATTAATGCCAACCGCTGCTCGTTCTTTGCTCTAGTCTTTGCCAGCATCATTGGTTTCTCTGCCATTAGTGCCGACTTCTATGTCTACTACCCCAAGGCCTACCCCAAATGGATCACCTTCGCGTCCACGTGGTCCGGCATTTGGGTCGCTTTAATCTTCTGCAACATCATTGGAGTCGGCATTGCTACTGGTATCCCCAACATGCCAGAATGGAGCGACGCGTATAACATCTCCTCCGGTGCGCTTCTATATGCCTGCTACAGCGGCCTCGGTGGTTTTGGCGGCTTCTGTGTTGTCATTCTTGCGCTGGGTTCCATTACCAATAATGCACCATGCAGCTACAGTGCAGCATTGACAATACAAGTTCTTGGACGCTATGCGAAGAGAATTCCTCGCTGGTTCTGGTGTGTTCTCATCACAGTAGTCGAGGTAAGCCTGCCTGCCTCACTTCCAATTTCATCTGGCCATATAACATTGCTAAGCTGAGCACCACAGCTCGTCCTCTCCGTCGCCGGCCGCAACCGGCTCTTTACCGTCTTCGAAAACTTCCTCCCGATGATGGCATACTGGGTCTGCCCCTGGATCACCATCGTTCTCGAGGAGCACCTCTTGTTCCACAAACTGACTGGCAAGGCGTTCGACTGGTCGATATATCAGAGCAAGAGCAAGCTACCGATCGGATTCGCAGCGTTATTGTCGTTCCTGATTGGTTTCTCGGGGGCGGTTGTGGGCATGTACCAGATTTGGTACACGGGACCTATTGCGCTGAAGATTGGAGGCGCGTATGGTGGTGATATTGGGGCATGGCTTGCTATCGGCTTTACGGGTGTTGTGTTCCCGCCGTTAAGATGGCTGGAGTTGAAGAAGTTTGGGCGGTAGACTCGTGCAAGTGCCCCAGCCTCCCCTTTGTGTACGCAGTGCCTTTTCCATCTTCTCTCACCCTTTGATTTATATCGTGCGAGACTTCCCCAAATGCCTTCTTCTCGAGACTCTCTCTTGTCCTCGATCTCATGTAAAGGGTTACCGTGTCCTCTCCCCCTCGTCCACTCTCTTTCCAGCCTCCCCAATCTTCAAGTATACGGGTCTTTCGATTCGAGCTTCTTCGCGGACAAATTCGTGGATCTCAAAGATACTCAGAGGTTATTCCTAGCTGCCCCTGAAGAGCGAACTTCAGCTCGTGCACATGCCCCAGCCTCCCCTTTTACGAACTGCGTGCATAATCAATCTAATTTACCTCTCAACATCCCTATCGTTGGGAGTATTTCCTATTTAATACCAAAGCTTTCTATTAATATCTTCACAGCGGTACCTGTTGAAAAGCGAGCCTTCAACTCGTGGCACGTGCTACGGCACGTGCCCCCGCCTCCCTTAGTACAATCAACATGCTTTTTCAAGACTAGAGATAATATTGCAGGTTGCTTTTAGCTGAAATTTGTCATATCCGAAGAGCCTTTTCAAATAGAATTCCAAGAAAATAAGGAATCAAGATAAAGTTTTACGGCGGCGTTTCTCACAAAATCATTAACAGCGAGAGTAATAACGGTAACTAGGCACCGGCTCAAGTTATGGCGAGGTCAATAAGAGCGATTACATCACACAAGCCACCTCTACTTTATAATACCTTACCTGGCAACCAAAATAAACGAAAAGCAAAGATTCAAGAAAAGTGACAGAGACAAGGAAAAAACCTTCAAGACACATTTCTCACGGTGACATTGACCAACAGCTTCGGTTTCTTCCAGACGATATAGGCTGGCATACGCTCCCACGCACTATTATCACCCGCCAGTTCAAAATCGAATAGGAAGACAGTCTTAGCGATCAGGATTCGTAGCTCCATCCATGCCATACTAAAGATTAGTCAGTTCGGCTCAACTAATTTTTTGAAGGTTGGGGAGAGTTGAAGGAGGGGGTGTTACTTTTGTCCAAGGCAAGCTCCCGGCCCGATGAGGAACGGGGCGCTCGCGGAGAGGTTATCCGTGCTCTCGGGATCGAGCCAGCGCTCAGGGAAGAAGGAGTCGGGATCTTTAAAGTACTTGGCGCTGCGGGCAGTGACGTAGCCCTGGACGCTGACGACTGTCTAATAAGGTGGATTAGCTCCTGCCCAAGTAGCGCACACAATTGGAAATTTAAGGAGAGAAACGCACGCCAGCAGGAATGAATATCCCGTCCACCGTCTCGCCCGGCTCCGGCACGACCCTCGGGGTCCCGAACGGCATGGGCGGGACCAACCGCAGGATCTCGTTGATGACGGCGGTCAGGTACTCGAACGTGGCGCTCTGGCTTGTGATTTCGCTGCTCGACGTATACCGGGACCGCACCTCCTGCTTCAGCTTGTCATAGACGCGGGGGGTCTTGCATAGCCAGTAGGTCAGGATGCTCAGCGTCGAGGCGCTCGTCTCGCTGCCAGCAATGATCAGCGCGCTGCTGTAAGACGCCATGTGCCAGTCGTTGAGCCCCATCTCGTCGCGCAGCTCGAAGATGTAGGTGCAGAAATCCTTCCTCTCCTCTTCCCCCCTGGCTAGCCGCGCTTCGATCTTGGCTTTGGATTGCATCATGTGATTGTGTGCTTGTTTCCTGAGGCTCGGTGGTGCGATGATCCAGATCAACTTTTCGAGCAAGGGGGAGACGTGACAGATGGCCGAGTCCCAGACGATAAAGATGACCATGTCGAGCATTCTCGATACCCACGGGTTGGTCTCTCTCGCGTCGACTGAACCAAACGGCTCACGAAAACAGAGGTCCCCGAGGACTAGGTCAGGATTAGAGACATGTTATATGGCTTCTACCGGCCTGAACGTACTATCTGATGTAACCCATTGGTACCACTCTGTAAAGTTTAGAGGTTTTTTGCGAGACTCCTCCTTGATGGCCACCATGAACATGTCGGCATGCTTGAGCAGGATATCCTCCTGTTCAAGTAGCGATTTCGGAGAGAAGGCACGAGATTAAGGGGCCAAATCAGCTAGTCCTACTTCAAGATTTTATTCAGAAACATACTAGAACTCTCTTTGCTGTAGCATGTTCCTCGACATTGAGTGTGCTAATTAGATGCGGCGCACGAAACCTGGATCTCTGGTTAGCTAACCCCTTCCGACCGCGGAAATATAGGGCTTCGGAGAATGGCTTACGTATCATCTGTAATAATGAATCTAGGGTCCTTAGTGAAGATGTTTCCAGACTTGCGCTGCATATAGATATCTTTCCAGGCATTCACAGAGGCAAATGATAGTTCTCCCGGAGCGATGCGAACGACGTCACCTATTGTATGTTAGCTGGCTATATCGAGAAGCATTTTGGAGGGCAGCACGTACCATATTTATCATGAAGAGTTTTCATTATTAGATGGCTTGATCCTCTCAACAAGATATAAGCGAACCAAAACTATGGATACGTGAGTCGACTATCTTGCTCGTGATTCTTCCTCCTCGAACTTACTTCTGATGCACCAGCATACCACGGACCCGGGATCTTCGATAGAGGGTGAAAGTATAAATTGTAAACCACATGACTAACGATAGAAATCCCGGCCTAGAAGCCTTGTTAGTCTCCGTTCGCAATTTAACCCACTTCTCGTTTACAACTCACAGCTACGAACAAGAACAGCGCAATAGGTACCCAGCCAAAAGAAGCCGAGAATTGGGTGAGAAGACCCATGATTGCCCGCCCGATTAGAATCCTGAGCCGTGCAGAGGATGGAGATTCGAATTCGATGATCCGAGTTTATGAATCGGCGGCTTGCTAAGCTTTTGCTGCCCAATGCCCGAGATGGCATTGGGTAGATGTGGTATTGGCAGTCCGGTCTTTGGTGGACTGTACAAGGCTGTGCTATTGCTGCGCTGTAGTGCGTTGTGCTGCATCTCGATGGTTTCGGTCAATGAGGGGAGGGCTTCACGACTGCAACCTCGTCAACCTTTTCCAACTCTTCCACACACCTATTGGCAGCGTTATCGGCCGACCAGCGGCCAACCGATAGCCACAAAGCCCCCGAGCCGCTGCTGCATATAACTGGACGAAGAAGTCCTGAACAGACAGAGTCCCGTTCAAGCCGTCCCTTACTCGGACCTATCCCAGCCTTGTCTGTACGATGAGGGATGGCCGCCCGTCTACTTATTAAACCATCCTGGCACTCGCCATCGTTTCTCCAGCGCGCCCCCCCCCCTCTCCCCGTCAAACGGGATCTCTTCTCTCGGGACCCCCTCATTCGCCAATTTCCTCCCAGCTACCTCTCTTCACTTTGTTTCCTCCCGAGAGCTTCTCCTGCCTTTCCATAATACCCAGACCAACGTCTATCAATCATCCTGGTCAGCATGGCTACCACCGCCTCAGGCAGTGACGGCGAGCATCCTGTGTCGACGATCGTGGGTCATCATAATATCGAGAAAGAAGGCCACTCATCTATCGTTAAGTCGGTCGACGGGGTGCCACAAGTCGTTGAGATTAATTCCAAAGACCTACCAAAAGGGTACTTTCTCAGGTTGAATTTTATTGGAACAATGGCGGCTGCGGGACTCGCTCTTGCTGGAGTAAGCGAACCCTCCTATACACTTACTCTAGGGTTAACTTTGAACAGGGCGGTGGCTGTTTTGCTCTCATAGCACCTCTCCTGGGAATCATCAATGCTGATCTTGGGCCCGATCCCAACTATCTCTGGATTGCGCTAGTTAACGTCCTCACGCTCGCAATTGGACAAGTCCTGGTCGGCCGACTAACGGATCTCTTCGGACGCAGATGGTACCTCATATTGGGGTCTGTTGTTGCCCTCGTTGGCACTATTATCTGTGCGCTTGCTAAAAACATACCGACGCTCATTGGCGGTAATGTCTTGATTGGATTTGCATCAGCTCCTCAACAGTCGTATGGATTTGTGATTAGCGAGATCGTACCGTTCAAACATCGATTCCTGGCCATGGCATACATATATACTTGGTTTACGTGGCTCGCATTTGCTCCTGCAATTGCATTTGCCTTGGTACAGCATACAAAGCATACCTGGCGCTCCTGCTACTACCTTATGATTGGCATTAACGCTGCTTCAGTATTGTTGTGGTATTTCTTGTAAGTTAGTAAAAATGGTCTCGTCTAATCCTAATCTCTGAATAATAATAGTTACTTCCCTCCAACGTTCGATGAAAAGTACCAACACAAGAAGACGAAGCGACAAGTTATAGCTGACTTGGACTTTTTTGGGTTAATCTTATTAGTGGGCGGTCTGCTTATCTTTCTTATGGGGCTCTCATGGGGAGGGTCGTACTACCCGTGGAATTCCGCACACGTTATTACTACCATCGTTATTGGCTTTCTTACTCTAGTCGCCTTTATTCTTTACGAGTCTTTAATGCCGCTTAAAGAGCCTCTTGTCCCGATGCACCTCTTTAAAAACATCCCGTGGGTTGGGGCTATGATGGTCGTTGCTTTCGATGCCACTGTCTACTATGCTTTTGCCATTGTCTGGCCGACAATGGTATTTTCGGTTTATACAACTAGCTTGTCGTACGGCGGGTTACTGTGCTGCGTTAGTGGCACTGGCACGAACTGTGGACAGCTCCTCTGCGGTGCCTTCTGCCGTTACCTCGGCAAGCAGCGGACTCAGATGATCATTACAGGAATAGCCATGGGGACATTCCTCGCAGGTAAGCCCATAACCTCCTTTCCAAGCAGTCGATCAGAGCCAACGAATCTTTCTAGCTTGTGCATGCGCAACCCCGTCCAACCACATAACGGTCGCCGTCTTGCTCTTCCTCGGAACAACTTGCATGGGCTATATGGACACGGTCGGCTTCACCATTACCGGCATCGCCAATAGCGATCAGGCAGAGATCGGCACCGCAATGGGGCTCGCAGGTTCCATGCGCTCGACCATATCAACAATCGCCCAAGTCATCTATACTACGATCCTAACCAACCGCCTCGCTAAGACAATCCCCCAAGAAGTTCCCCCTAAACTCATCGCCGCAGGCTTGCCCGCCTCGTCCGTCCCATCCTTCCTCGCAGCCGTCCAAGTCGGAACGCCGGCCGCTTTCGCAATGGTCCAGGGCCTCACTGCTTCCATCCAGACCACTGGTATCGCGGCGTACAAGCTGGCATCCGTGCACGCATACCGGACTGTTTTCTTTTCCACTATTGCTTTCAGCGTGCTTTGCGTCATCTGCGCGTGCTTTGCTCCGAATGTTGATGATCGGATGACCGACATGATCGTGGTGAAGATCCACCATGGCAATGAGGACAAGGACGAGGAGAAAACCATCCCCTCCCTGGAAGAATAAATGTTCGATGGGTTTGATATTGTCCACTCTCGCGCTCTCTGCGTTCTGCAATAATTCATTCCACTTTTAGCTGGGGTAATCTGACATATATACTTATCTAAATACAAAAAGCTTTCCAGCAACTGAGCAAACTGAGACCGAAGTGTCTCGGGGCGTTTGCGCAGGGCGCCCTGCCCGTGATTTTAGCGATAACTTGAGGCGGTGAAGCGCAAGGACTACCCCGCACCGCCCCAATTATAGGCGACTCTCTGTACGCTGAATGCTGCGCGCTGAGAGTATCGTTTATTAAGAGCACTGAGCGCTGAGAGTACTGTGCGCTGAGAATGCTGAGAGTACTATATACTGAGGGTACAATGCTCTAAGAGTATTATTCTCAATCTACTGGTCGCGAATATCAACTTATTAGCTTTGTTTTATGATGTGGTGATAATGAAATCACGAGTTGGAGGCACGGGGTACAGTAGGAACGGAACTTACCCATGAATGCCTCTTTTCGCCTCACTTTTCCTCAGAAAACTACGAGTTTTGGGATTTTCAAGTTTCCCACAACATCCTAAAAAATTGGACTCGCACTTACACGAACAGGTAGTATCACACTCACGAGAGGCTGTATCACCTGGACTATAGGTGCTCTTGGCTGCACAGAGTGTTCTCCCCTTGAACCACCTTCCACAACTTCACGAGCTTCACGCCACTTCCTCTCAGTATTGGTTCTAAATTCGTCTTCCTCATCCGTTGTCTCCGAATGCTCTTCTCTGTTGAACCACATCGTTTCCGGTGAGTGATCACTCGCAAGTGTGAAATCGTCCCCCTCATCCGTGGTATCCAAACGCTCTTCATTGACCCAAATTCTTGCTGACGCCCTCATCACCCACCTCCGAGTCTTCGAAATCCACTGTTGACTCGCTTTCTGTGCCCTCGTTCATTCCGGTACCCGTGGAACGGGGTTGAGATCTTGTTACCGATCGACCTGCTCGTTCCGGGAAGCTAGATTTGCCAGACTCCTCAGGCGCATCACTTCCACTCTTCCGCGAATCGAAATGGGAGTCAACAGATACTGATCTGGTTGAAGATGTGGTAGATGATGTTGCCATCAAGTCTATGAGGTTCGTCTTCGTTCCTGAACTAGCTTCTGCGACTACCCGTGTTTCATGATTTTGCTGCGATTCATCAGAATTGTCTCTATCTTGCCGAGTCAAACCGTGCCCCGGCCTTGGAATGCGATTCTCACTGCCTGCCTCAGAGCTTCATGGGCTTCTGCATTGAAGCTTCCGTCCGGATCTCGAGAGAATGTAAACATTGCTCCCCTATAGACCATGTGGTCGAAATATAGAAACCAAAAGTTATCAAACAATCAAAGCTAAGTTGTTGGTTCCTGGGCAGGCTCGAAAGCGATCACAGCTGTCGTGCAGTCTGGAACGAACTGCACGTTAAAAGCCATAGGCGCTGGAATGCTGAGTATCAGGCTAGCAAAGACTATACGGTGAGTAGTGTAAAGTAAATGAAACTTATTGAAAGATCAGATGGAATTGAGCAGAAGTGGAAAGCGACGCTGCTGATGCCAGGTGAGATTTGAGAAAGAAGCGGGGTGAGGCCAGGCGTGGCTTGCCCCTGAAAACTTGGCGAGTTAAGAGTTGCAGCCGTTCATTGGCCAATGCCAGAATTGTACTAGCGTCGGAAGCCGGGACGGACCTTTCAAAAATCGTTCGACGCCTCAAAAATTCTCGTGTTTATCAACAACCTCCTTTCTCCCCTTCATCGACTTCTCACTCTCTTTAATCTTCTTTTCTTCAAACCTTCTCGACCATGCCACCGAAAGCTTCGTCTTCAGCTCCGGCTGTCGCCCCACGCTCCTTCGCTCAGAAAGCAACCATCTTCGCGGTGGTCTTCGCGCTCTTGACGGTCCTGTACAGATACCTGGACTCGCACCTTGATTGGTTCTATATCTTGAATCCGACAGATCTTCATGATCTCTCTTTGCGCGCCATTGGAGCTCACGGTAATGACACCACAGCTGTCGTGGCCTTCATCACGAAGGAGCTGAGTGATAAGCTGCCTGGAGGATACATCAACCTAGACGAGGAGTGGATTTTCAACAATGCCGGAGGTGCCATGGGTGCCATGTACATCATTCATGCAAGTAAGTAGCCACTGGTTTGGTCGCCATTCCAAACGAGCAGGCATCAATCTCGTTGCGGCTGCTACATGGTCACATGACATATGAATATTGCTGACATGATGTTCAGGTATCACAGAGTACCTCATAATCTTTGGTTTGTCCTCTTCACAGATCTCTTGGACCCTGACTAATGATTTCTAGGCACCGCAGTAGGCACAGAGGGCCACACGGGTCGTCATACCGCCGATGACTACTTCCACATTCTGAAAGGCACTCAGCTTGCCTACACCCCTGGATCCTATGAGCCAGAAGTCTACCCGCAAGGAAGCGTGCATCATCTTCATCGTGGTACTGTTAAGCAGTACAAGATGGAAAGTGCTTGCTTCGCGCTCGAGTATGCGAGGGGATGGATTCCCCCCATGTTGGGCTTTGGCTTTGCAGATGGCTTGACGAGTACTTTGGACGTTCCAACGTTGTGGAGAATGACTTGGGTCACTGCGAGAGAAATGGTTTCGAACTTGGCAAGGGGCAAGCTGTAACTTGTCGACTCATTGGGTACGTGTTTGATGTGGAACGTGGCTTATGATAGAAGCAGTAATTGTGATATAAGTTCGTGTGGCAAGGATTTGCAGGGCAAGACGCGCGAGCGATCTACTCTCAATAGAATGCAGTGGTTCGTGAATATAATATACTTAGGACCAACCGGAACGCCAGCTGGAAACATCCGAATAAAGTTGCAAGCACTTTTTGACAACGATAATAACTGCATTTCCCTTAATTATCCCGCACCTCGTTGGGTGATTCGGCTACTTTCTCCCTTGTGCCCTTCTGACATTCTTCCTGTTGGCCTTGGTACTTTGAGTCTGCGAAGGCAGTGTATTGATGTTCACTCCGCTGTGACCAGGATGTCTCGACAAGTGCTTTTGGAGAATGTTGGCAACAGGGAATTGATTGTTGCAAGTAAGACATTTGAAAGGCAGTCTTTGTTTATGCCGCTGCGCCCGTGTCTAACAGAAATATACTGGGGGCGGTTTCAAACCAAAAGGCTCTTCATTTTCGCTCTTGGCTTGTGGTGGCTGATTGGTAGTGCAATGATGGTCTTCGGCACTGTAAAGATCGATTTCTGCCATGGGATCTTCATCTTTGACACAGGGAGACGGCGCAGTACCGC
The DNA here is from genome assembly GCA_009732865.1 of Stipitochalara longipes BDJ. Classification (NCBI taxonomy): domain Eukaryota; kingdom Fungi; phylum Ascomycota; class Leotiomycetes; order Helotiales; family Hamatocanthoscyphaceae; genus Stipitochalara; species Stipitochalara longipes. The sequence continues at coordinate 2,623,571 of ML769337.1, read as the reverse complement.
GGGGAGGTGTGCTCGTAGACGTCGTGGTGGGCTCAACCCATTCGCCCTGAAATTTCGGATGATATGTGAGAGCGGAGTGTGCATCGCCGGTATCCAGCTCGTAATAGTTGCCAATATATGCACTGCTGGTATCTGGCTCATCTCGACCTCCGTTCTCATCGACAAAGCGGATGTGGGAGCCATGTTTGTGAACTTCATTCGTAAGTGGGTAATTTGTTGGTGCTAGAATCCATTGAGGTTTGAGGAACCAAGTATAGCCGGGGGGCGGGGCGGGGCGGGGGGCGTTGAAAGAACCTGCAAGACGCGATACCTAGCTGCCTCTTTGTCTGCGAATCCAGAGTCGCCGTCGGCATCATCATTTTGATTGTTCCTCCCGTTCGAGTCGAATGGCATTGTCATTGCATTTGCATCACCCATTGCTTCAGTCAGAGCTGCGCCTGCGTTGACTACCGCTCGATTCGAGTCGGCCGAACTGCCTCGTGCGCTACCAGCCACCATTATCGTGCTATTATTGACTTCGGAAACTCCTCTACCTTGGCTCGCAGCACGTTCTCGCCTCGCGCTGGTTTGAGAAGCTTTGTGGGTAAGCTGAACCAAGATCTTGCAGTCATGGAAGTCCATTCCTGAAAGTTGAGCAATAGCACGCTCAGCTTTACTTGATGTGGAGATATTGACAAATGCGATTCTGCGCAGCGACTTTTTTTGGAAAAGGAAATTGATGTCCTGTGACACTCATTGTCAGCAGCTGATTGGGAATACTCAAAATGCGTGTCAGGTGCCGGAACTTGGAAAGCAAGCTTCTTACACAATAAAACCCTGGAAGAAAGCCATTAGGTCATCTTTGTTGTTCCAGGCGGGATATCTCCGATATAGATTGTACGACCCTTAGCAGAGCTTGCAGCGCTTGCATAACATATCTCCTCTGCACTATGGATGTGAAACTCGCAGGGACCAAAGTGATTCTGAGGCGAATCGCAGTCTGGGTTCTGTTCTCGAGTCTTCTCCTGGATGCTTGCTTGTGCTGCAAGAACGTCATCCTCGAATTCAGGAATTCGCTCAAACAAATCAGCTATCATTGCCGGCTGCTCTACTGTATCTCCTGCTCTTGAGAGGAAACAAGCAGTCGATAGAGCAAGATAATGGCGAAGCATGCTTCCAGTGCCAGTATATGCGTAAATCTCTCCAAATTCCGTCCCACAAGGCTGCCAGAACATTGATATTCGTGCAATCGTAGGGCATCGATCGAACGGTTCGCCATGTCGTTCATTTCGTATGTTTCAGCGAAGCAGTCGAGCAAGAGGATAAGCTCCGTGTACTGTCTTGTTTCTGCACTATCTGCATCCACACAGCCGGGTCCAATGGGACAATGTCACGTTCGATGTAGTCGATGATGCCTTGGTATGCATGGCGGTAGTCTCGATAGAGTGTGATGGAGGAAGTCGTTGGATTCTGTTCGCAAAGCCCCTTCACAAATCGAGAGCGGTGGCATAGCAGATTTCGATTGACTTGGAGAGAACTCGAGGAGAACAGAAAGCAGAAGACTCTTCACTAAAGATCAGCCAGATCTCGAGAGAGAAGTGGACGTTGTGGCTTACTCATTGTGCTTCGGTACTGGCTGTGTTATCCAAACCCGTCCGGGGGGGTCGGCGAGTTCGGAAGGTTCCATTTTCCCAGGCCACCTCAGCACATTGGCAGTTTGGTGCCTCAACGGCAGTTGGAGAAGTGGTTCAATCCGTTGGTGGTCCCAGAATTCGCGTCGAAGGAACCGCGACGAGCACGGACCTTGACGCGGTGCACGTGATCTTGAAGAAGTGCGGTGAGAGGAGGTAGCAACCAATTTTCTTCTTCTACGCTTATATGTTTGGAATAAGCCCACATCGAGTGGAGCTAGCTCTTTTCTTTTGATCTGATCTTCTTCAATTTAGGAGTTCTGGTCTAAACATTGTCATTTGTGAGGAGAAAAAGCACAATATCTACAGGATCAACCACGCTTTCATATCCTGGAGCTGACATTGTCCCCCGGTCTGTCAAGTCCAGTCGAGGTTGAAGGCCGATCCTCCCTGGCTCTCTGGATATACTTATCTGTCAAGTCCCACTAGAATTCCGGATCACCACCGAACAGAACAAAGGGCAACTGGGCAAAACGCCCTGCAAAGGACTCACTGCCAACAAAAGCATGGGTATCTAGAAATCAAATCGAAGCAGCCCCTCCAGAAAAAGAAATCACCAGAATCCTTGCCCATCACTCCAGCTCTCGCATCTGCCGTATCTCAAGGAAAAGCCTCGAAAGATCGGACCGCTGAACACCACCGAGCACCATCAACCATAAACCAGAGCCTCAATCTCCATATCTGTAGTCCAACCTTGGTCTCCTGCGTATACGCTCAAGTGGCGTCAAGGTGCTGTCATCTAGGCTGGCTGAACGAGACCTCTTTCGGTGTGGAAGAGTGCATAATTTGTTCTTTTGAGATATATGCTTCAAGAAATCTTGCTTACGGGCGAATGTTCGTTCACAAGTCTTGCAGCTGAAAACCTCGGCTTTGTCAGACACAGGTGGCTGGAAAATTTGTGGGGAAGGTCGCAGAGCTGGTTTGGGTAGCGACTTTGGTGGAGTGAGGGCATGCTTTTCTTTGGATAGTTGGGTCTCGAATTGTTGGGGGGTAAGCTTGTAAAAGTATCGATCAAGCCCTTTTAAGGAAAACTCCTTGAAGAACTTACTGGACTCGTCGTCTTCGGCTTGAGTCTTTGAAACAGAGTCGAGTAACTCATTCAATAGCTGATCTTCGGCTTGGTTCTTTGGCGAAGTCGGAGCTGGAGGCTCTTTAAGCATAACTGAAGGTGTTTGTTGCAATTGCTTCTTCTCAAATCTTCGATTTCCGATATCGCCACCAAAAAGTTGTGAAGATGTCGGCAGCAACTGCTTTTTCTTCTTCTCACTTTCTCCATTGCTGACATCGCCACCAAGGGATTGTGAAGATCCTGCTTGCAACTCCTTTTTGTTACCCCTTCCATCGCTGGCATTACCACCAAGTAAGGATGCAAAAATAGTCGAGCTTGAGGGACTTGGGGTAGCATCCGTTTCCTCCGTCTCCTCCACCGCTTCCTCGCCCCCGGAAAATGCAGAATCTGTGAATTCAGGACTGGTATGCTTTGTTGTTTTCGCAGCAGTCTCTTCAATATTGTCCAAGCTACGGATTGCTTCCCATTTTTCGTCGACTGGATCATCGTCGCTTTCAGTATCTGAACCATTGTCGGTGGGGTATACAGTTGGGAATTCCACATCAGTCCTCACCATCTCCCAGTTTCCCCAACCTCTCCCCCACGACCGAGCTTGACGAGCAATCCGACTTCCAGCGTGGCATACCTTGCCATGTGGGTGAAGATGGAAAACGCACATCCCAAAGGCTTTCTGATTTCGATGATCGACAATCTTCAGCCCATCTGAGAAGGTACTTCTGTCTCGAAACACTTGCGCCATGCGCTTGATATCGTCTACCACCTCTGGAAATTCATCTCTGACCATCTTGAAATTTGACGCGCGATGACATTCGAATTCACGCTCGAAACTTCTGATACCAGAGTGATAGAGGGAGGCAGCGCAGTACAGCCGCAGTTTTGATTCTGGCGGGGTGGACTTGTAAACATCCAGAATCCATTGCATGCGGAGGTAGCCTCTGCATCTGAACTCGTGCGCTTGTATCTCATCTATTGTCCGGTCCGCAAGCTCCTCCATTTTGTACTGGATGGCAAATCGATACAATCTGAACATTTGGTGGATGTATGTCGTGGCTTCCCTGCTCAAGCACCCCACAACTTCACCGGGGCCGATCGGCACCACGTCGTCGTGGACGAACTGTCTCACAAGAAGAAACACCCCGGCAATGTCATCAACGTCTGGTTCATTGAAATCTCGCAGTTCGGGATCCTTCTGGCAAGCATCGCGGACAACCCTCGAACAGGACATCATTGAGGTACGTCTGACCCAGAATTGGCTGACCTGTCTTGAGCCGGGGCCTTTGAATCGAAAGGTCAACTTTCTTCCCAGGCTGTTTGGTATCAGTCTTGCGGTCACCGTGATAATGGAGAACTGAAACTTACCTCTCGTCGAGCGACTCGCGGGTCTTCCCCATCTTCTTGGCCATAGTAGCAATTGTGGTTCCTTCAAGAACATAGAGAGCGAGTGGAGGTGTGTTCTGATGGTTGCGATCTGTAGCAACAGGGTGCGAGATGTGGGGAAGCAAATTGGCTTCATGCGAACAGAGATGAAGAAGGTGAGGTTCACGCGTCGAAGTATCGCGACGAAGCACGTCCCCTCACGCGGGTCACGTGAACCATTCCCTGTCTCTCAACTACTGTCCGAAAAGGGGCAGCTGTTGCTGATGAATGTCCTCAAAAGGTGAATTCTTAACAGATGAAACCGAAGGTTCCACTAGTTGTTTGTATTTTCAATGTAGGCAAGATGTTACAGAGCGCGAGAAAGAACAGCTCTCGAGTTCGTCATGCTGTGGGCTCCTTTCATGTTCGTACTGTTCCGTTACTTTCTTGATTTGTACACCAAGTCTTCGTTCAGAGCTGCCAAATTTCTCCTCAATCTTGATTAGAGTACGCATCAAGCCTTACAGTTAATTTCGCTGTAATAATGTATCTTCTCCGGAAGCTGTGATACATACTGCTGCAAGCTGCAGCGCTGGTGAACAACTCAAAGCACATCAACAGCAAACGCCAGAGCAGCCAACCTGGCATTATGGTATTGGTTATAATGACATGTTTGTTACGCCATCGTTTTCATTGCTGTAGTACTCACAGAATTTCCAATCGTGGCTCATACACTTACACCTCACTCCGGACGTGATCAATTTTCAGCAAGCAGGACCTTATATCTTTCCGCCGAGCCCACCCAGTCTCAACCAGCAGATCATTTAGGTCAAAATTTCGATATCATCACTGGTAGAATCATTTGCAAGGTGCTACATACCGATTTTCAGTACATTTAGACTCGATGCGAGACTTGAACAAACCCCAGAAACAAATGCAGATGTCCCAAACAGGCAGGTACAATCATCCGATGTAGTATATTGATAACAAATGCTGCTAGGTGCCGGCAAGAAGTGTCTCACTGTCCCTGTTATTGATTGCACAATTGGCATTGTGGATTGCAGTGACTGTAGGCAAGGCGGGACGAAAAAGGAGCAGAAGCGTTATTTGTGAACTTGGGAGCAGGATTCGAGACTATGAGATAACTAGGGTATCAAGGGCAGAAGTCGAAAGACTTAGTAGTGCTATTGTCTCAGATCTGAGTGTGGAAGGAGGAGTTTCAAGGGACAGAAATCAAGAGATGGTGCTGATAAAGAAGGAAAGATCACGATGATAGACGCATGCTGAAGAAACATATTTTATAAAGTGTGAGAATCCTCTAGGTACAGAGGAAATGGTATCTTGTTGTGCTCATGATCAGAACCATAACGCCATATCTTCTCCGAAAACAAACAGACAATCCGCTTGGCAAAAAGAGCACCACCATCCACGTTGACACGGAAGGCCGAGCAAAGCACAACGGCAAATATCTAGCTCTCCTGCTTGATGATAACCTGTTCAGACATCTGATGTACCTGCTGATTTGCGTTCAAGATAGAACTGTTACTGTATTGCTGTCTGTCCTTCTTGTCTGCACTTCTACGTGATGCCGCACCTCGCTTTCCACTCTTTCTAAATGGGTCCGCCTTCTCGATCTCCTTCTTCTTCTTCTTCGATGATTCCTTCGCCTTGACGTTCCCAACCATAAGGGCCGCCTTCTTGGCTGCCTTTGTCTTGGATTTGGCAAAACCTTGAGCAACCGCGGACTCGGTAGAAGCATGAGCAGCCATTTCCTCGATTTGCTTGTCGACGCAGATAGGCCCTGCAGAATCCAGGATCATCTGAAACATCTCTTCGCGCAAGCTGGGGACTTTGCTGTAGAGCTCCTTGAATTTCTTGACCCATTCTTCCGTTGCCTTTCCCTGAACGAGACAGCCCATGACGTGCTTTGCACAGTATTGCCAAAGTCGTCCACCACCAGAAGCACAATCTTTGGAGATTTGGTGGATAGCTTTTGCTGAGAAGCGTGAAAAGCCTTCCTCGGAATCCTTGTGGGGTGCTTGAATATGCTCAATGAGTTTACTCAACAAGCCAGGCACCTGAAACTTAGATGCAAGCCGATATAGGCAACGGAAGTCCTTGAATCTCATGGTTGCTGGCAGAGACGAAGTGTACATCCACTCCACCATGGCGTTCATATCCTTAATTCGGAAACGGGTATCCGACAAGCAGATTGCGCCATTGTGCTCACTGATTGAGATCGATTGACCGAGAGATTGTTGGAGAATCGGGAGGAATTGGCTGGACGGCAATCTGAAGGTTTCTTCAAATAGTCGAGAATATTCGCTGAGCTTTTTTACGTGAATGGCCACCTCGTCGGCATCTTCGCCGACATAGAAAAGCACAAATTGCCGCCCAAGCCCCTAATATAATCGGCTATCTGAGCGTCGAGGAAGTCGCGTTAGAGTCAACGTACTTGCCAGCATTCGGACGGGTAGGTTCGCCGGCGATATACATATCGTACTTCCCACGGGGCAGCATCCTGTAGATATCTTTAGGAAGCAGGTTGGATGTTGGAGGAAATTAAACGGCCTTGGAAGGTGACGCGGGTCAGCAACCGCTCAACAGAAGACGCGTCTCGCGGCAAAAGCGAGCGCCTCTTTGTGAGAAGGACAAGAAAGTGCAAGGAGATGTAGAATTTTACCTGCTTGCGCGATCGTGGGTCTTCAACAGCGTTGCGCTGTGGCGCCGAAGAGTTCTTGAAGAGGTTGTTGTTGTTGGAGGGAGAGGAAGTAAACAGATCGTCAAAGGATATTTTGTGCTCGTAGCCTCGCGCCAGCGAGCTGTTGGACTTCAGCTTGGCATGTAGCGAGTCTCCCTATGTCACTCCGCTTTGATTCACTCCAGATGGTAGTGAGGGCAGGAAGAAGGCGGAAGATTGGCTTGTTAAGAGTACCGGCCCGATACTGGAGCATCCGTTGTTTGTACTTCTAAGGTTGGCCGGTTGTGACTTATCAAAAGTCTATGGATAATGTTTGAAATCAAAAGATCGGATTGGTCTCAGAGGCGAGGAGTTCAATATTGTGATAGAATTCAGGTGAATGGTATTTTTGACAAAAGGTATTAGAACATATGTGGATCAGTTTCTGAAAGAAAATGGCACGGGTTTTGGTCACGAGAATCTCGAGGCATGCGTAGCAAAACGTAAATTGATAGGCCTATCAAGACAAGGACAGTAACAGCTTATATAAGCTTTAAATCCAGAAAACGCATGAATGAGTGAATGCTGCAGCAAAAAAGAAGTCCATAGATTCCAACTTGAACATGCCTATCAAAGACATTTTCTCCGCCGGTCTGCAGAGTGTTGCTCTTCTAGATACGTCAGCAAGGTTATTTAAGTTATTGTTCCTATATCATACCTAGGAAGCACAAGCAACCGAGCCGAATGCACCACCACCAATATTGATACACTGATTCTGTCTGTTCTTATACGAGAATTGGAATTCTTGGCAGCCTGTATCAGCATAGACATTGCACTCCGCATTGCTGTTGACGAGATCAATTCCTTCGATGCCGCTAATGTCCTGGCATCCCCATTGTTGGGAGTATACGGTGTAGGCGTATTGTTGGCATTTGGAGTCGTGGTAGGCGTTGACCTGAGTTCCGGTGGTGCCACTGGCGAAGAAGGCAACGGCGGCCACTACGGCGGAGATTGTGAACTTCATTTTGGCTGGTGAGCTTGGGGAGGCTCTAAAGCACTGTCAGAACGTGCATGAGTGAGACAATGAGAGGTGGTGTTGATTTACAGGTAGCTTTGGATATGGGGTTGGTGTTTGAGTAAAGAAGAGATGATTGGCTTGATAAAGTGAACTTGGTTATATTGGTTTCTGGGAGGGGAGATTGAAGACTTTATATACATGAACTCAATTGAAACTCTGCCTGAAGCAATTGGATTCTTAGTGCTGAGATGGATAGGCCATTAACCCCGTTTCTTCTTACGACGCGAGAAGTTTGGAATCACTGCACATAATCTGAGCATGACCCTAATTTGGAAAGGCTCAAGTTGCTAAACCAGCTGGTGTTGCACAATAAATTCTTTACTACTTGGAGTTATATTTGGACACGAGTTACCATTCACAACATCTGGCTCGCAAATTGAAATCTTGGCATAATCATCAAAGCAAGTGTGTGGCAATTGTCGGGTTCCTTCAGCTGCAACAAAGGATTCTATTGCAAACCGCACCTTATGCTGCGCTATTCTTGCTTTGTTACATAGAAAGATACTCGACGTTAGGGTAATATTTAAGAGATCTGTTTTTGGTTACATAAAATAGGATTTAGAGCTGTGCTTACATTGGCTACATCTGGCATCTGGCTCGCAGATCTTACTGTAAGCAATTTTCTAATACTTGTAAGATTCGTTGCTCCTAAAACAGAAACTTATTAGCAGACCCGCTTATACTCTCACGAATCCTTATTGCATAAAACAGCATTCACGGCTTCGCCTTCATCTACCATTACCCTATCTAGCTCTAGTCAGCCACTATAGCCTATTGTCCAAAGCAACTTGGACTCCTTAGCTAATAGCCAAAAAATCGTATCCCTTGGTTTGATTAGTTGTAATCTAAAAAAGTTATTTTAAAGATTGCTAACCGGAAGCAGAAAATCTACATGGTTACACTGCAGTCAGTCTGACAGGTGACATTGCATTCTAGCCATTACTCATTGTCACGGATATAACCATCCGCGTGGCAAATGCGGCAGCTCCCGAACCTTAAATTAGAAGACTGCGAATGAGATACTTGTATGCTATTTACTAACGAGCTTTACGAGGGCGGCCGCTCAGCCCCCAACGGTCAAATCCCATGCAGTAGCCCCGGATAATGACTTCCGAGTTACACAACATATTTCCCACTTGTTATTCAGCTGTCTCACACTGCAGCTAGTCTTAAGTCCGTTCGATGCTCAATAGAACCTTTCATGTGGTAATTGGCCCGGCCATTATCCAGACTGGATATGTACACGGATTAGAAAGAGCTTGTCGTGACATCAGGTGTGCCGGGGGTTTCCATTCAACCAAAGGACTGGGGTCAACCCTGGGTCGCTCGGATAATCTCCAGAGCACAGGATTCCAGAAGCTGAGAACAATGCTACAGATTCTGCAACTGGACAGGCACAAAAGAGGAATGCTACTTGAAGAAATCAGTTACTTCAAGTTGGGGTTATAAAGAACATCTGCGAACCTCCGACTCTCCAGATCCAGCGAAACACTGCCTGCATGAACACTCAGTATATTAGAATATCGGGACATCAGGACATAAGAACGAATGAGGTCAAACAACGACGCAGACCCGGAGAAGTTGGCAATGATTTCAGGTACTCGCATAGGAATAGAAGAGACAGAGAGCACGAAACTTCGAAGCACAGCAGACGCAGCAGATCTCCTGTTTAGAACCAAGCTCGATCTCCGACTGGTGAGCTAGCCTTTTCTGTACATAAAGCATCCAGTGGGCAGATGGAGATGGGTCGGTAGAGAGGAGGATGGGAATCGGAACATTGACAGGAGACTGGAGTAATCTCGGCAAAGAGCTAGAAATTACATCCTAGAATCCAGCTGATATCTCTTCCTTTGGATCATGTCTTTGCAAACGATATTCCTTGCATTGAAAATGTCCTTTGGCCAAGCAGTGCTTTTGCCTTGAAGCAGGAATCTGAAGCGCCAAGGAAACTTTCCAAAGCCTAGGAGAAAGCTTCCAGCATGACTGTTTGAAGTAAACTGGTAAAGGCCAAAGATAGTTCAAAGTCAGGACGAAAGCTTAGAGAAGGCCCTTCAACATCCAAGCAACATCCCAAGGAACCTCAAAACCACGAGAGAAATACCCATAACACCCAGCTCCGACGGCTTCGAAGACTCCCGTATGCTCCTACTGAATACTTCAAGTGGAGCACGACCTGCAGGCAAACTTTTCTATTATTCGACATCTGTATGTACATTATTCTCTAACAAACAAACCAGCCATGCCCATACCAGTTCCTATACACATGCTGACAACACCAGTCTGCAACCCCTGCCTCTCCATCTCCGGCAACAACCCTGCCAACATCCTGGCTCCAGTTGCACCAAGAGGATGTCCGAGTGCAATAGCACCACCCTTTGGATTTACTCTTCCTTCCTCGAGTTGCTTCTCCAGGCCCAGTTGTCTCAAGCAATAGATGGCTTGACTCGCAAACGCTTCGTTGATCTCCCACAGCCCAACATCCTCTGTCTTTAGCCCGGTGTACTCGAGCAGCTTCGGGATGGCAATCGCAGGCCCGATGCCCATCTCATCCGGTTTGCAGCCCGCAACTTGGGTGCCTGCCCACTTCCCAATAATCGAAGATGTCAGACCAAGTTCGTTTGCGGTACTCCTTCTCATCAACAACGTCGCAGCAGCACCATCTGAGATCTGGCTGGAATTGCCAGCAGTCGACGTCCCGTTCTCTTTGAACGCTGGCTTCAGCTTCTGCATGCCCTCAATACTAGCATTCGTTCTAATCCCATCATCTTTTGTCACCGTAATATTCTGCACCTCCCCCACTTTCTCCCCCTTCTTATCCACCTCCTGGAATATCGTCTCGACAGGAACAATCTCTTTATCAAACAGTCCCTCCGCCTGCGCCTTCGCCGCTCTCCTATGACTCTCCACAGCAAATGCATCCTGATCCGCCCGGCTCACCCCATACCTCTCCGCCACATTCTCGCTCGTCAAACCCATCGGCATAATACAATCCCTCGCATCCTTAACCTCGCTCTCCTTCAGTGCCGGCCAAAGATCAACCGGTATCGCCCTACTCCCATAATTCCTCGTCATGCTCTCCATGCCGCCTCCAATCCCAACATCAATCATGCCCGTCACAATCTGGTGGCTCACATTCGTAATCGCACTCAACCCCGAACTGCATGCCCTATTAACGGTATAAAAGCTCGTTGTCGTGGGTATGCCGACGTGGTTCATGGCCATGCGGCCAGCTTTCGAGCCGCCGAGCTCGGAGAGCACGACGCCGATGCCGACATCTTGGATGAGCGCCGGGTCGAGGTTCGGGTTCGCGGCGAGGGTGGCGCGCAGCACTGTTGCGAGGAGTTGTTCGGGATAGCTGTCTTTGAGGCCGCCTTTGAAAGAGCGTGTTATGGGTGTGCGGAGAGAGGAGAGGATTACGATGTCGGAGGGGTCTTTGGTGAGGATTTGAGAGAGACCGCGGCGGATGGGGGAGGACATTTTCGAGGTGAGGTGTGGTTCGGGGAGGACGTTGGGTGGGATCTCGAGATGAAGATGGTGCAGAATGCTGTCGAAACAATTGAGCTTTCTTGATCAGGACCCAAGACAGAAAATAAGTATGTACAGTTTCAACAGAAAGAAAAGAGTTGGAGAAAGAAAAGGCTCAAGCCGAATCCAGCTCGGAGTGATATCGCAGTGAGGTTTGTCCTCGCCTCCCGGGATTCGGTTCCTGAGCCGGGTAAGTTCAATGCGGGGATGCTCCCGCCAATTGGATGGCCGCGGAAGTGGAGGCGTCTGGTAAATCTTTTTCCGGGTCTCAGCCTCGTTTGCCCCCTTTTTGGTTCTCGGAGTTTGATGTCTGGTGACCACTCTGCGGAGGGATTCTGTTTTACTGTGACGAAAATAATTTCCTTGCCCGAAATCGTCTTAAATTGAAGAGAAGGATACCGTCGCGTAAAGCACCCTTTTCCGTGATGAAGGGCGAAGTGAAGCATTGTGCTTGATCATGAATTCGTGTTCTCAGCCTATTCTCTCTTACTCTAATCGTACCAGATAGCATTCATTCCAAACCCAGGCTCCTTGACATCACAATGTGCCACCCTTGCCAGAAACTCATCCTGCCATCTGTAAATCTCAATCCATCCATCTTGATCATCTGTCAAAGCCAGCCACTCGTCACTCCAATCGCATGGGCTAACTGCATTTGAATGTCCGCCACTCGTTGGTGTAGGATTCAGACATATTTGTCTCTCAATATTGCCTGCCGGGCCCAGTTTGAAGGCTGCAATGTAGCCGGTCAGATTGTGTGCATTTGCACGAGATGTGGCGAAGAGGTATTTCTTGCTGTGCGAGAGGAAGACGACATCTGATCTGTACATGGTCTTCGAGTTTGGGATTCCTGCAATATGTCAGTAAATATCAATAGAATAGCAGCGAGACTAACCTGGAGGAATCAGAGGATAAGTGATGTGTGTAAACACAGGGATATGAGTCTGCTCGTCAATTACATAAACCGCCAACCGGTTCCCCGCCTCCATCAAAACATAGAGATAATTCTGATACGATGCCACCCATCTTGGATGATCGCCTGGATCTGGAGCTTCCACAGAGTGAACGAGACTTAATTGGCCTTGGGCGTCTTTCTTATGGGTCCAGACTTTGTTTCCGCGCAAGTCGGCTGAGTAGAGATATGTTTCTGTGGGGTCAAAGACCATGCCGTGGATTCCTGTCTTGGGGCTGTACTCGTAATTCTGGACGCATTTCTCGAGCCTTCCTTCTTGATTGACAGAAAAAACATTTCCGTAACCAGCATGGTCATAGAATGGGTTTCCGTAGACATTGAAAGGGGGTTTCTTGGCAGCCAAAACAAAGATGGCTCGAGTGTTGGTATCTGGACTTGATGCTTGTGCTGTGAAATGTGAGCCTTAATCTCGTAAAAATGGACTTGATGATACACACGCTCATGTTCCATGGGATGTGATGCTTGGTGGATGATCTCAGTTGGGCTTTTCACAGCAAAACTCGACCATTTCTTCATTGCTGCTCCATAAATATTCTTTTTTGCATGCTGGCACACGAGGGTCAGCTGAGCTCTTGGATCTTGGAACAAACTCACATCAAAAGTCATCCATGATATTGGCTCATTCTCAGGAATCGGCGTTTTCTTAGTCAACTTCAAAGTCAACTTCTCGTCGTCGAATTCGAAGGTGAAGATGGCTCCTGGCGGGGTCCAAGTCCCCACCATCAGATGGTGCAACATCCTGCAACTTGGAAAACGAGGAACAGGGGGCCGAGATCTGAATTTGGAGCAGGATTGAACAGAGGAAGATGAAGCTAGAAGACGAAGCATCAATCTACTCCTGCTGTGTCATTTTAAGCATCAAATTTGCAGCGAGGAGTCAGAAGAGTGAAGAACGAGAAGCTGCGTGCCGTTGGTGCAGCCGAAGGGGTATTTTGCAGGGCCTGGATCGCCAGCGGAAAATGGGGGAAGGCCGCCTTGCAAACCCCGCCAGCGGCAGCTGCAGCACGGCAAAAAGCTCAACCACCAGCTAGAGAGTGGCAACCGGAGCTCAGCACTCAGGTCATGGCCCCCACATCATCCGCACGGGATCCCGTGTGGCCCACTACTCCCAGTCTGCCCATCGCTGCTCTGCGAAATAACTCCAGCGAATCGAGGCAGCCTGCGATGGCGTCCAAAAGCCCGACTGACATGCCTGCTACCCCTGCAAGTCCTGGAACATCGAGATTAGGGGACTCTGATGCTAAACTTTACATGCCCGTTCCAGCCAGTGCTGGCATACTACAGAGGAAGCGGCTGCGAGTGCTCCTTCCTCAGGTTTTCAAGTTCTCAAGTCACGTCCGCTCATTTCTTCAAAGATACCAATTCCATTCTTTGGTTTCGGTCTCGCAGCATTTTCCTTCATCAATTCCTCATTCCCAGCCCCACATCCCGCCGTTGCCATATCTGGCAGACCGGCTTCACGATTCAACCCCAAGTTCTGATACAAACACTCACTGGTTTCTTTCTGACATTGTTACGAATTTGTCGATGAGATATCTCATAAGCTTTTGACCAATGGTATTCCACATTCTCCTTCGGTCCTTCGGGTTATCCAATATCACATCCGCAGGCTTGTAGAAGCATCGCCCGTGACCCAACACCCGGTGAACGGTCAATAATCATGGAAGACGATGTAATCGATCTTTTGATGGAGAAAGACTTCATACTCGACATCTGCAACCGTCTGCAAGCGCCTGCGATGAGAAAGTTCGATTTCCAGAATTCAGAGCAACGAGAACCTAGGGAAACGTCCAGCCGTTGCGAAATGGAGAGTGGAAATTTCAGTACTTGATACCAGCAGCGTAATAATTGTCTACTAATGACTTGGTGGGTGTTATTTGAATTGCTGATAGCCTTGCAGTGAACTATCCTAAATTATGCTGATACATAATTGCGTTAGAACGACTTTGTACGTGATATTGGGCACATCAACGTGTACAAGTTTATGATTTACCCCTCATGCTCAGCGTCAATCGCGTCTTTGAGAGGGAAAAGCCGATGTTGTTGTACGAGTCAAGACGATGCAGGACAAAAAGAAGCAAAAGAACGAGCCCCACTTGTCTTCTCATCGTGAACTCCTCACGTTGCATCACACATTTCTCTCTCCAAAGGTTGTGATCTAATGCAAAGTATACCAAGAGAATATAAACCATATCCAGTCAAATAATCATCTAGCTCTCACATCGTACCCCTATTCCACAAAATCCGACTTCGCTTTCGCCAAGAATGTGCAAGGCATCTCCAGCCTCGGCAATAAAGGATGGCGGGGTACCTCCGTTCCGCTCCAACGTCATAAAGTTACAAATCAACCTCTTCACAATGTCAAACCCAATCCAAAGCTCTCGAGCCCTCCCAATCCTTCAATTGAATCCGAACAGTTAATATCAAGATGCCAAAAGCAATAACAATCGAGCCCATTGATGGCAAGCCCGGGAAGCCTGGACAGGTGTATTATCCGTTCGTCTCCCCTTTTCCCCCAATGCCAAAATCGAAAGATAGAGTTAATTCCAGCAAAACAGCCTCTCCTTAAAGAACGTCCCAACACCCTCTCCAGGCCCACACGACCTCCTCATAACCCTCCACTCCGCCGCCCTCAACCACCGCGACCTCTTCCTGCGCCAACACCTCTACCCCTCCCCCTCCTTCGATGTTCCTCTCCTGGCCGACGGCTTCGGCACTGTCACCTCCCTCGGTTCCTCTGCCTCGAAATCATGGCTCGGGAAGAATGTAATCTTGACGCCGGGTCGAGGATGGAAAGACGATCCAGCAGGCCCGGAAGATAAGACGGGGTATAAAATCCTTGGCGGGACGAAGACGTGCAAGTTAGGCACGCTGCAGGAAGTCATTTGCGTGTCTGAGGATGAGGTCGAGCTTGCACCTGAGCACCTGGGTGCTGCGGAAGCGGCGGCTTTGCCGTTGACGGGCTTGACGGGGTGGAGGGCGCTGGTTAGCAAGAGTGGGAATTGGGAGGCGGGGAGGAATATACTTGTTACCGGGATTGGCGGTGGGGTGGCGTTGAATGTGCTGCAGTTTGCGGTTGCGAAGGGGTGTGGGGTTTGGGTTACGAGTGGGAGTCAGGAGAAGATTGATAAGGCGAAGAAGATGGGTGCGAAGGGAGGTGTGAGTTATAAGACTGAGGGGTGGGAGAAGGAACTTAAGAAGCAGCTGCCGAAGGATAGGCCGTTTATTGATGCTATTATTGATGGAGCTGGTGGGGCTGTTATCTCGAAGGCTGCGAGATTGCTCAAGGTATGTTGTCAGGATGTGAAATGCGGGAACCATGCTGATGTTTATAGCCTGGTGGAGTTATCGTCCAATACGGGATGACTGTTGCGCCGAAGATGGATTGGACGATGCCTGCGGTGCTGAACAATCTTGAACTGAAAGGATCAACTATGGGTTCGAGGAAGGAGTTCAAGGATATGATTGCCTTCGTGAACGAGAAGAAGATCCGGCCCATTGTGTCGAGGATTGTAAAGGGGATTGATAACATTAAAGAGATCGATGAACTGTTTCAAGAGATGAAAAAGGGAAGTCAGTTTGGGAAGTTGGTGATTGAAATTCAGGGGCCGGGGGGCTCAAGTAAATTGTAATTGTATAGAATATCTGGGGGATATTTAGGAGTCTTAAGACAATGTCCAAACGGCTTTGAGATACTGCAGTCTCAAGGAGCTTGGAATAAAGACACAACTTTCAAATTCGGATTCCAGAAGAGGCATCAGATCAGTCGTCTGAGTGATAATTTGATTTTAAGATGTTTCCATCTGCTAGGCGATGCACTCATTCCATCTCCTCTCATCCATTTCCAAAGTATTTCCCATCAAACGCCGGCTCAAATGCTAGACTCCAGTCGTTTGTTCAAATAGTCTTTCCAAGACTTTGCTTTCTCCGTTCAAAGCCATTCAGCTTATTAATTCCCTTTCCCCTCCTGCTCCGCCCATTTTCCCAAACTCCACCTCAGTTCCCCCCAACACCTTCAGCATCCACTCACGGATCACAAAAGTAAAAGAAGTTAGCATCAGCACTCTTCAGCGTCGGCTCTGCACTACTCGTCGTCGTGCTCGATATAGCAACATTCGCATTCGCTTGGGCTGCCACGCACTGCGTCTGCTGCGTATCACACTGCCCGACCGTGAGCGACTTATCGCCGCTCGCGTTCGCAGCTTGGGCGCAGGCGTTGTGCTGGTTATTGCAGGAGCGCGTCGCGGCGGTTGCGAAGTCTGCAAACGTATCGCCGTTGACGGCGAACGGCGTTTTGGCATCGCCTGTTTGGGTTATCTTTGTTTCTGTTAGTACCCATCTGACTATTCTTTCTTCTCTTCTCATGGAGGGGGTAGACGATTGGGGTCATACGGGATCCGCTTGTGCGCCGCCGAGGTCACCCGTGAACGTCTATTATCTAATTAGCTTTCATTCATCTTGATGAGAGACATGAGAGACGTACTTGTAAATTCGTAGCAGATCCTACTGCTGCCGACGCAGCAGCTGGCGCCGGCGCTCTCATGAAAAGAGGGAAATCAATCCGCATATCACTGCCCAATACACCTCCCACACAAGCCAGCACCACCGTCGATATCGTGAACGTCTTCATCTTCTCTTCTCAATATAGATTAAACAAGCAAGTCAGAGCCAGCTGAAGGAAGCGAAATCGAGAATCCTCGTCCGAGAGCGAGGAGAGCGAGTGGATACAATTCAATTCAATCAATCCAATTCAATCAAATCAATTAAGAATTGCAGTACAAAGCAAAAAGAAGACAAACCCAGATCGACATCTCGCGATCCAGCGATCGCACCTCTGCTGGCATCCGTGGTATTAGCTCTGAAACCCTAGCGGGGCCCTCGAAACCCCTCTGTGACAGGGGAGTCAATGCAACCGCTTTGGGCAAGCCCGCGCACCCACCCCTGCCTTTCCCCGGAAAATGCAGAATTGGGCGTGTGTGGCTTGGACGTTGGGGGTGGTCGGGCTACGTTCGTGCACTCTTTTCTGCCGGGCTTTTGGATGAACTTGCGTGGCTTGGACTGACTGTAGGTGCAGATAGGCTGAATGGCAAAAAATGTATTTTGAGGTGGCTGTCGAAGCCTGAGGTACACTTGCACAACTGGAATGTGAGTGAGAGAATGAGACAAGCGCTTACTGATATTTTTGGGTTTTGTTATGTTTTATGTGGTTTATTGTTTTTGATTTTTTGCTAGTTCGTTTGTGATCTTTGCAAGTTCGTCATCAGTGATGACTTACCATCCAAAGCTAGGCCGAGGCGGCATCCCCTCTGAAGTCACGTCGTCTGATAAAGTGCTGGGTCACGAGACTTCAAAGTCCGTCTCGGTTGCACCATATTGAGTTGTGTTCTAAGAGAAGACATTAAGGTTAGCTCATTGAATTGAATAAACTTATAATTTCAAATTTAGCTGAGTGTTTTAGGCCTCGACAATAGCGCCATAGAGTATTCGTGAAATCAGCTTATTCAAGATAATATAATGCAGATAGTAGCAGTGTGATACACCACTCCAGCATTCCACACCTTGCGTTGGAAGTTTAACTCTTCTGCACTCGAGAGATTTGTACCTTATGAAGCAATGTTGACCTTCATGGCCGGAATAATTCTTCTCTCGAGCTGCTTATAATTCTAGCACTACCCAGTAGTCAATTGAAAGCTAGGTACGCAGTATCTGCGGGAGAGACTAAAGTTGTGATGATGAATTGTATTCGGATAGATGAGAACATGAGGCGCAAGGCTTTGAAGTCAAAGGGTGTGGGCTGATTATGAACTGGCTGGATGTGATTGGGCTGGGTAAAAGTCGCTGACAGAAATATAGTGCAAGAACGTGGTGGAGGGGATCCCTTACTTAGGGGGATATAGCATACACTGTTATGGCCACGCTGGAGATGAGGTGTGAAGAAACTCTATGTGATTAGGTACATTGCATTGCCCAGCTACGGCATGAGGCGTTGCTACAGAGGTATCTTTGGCGAGGAAACGAGAAAGAGATCAACGCAGACGCTGAGTGCGATGGTATGATGGAAATTGACCGATGTGGAGGCGCCCCTTCTAATGCAATTCCACCCTACCAACCGATGTGAAAAGGAAAATAGGTAAGGACATGTACGATGATCGCTCAAAAACACACAGAAAATCAAAGTTTTATTTTTCCTCCACTGCTCTCCCTTAGTATCTTGTTGATCAGAAGTTCGACGATGCGTTGACGTTCCGCGCCGGGTTGTGATAGTTCTCCAACGTGCTCTGGAATGGGTTTGGAGCTCCTCCCGATACGCTGTTCGACTTCTCGTGTCCGGCACTGCCACTTCTGAAGCCCATGAGTCCATCGCTCTCATCCTCATTCTTCTTGCGGCCCCAGATTCTCCATGCTACCACAAATAGGCCAGCGAGCACGATGGTTCCGCCAACACCAACCACGACGCCAATTACGGTGGTCTTTGTCTTCGGGGACATTGTTGTTGATGAGACCTCGCTCTGGCCGAGTGACGCCGAGCTGCTGGACGTGGCGGAAGACGAGGTCTTCGTGGAGGTGGAGCCCTTGGTTGGGCTGCCGCCGCCCGCAACGACCTGCGTGGTGGTGGCAATGCTCTGAGAGTGCTTGTTGTCGGTCTGCGTAGGTGTAGGAGTCGGGGTAGGGGCGTCGGTAGTAGTAGTATCGTCGGTGGGAATTGGGGTACTGCTTGTCTTTTGAGGAGGAGGCGTGCTGGTGGATGTGGTAGGTGTCGGCGTGGGTGTCGACGAAGAACTGGTTGTAGGCGCGCTCGACTCGCTGGCAGATGTTGATGAGCCTACAGTCGTCGATGCTGCTGCTCCCCCTGTCCCTAATAATCCATCTACTGCCGAATTGATGCCATCGAGCAGATCTTTCTTCTCCACGACCTCACGACGGATGGGATTCGAATCGAACCAGCTGGCTTGCGCGAGCGCGACGAAGACGGTCGTCAGGGTGAAGACCCGTAATTGCTGCCGCGAAAACAACATCTTTGCGAGAGTATTGTGTGTATGTGTAAAGGACGAAGAAGGACGCTGTTGAAGACACGAAGGAATGTGGTACCACCTCGTATTCGAGAGGAAGCGATTTGTGCGGCGTCGAGTGGGTCAGCGAGAGGAAGTTGTCCGCGTGTCCTGGTCGGCCGGCGATGAAGAGACGTGAAGGGATGCAACGACGTTGGAATGTGCGTGTGTGCGTTTCGAAACGAAGGTGTGGTCTGGTCAAAAGAGGGCGATGGCGTTGTTGATAAAGAAGGGAGGCCAAAGGGGAGGACGGAGGAAAAGACTGGCGGAGCGCGATGATTGGGAGGACGACTAGGACGACTAGGACGACTAGGACGACTAGGACGACTAG
Source organism: Stipitochalara longipes BDJ (assembly GCA_009732865.1). Classification (NCBI taxonomy): domain Eukaryota; kingdom Fungi; phylum Ascomycota; class Leotiomycetes; order Helotiales; family Hamatocanthoscyphaceae; genus Stipitochalara; species Stipitochalara longipes. Next base: position 2,603,840 of record ML769337.1, on the reverse strand, counting down.
GACGAGATTCCAGGGCGAGGCAGCAAAGGCTCAGGGATGAGGGATGAGGGCGGAGGGAAGGAGAAGGGAAGCGAGAGAACTCGAGGAAAGTCAGGGAAGGAGCGAAAACGAAGGCGCGCTAAGGCCCGATCCTTGGAAATAGGCCGGCTCTAGCGGACTGAGGCATCGCCATAGGCGGCTTCTGACAGGGCAACGCCTGCAACGCCTGCACCGTTATGCCTGAAGTGCCTGAAGTAGTCATTTCTCGTCCAAGCCAGGGGCACAACGGCTGCAGCTAGGCCGCACGCGGGAGGCTGCAGCTGCACAAAACATGCGCAAAAAGGGTGCACGTATTTTAGGTCCTGCTCGACTCCTGAGCGTCAGCCAGCGCTTCAACACGTTGCTCCTTTCACCAGTTCCTGCATTCTGTCTTGAGCATCACTTGCAGGAGCCAAGCAGCCAGCTCAGTGCTGTCCCAATAGCCTCGCTCGTGTAAGAAACATTGGCCCTCGAGAGAAACACAGCTTCCACTGGTTGTCGTGCGTCCCGAGAAACTGCCACCAATCAGCAGCGCCCGCAGTCACCCCTCACCTCCACTTGAAACCTGATACCAAACTCACAACACGGACAGCTCGATCGTCCGAATGCGTGAACACGAAGATCTAAACCGCATTCGTGCGGCAGAGCATTCAAATCGGCCACGATCAACCACAGAACCCCTCGGAGCATGTCATGCATTATCCCTCCCTATCCAGGGACAGAAACACGTCCGACAAATGACGTCGAATCGTGAGAGCTCCGCATAAGGATATGCTTGTTTCCACCCCGCTGTCTCGCTTTGGGATTCCAGAAGAATGCGTTCTCTTGCTTATCATCATGTGTTCTCCTTATCTGCATTTCCGCTACTGTTTGATTGCCGAAGAGTTGCTAAAAGAAGACGTCTTCGAGGGCCTACGTACTGAGACGGTTTCACGATCAATAAGATCAGGCGACATCTTATCAGATCACCTGGAAGTCAGGCAGATCTATTCTCGAACTTAAGCAATGTGTATCTTAGTGTATCGGCAGTTGTTCTTTCTAGTTTAGGAATGTTGCCAGACGCCGCAATCTTCTCTGCGTTTCAGGACAGAGATGAGTGCATATCTAGGCACGTGATTTCATGTCACGTGTCATCACTGAGAATGAATATTTGTCAAGAGAACTCGTCGAACTAGGTTTGTGCAGGTTGAGGTATGATTTTATTAGTAATGTGATGTTGCTTCGGAGCCTTTCGTCCCGCAAGAAGTCTGCTTCAGTCCAAGGATTAACTTTCGTCCTACAAATGCAACCTGCTTAAACCTCACACATTTCTTCGTGTCAAGATCAGCTGATGAGAGGGCTCTGCAAATCTTTCATCTTGTCTAGGTGTAGTAGTCATATGTGTAGATTGAGATGTTGCTTCTTCACTATATATTCAGGGGTTGTGTGGATGAACTGTTGCCGCATGCGGCGTATTCAGTTTCTCCGCCACAAAACTGCTGTTGGATGCTGTTGGTATTTGTTCCCAACATCTGGGCTCTCTACAAGGCATTCTTACGCTAGAGTTTCACTATCTTGGATATGCCTGAAGAGGGAACAGTACTAATAGAAACCACATGACTTGTTTCTGCCGCTCAGTCAAGCTTCAGCAGGCGTTTCTAGTTCTCTCAAGTTTGCGTGCGTCCCCAAACATTGCTCCCTAAACAGTGCTCCGAATCTAAGACTCATTCGTTGTACGAGATACTCGTTGTTTAAGCAAGAGGCGCATGGCCACCTAGATTAAACATGTGCCCCCAACCCAAGTCAGAAACAAGCTGTATCTTTTGTTGCACATCGTCTCATACACGTAAAGAAAGCTGTGCCACCGATTAGATGCGTGTTGGAACTTTTCTCTGTGTTGGAAGCAAGAAGCAGCAAGACTCTGCCGCTTCTTATTTGCATGGGTCTCTGTTTGCGTCTCCGTCTCCGATAAGCTTAGAATATTAAGTAAAGGAAGAAACATCGATTCGGAGAAGAAAAATAAATCTTCAACCTGTAGGGACCTCATGTGAGTATACACATTTTGAGACAGAACATGTACGCGAATAGTCACATGATTTGATTGGGAAGTTCTCGAGAAACCAGGGGTTTGCAATCACGCACGGGCAAGAGAGAGAGGGTAGGCAAGGTAGGCTTTAGTGAATTTGTGACATCGAGATTTCGGGGTTTGTGCCCTGGGAGCGTCCAGATTGTCTGCATAGTAGCTTACTTCTGTTCAAGACAGTGTTGGGAAGGCGAGATACAGCTTGATGGATTCTCTCTAGGCCACCGAACGATGTTGTTGGATTCTTTGCATGGGACAGTATTTGGGTTTGCGAGTCGTGAGGAATCACACCAAGATATAAAGAGCAAAGGCAGCCTTGACCTTAACGCGCAATGCCAACGAGAAGTCTGGTGCTGCAGTCCATGTCTCGTAAAGAGGAAAATTTCCTAGGTTCGCTGCCTGTTGGGACGGTAAAGTTACTCATTTCGTGTCTGTGGAAGGTTCCGTCTTTGTGAATGATCAAGTAAGGAAATTTGATTCTCCCACGTTTGTCAATATCGTACCATGTTAAAAGCGATATAACAATTGTTCTCTTCCAAGCTGCGTTGGCTCATCTTACCCCAGATTTGCTGCCCGACTTCGCTTACTCCGATCAGAACACTTCCAAACCTTTCAAACGCGGCCTTATTTACGATTTCAAGGCATGAACAACTGCAAACAAAGACTTTTGGGCATTCAAACGCGATGCTGGAGAACACGAATCGTCTTTAGGAAAGTGGTCGAGATCTCGAAGTGTTGATAGGTCAGCACCGTTGTTCTCGTCACATGTCCGCGAAACATCCCCACACCTACAGGGATACAAAAACGTCATCGAGCATGCGCAGGCCAGGGGTCTCCCAACTGTCGAATAATCATGCTCTCTGACCTCACCGAGAGCCACAGGATGAGAAACAGGTTTTCGTCATTCTGGCCGAACATATAACGAGATCTTCGGTGCTGTGGCTGTGGCAGCGTTACATTCATCTTAACTACTCTTGTAAGATCCTGAACTCAGCCTTACCACTTTCGACTTTGCAACTTTTCAACAACTCTTCAATAACTACCCCGCAACAAATATCAGAATGGCTGGACTTCTCGGCGGCGGCGGAAACAACAACGGAAATGGCGGTGGTGGACTTCTCGGAGGGTGAGTTTACTTCTCTATTCGAGATACAGAGAACTGATGCTCGCAGACTCCTGAACACAGTTGACGATACAACCAAAGGCCTTCCCATCGTCGGAGGCGTCACATCTCCTCTTCTCAAGACAGTCGGAGGCGTGACTGATGGCTTACCTATCGTATGTCTTTCCCCCTTTCCCCTTCTCACAAAGTTAAGCTGACCAGTTCGTGATCAGGTCGGATCAGGCGGTCAAGGCCAAGCAAGACAACAACCCGCACAACAACAACAATTCGCACAATCCCCTCAATACGCGCCCATGGCTCCCTATCAACCTCAAGCAGCAGCAGCGAAACCGGTGCTGAGCGAGGCAGAGAAGAAGGCCAAGGCTGCGGAGAAGAAGAGAAAGATGATTGCGTTGAAGAAGAAGCAGCTCGAGATCGAGGCTGCGGAGCTGGAGATGAGTGATTAAATTGAATAAATGAAGTTACGAGGCTATGATGGCGTTTTGTTGTATTTTAGCTAGCTTGGGATTGGGATTAGCATTGTATGAATATTTGCAGTAATTTATGGGTCTTATCTGTCGTGATTTTCCTGATCTGGCGAATGAATTCGTTGGCTATGCCAGTGCAGTGCGTGACCTGCCGGAATACATAGGGATATTAGCATGTGTAAAGAGATTATGGATCTTTTCGGAAATAGTCTGGACCTGGTGAGTTTCCCCGTGTTGAGTCAAATTAAGCCGCAGGCTCCCGTTTGGAATCCATGGGATGTTATCCCAGGACGGACTATATCTTAGACTTCTGTGAGCCCACCGCCGTTGAGTCTCTGAACCTTCCCCATAGCAGGTGCCTTAGGGGCTTGATTGCGGATAATCCATTGTTGCATCTCTACCATTGTGACCATACCCCGGGTGTTAGCCGGGCCCCTAGCGTCTTTCAACGGCAGGTTGGTAGGTAGAGCTTTAGGACGTTCCCGCAGTTGGGCGATGTTGCCATTTGCATGACTAGCACTTATTTGGCTTCGAGCCTGGACTACCACCGACCCTTTTAGAGGCGGCTTTTAGGAGCAGAACACTGTGAACTCCTGGTGGTGCCCTTCGGTCAATTTCTTTAAGTTTCAGCCTTGCGACCATACTCCCCCCAGAACCCAAAGACTTTGATTTCTTGTGAGGTGCCGAGCGAACCAAAAATATATCTCGAACTGTCAGGTGATTGGAACTGATTATTTATCTAGTATTGTTCAACTGAATGAAAGGTAATTTTGAGAACGACGGATTAAGTGAGGGTTTGACTTCGCTAAGCTTTTAGGGGTCCAGGGACGTGTCTAGTGTGGCATCACTGGAAGCGAGGCGCTAGCTCTGCCCGACCGTCGACAACCTCGCGATCGATCGTTCTCCTCCTTCACTCATCAAATTCCACCAACGCCAACCCCATCTCCGGACTTCCTTCTATTTCCTTGCTTGATTGACTCAGTACTCCGCCCTATGCTGCCTGGTCACGAGCTAAACCAACTCGTTTCTCTGTCAAGGAAGGGATGCCAAGAGAAGCAAAAGAGCTTAAGGCCCTCTTTAAAGACGAGAAGCATCTTTTGGCCCCACGGAACCCACGATAAGAGCTGGTCCCACCAGCTTCAATCGCGCGTTATCCGTCTGCAAATGCAAGGCATGAGTCAAGGAGGACAAGTTCTGGTTCGGGACGCATCTACGGGTCGGCCGGGACGGGCCATTGTGGATTGAAGGCTTGCGGACTTCAGCTAGATACCTCTCGGAATAGCGAAAGTATTGCCGGCGGGCGCTGATGAACGTGAATTCGGGCAAGTGGTATGTACCTATTGCATCTTTCTGTGTAACCGATTGGGCCCAGGTCATGTTAGACGTGATTCTGGAGGTGCCTTGCATTGCATTGCATTGCATGACCCCTCAGTTCTCACCGCGTAGCAAACCGCTCTCTCCCACCGACGAAGAACCATATTGCCCCACCTCGGGCATGGTGGGGGAGTATCGCAGGGAAGAGCACGCATGTAAGATGAGCTCTTTCATTCCATTTGTCTTCGATTGCAGATTCCTTAAAAGAGCCTCTCCCCTCCCAGATTCTCGGGATGTACCTAGCTCTTATCTTACCTCATTCAAACTTGTTGTCGCTTCAGAGCTATTTTCTTTCATCCCACGCTGAGTGAGGCTATCCCATGATGGTGAGCCTCTCTGCCACCCTCTCCCTTGCCCTCTGTGCTCTGGCATCCGCCCAGCCCGGACGCCTCTATTCCAGCCAGTTTGCCATTCCTGGAAATGCTTCCTACGACTATGTTGGTATGTGCACCTGCATCCAATTCAGAATCTCTCTTGTCTTGCACCTGCTAAGCGTTACTAGTGGTTGGCGGAGGCACGGCTGGCCTAGCTATTGCTGCACGACTTGCGGAGACAGCATCAGTTGCCGTTATTGAGGCAGGCGGTGTCTACGAGATTGAAAATGGCAACCAAAGTGTCGTTCCATACTTTGCTCTGACTATGGGGGTCCTCTCAACATCAACATCGTACCCACGACAACCGTTAGTAGACTGGGACTTGATATCTGAGCCCCAGGCTGGAGCTGGAGGGAAACGAATCCATTATGCGCGAGGAAAGACGCTAGGAGGATCCTCAGCTCTGAACACTATGGGATACCACCGCGGTTCCATTGGAACACATCAGCGCTGGGCTGATTTGGTTGGAGACGATAGCTATACATGGGAGAACGTGCTTCCATATTTCAAGAAATCGACCACGTTCACGCCTCCAAACTTGGCAAAACGCTTCCCTGCAAACGCTACAGTTCTTTACGACCCAACCGCGTTTGACAACTCGCTCAACGGTCCCATTCAAATTTCATATGGAAATTGGATCGACGTGACTACCACCTGGCTTGCCGTCGCCCTCCAGTCGATTGGCATGCCACTCGGTCCGCTAGGCTTCAGCAGCGGTGTTCTCTCTGGCTTTGGTGACTGGGCATCAGACGAGATCAAGCCAGAGGATGCAACGCGCTCTTCCTCCGAAGCGGGTTACTTGCGGCAAGCTATTGCAAACCCCAATTCTGATATTACGGTATATACCCATACGCAAGCATCGAAGATCCTCTTCGATTCTAACAAGACTGCAAACGGAGTTCTCGTGAACACGGCAGGATTTGAATATACAATATCAGCGACGAAAGAGGTTATTTTATCTGCTGGAGTCTTTCATTCTCCTCAGCTCCTCTTGCTTTCAGGTATGTTTCTACACCAATGATTCCCTCTCCTTGCTCAGCTACGAACAGGCATCGGCCCGGCCGCGACTCTTGAGTCCTTTAATATCCCAGTCGTTTCTAACCTTTCCGGTGTCGGCCAAAATCTCTGGGATCAAATCTTCTTTGACGTTCTCTCCGGGGTCAACCTCCCCGTCTTTATCCCCACGCCTGAAAACGAAGCCTCTACTCTGCAATCCTACCTCCAAGACCAAGAAGGGCCATACAGCTCAGCAGGTGGCTATATCTCGTTTGAGAAGATCCCCCAAAACCTGCGCCAGAACTTCACACAGCGGACAAAAGATCTGCTAGCCACGTTGCCAGACGACTGGCCGGAGATCGAGTACATCGTGCTTGCATTCCCTGGCGCGAACGGTACTACTATTGGTGCAGTTTCTGCTACGATCGAAGCTCCCTTCTCGCGCGGCAACGTGACCATCTCGTCATCTTCGATCACAGACCAACCAGTTATCAACTTAAACTGGCTTTCTGACCCCGCAGATACTGAGCTACTAGTTGCAGCATTCAGGCGCTGTCGGCAGGCATGGAACAGCCCCGCCATTCAACAGATTCGGGTCGGACCGGAGATCGCGCCCGGATTGGCTACACAGACGGATGAGGAGATCTTGGCGTGGATTCGGCTGAATCTGGGTATCCAGTGGCATGCAAGCTCAAGTAACAAGATGGGGAAGGCAGGGGATCCATTGGCGGTAGTGGATAGCAAGGCTAGGGTATTTGGGGTGCATGGACTGAGGGTTGTGGACATTTCTGCGATTCCGTTTTCTATTCCTGGACACCCAAGTGGAACGGTTTATATGTTTGCTGAGAAGATTGCGGATGATATAAAGAATGGGAATTGAGCTGTCAATCCCCTTCATAGGGGAGAATTTGGAGTCTCATCACGAATCAGAAATCTCAATTTTTTTCATACGAATGCTGTATACGATAGCAGAGCCGAATTGTTCAAAGGCTAGTATACTTCAACCTCAGATTTCTTCGCGCCATCCATCGCTTTCTCATGAACCTCAGTCACAGCAACCTCTGCGTCCTCCCTCATCCCCCCCAGCAACAAGTAGCTTGGGGCTTGCTGCTGCTCATATTCGGGTGCCGAGAACGTGTAGAACTTCTCGTCATGCCACTGTCCAGCCGTAATGTATCTGCCAGCGCTGTCGGTGAACATGCTCTCATCTTCAGCTCTCAGGAAATATGCGATGGAGTAGCGGTGCTCGGTGGGGTTCAAAGGCACGACTCGGTGGATGCACGATTGCATTGTGTGGCCGCTTGCGAAGCGGAGGGAGTCGCCGACATTGACAATTGCGGAGCCGACTTTGGGTGCGACGAAGCCGAATTCCTTAGCTCCTTTATCACCAGATATTAATCAGTATAGATTTCATTGCACTTGGAGTAACATGGATGTGAAAGCTGTTGCGTCTGGGGCAAGAAATTTGCTTACCTGGAGGGCGAATCTGTAAACCCCATTGCTCGCTGAAGAGCAGAGTCAGCGAGCTGATATCCGTGTGCTTCTGATGTCCAATGTTCTTGTCCGTCACCGGATCAGACGGAATATAGTGCATCATTGCCAGCGTGCTGGTAGAGGGGCGGTGGTTGCGGTGCATGTTCTCGAATCGAGCGGCACCAGCGAGGCCGAGCCCAGTTGAGAGCGCTGACAGGATGGTCTTGGTAATGATGTTGGAGCCAGCGATGGCGTTTTCAAGCACCTTGATGTCTCCGCTGTTCTTGATGTTGCGGGGGATGTGAGGTGCGTCTCGCTGGATTTCATCTCGGGATACCTGCGGACAACAATTAACATGCTGCTGACAAATTTCTCTCGAAGACTGACCTTGATCATCTCATATCCATCTTTGGTATTCTCGAGAACTCCCGTGCGTGAGCCAATGGGCTCATATCCCAGATGCGGGGAGACGAGTCCATACTCGTTCTTGACCTCGAGAGGAGATTCGAAGAAACGGTGCATGAGTTTCAGGGTCTCTTGTTGGTCATCAAGCATCCTGCGGCCATCGATGCCTTGCAGGTCAATGTAGAAGAATCCCTCGGTCTGGCAGCAACGCACGAGCTTCTCGATCTCGGCTGGCTCCTGGGAGAGCAATTGCGAGAAGTCAACCGTCTGCATAGGGTAGACGGGGACCTGCTTGCCGTTCCATGGAACCGTTTTTGGGATTTCAGTTGTGATTCCCATAGTGTCTGATCTATGACGTGGAAGATGTAAGCTGAGTCTGAAGAGTTGTTAGAGAGTGTTCGAAGGTAACAAGTAGTACTATGAACGTGCAACTCAAGACGCTCACCGGATCCCGCTCTTATATTGAATGGGAACTCCTCATAGCTTCGACTTTAGCCAGATACCTTGCAGATTTCTGGGCCATTCAGCGCTTATCGGCCAAGATAGGATACTCTCCATAAAATATGCCGAGGGTGACATGGTGACATGAACCATAGTTCATGCTTAAGCTTGGCGCTTGGCATCTTGGTGTAGGCTAATCAGAAGTCGAGAGCTTGTGGAGTTCCACTGGCATGGGAAATCAGTGCATAAAGCTTAGAAGCAAGTCGTCACAGGCGAGAGATCGTTGTTACATCCAGCTGGAAGAGTAATCCGGTACTAAGCAGAGGCCGGGAGCATCTAGCCGCAAAGGTGGGGTAGGGTGCTTTATCCTCAGGCTTCTCCCACTTGTAGGATACTTCTGGAGAGAAGTATCATGGAAAGAAAAGAAGAATACTTGAATGAGATCCTTGAAAAGGCTAACAGATCTTGTCCTCATTTTTGTGTCCAGCCCATAATACGTTATGACATCCGGGAATTTGAAGCTGGGGTGAACCTAGGAAGACACGATAAGGAATGCAGCATGCAAACTCCACTTCTCACCCAAATCGAAACAGCTTCTTCCACTAAGGCATGCATTCGACCCAATTGAGCAAGTGGAATACTGTAGCTCGAGATAACCCAGCTGAAGTTCATACTGGCGTTGAACCAAGCAGCAAGTGTAAGCGATACTCCCCTTTCATTCGCTTAACAGCTACCCCTCGATGACCCCGCCCCCTGAAGCCAACCGAGCCAGCTCTTGGATTATGGGCTAAAAGGGGACCAGCGGCCGCTATCAGATGCACGCTATCTGGGAGTTCCTCAACAAGGCTCGCCGAGCAGCACGCCATATTTTGCAACGCGGGGTTGTTTCGGTTACATTGAATATGCATAAGATACCTCTAATAAGGCCCAATTTGCAATCTGATAAAGATCTTATTTATGAATTGTCTCCAGTGCCGCAGCAGGAAGGTCCGCGGGGATTGAGGTCCCCGAATATTCCCGTTATCCTGTTTAGATCCTGCATCGGCATATCCACCTGACGGCGTCGTTCTAACGCGCTTCGGGGCAGAACGTATGAGCTAGCATTCAGCCAATTTGAGGGATTTCCATGATTCTAGACCCTGAACAATGGAAAGTGGGGTTCTGGATTGGCATGCGCAATCTTATCCCTTTCTCCTGACGACCAATGATCCGGAAGATCTCACATCCACTCTTGCGGCGCCCTCGTTCGTTCCACCATCTATCAAAACCTCCATCTACTGTCAAATATCTCGAAAACGGAATTTTTTCAGGATGGGAAGTCTGGAGATCGAACCAAGCCCCCTTCGAGTAGCTATTGTTGGCACTGGGATTGCAGGACTCACGGCAGCGATTGCACTTCGAAAGCATCCCCAGATAGACGTCGAGCTTTATGAAAAGGCTACTGAGCTGAAAGAGATTGGCGCGAGTATCACCCTTGGACCCAATGGTCTGAGAACGTTGCAGAGATTGGGATTAGAGGATTGCATCAGCGATCAAGTGGGATACCGTGGGCCGAACCCAATCTCTAGGTTTTATCGGCATTGGAAGACAAACGAAATTATTGGCGAGGATTTCTATGAAGATGTTTCCGAGCCTTTGCATTATACTGCGAGATTTCATCGAGGGCATCTTCAGCAGGCTTTACTGAAGCATATTCCACGTGAAACTATACATCTAAAAAAGAAGCTGGTAGCAGCAACAATAGATCCTCGGGATGGTGTGAAGATGGAGTTTCAGGATGGAACGACTGCGACTGCAGATATCCTGATTGGAGCTGATGGGATTCGTTCTGTAAGTATTGCTTCGAGATATCCTCATTTATTTAGTGGACAAGGATCTAACGGTAAATTTGAAGGGCGTAAGAACAGCGTTTGTCCCTGATTTTGAGCTTGAATGGAGTGGCCATACTGCTTTCCGCGGTATATTTGACGCCTCACTCGTCGAATCTATCGAGGGTGTCCCACTTGACTCAACTCACTGGTGGGGCCCAGAAACGAACTTCTTTGCAACACGACTAGCTCGAAACCTTTTCACGGTCCAAGGAGGGATTTATGCTGATCCCCAGGACCCAGTCGCAATTGCGAAGTTCCGGGATGGAGGCCACTGGGATAAGCAAGCCGACATCAACCTCTTGAGAGAGAAATATGTTGTGAGCAGCTTTCATCCTGAATGCCTGAACGGAGCGCTGCTAATTATGTACCTCTAGGACTGGAATCCCGTCGTCAAAGCCCTTTCAAATGTGACGCCCGACATTCGGTATTATCCTAACTACTTCTGCGGCTCTTCCCTACCCACTTGGATCTTCGGGGGCCGAGTCACGTTGATCGGTGATGCCGCCCATGCTCATGGTGGTGCATTCGCAACGGGTGGATCTCTAGCCATAGACGATGCTTATGCTTTATATCTTGCGCTCGTGTCCGTCTTTCCAGAAACAGCATTGCAGAAACCTTCTTCCCGAGAGATTCTGAGGGCCTTGAAATTATATGAAACTACGAGGAGACCGCATGCAGTACGATTATTGAAGGTTGTACATGAGAATAATGCGATGAAAACGAAAAAGATCATGGCGGAGACGCAGGAGACGGATGAGGAATTGAGGGCCCGAGCCAAGAGAGGTTCGGGGACAACTTGGTTGCATGAACACGATGTTATGAAGAGCTTCGAGGAGGCACTTGTCGCTTCTTCAAAAAGAACATAACCCACCCCAGTATAGCGCCTCTGATATTTTCGCAAACTCGGCAGGAATGTTTTCCTGACATGAAGAAACCAAGTATCAAACTTTATTCAAGAAATTTAGGCGACGCTAGACCTGATTAGGATATCCTGAAAGCCACCTGCGTGTCACTCTTTAGGGTTCTGCGCTTGTGATCATGTGAGTGGCTTGCAGTTGCCGCTCTGCCCAAAACCACTCCGTGAGGCTGAATCAGTCGACTTCAAGAAAACGTCACATTCGAGACTTGTACGTTTCGGATGATTGTACATTTGATTCTTTTGTGATACATAGACGCAAAGACTTAGGATACTCGCTGTTTGAACGCGGGCCGGTACCTCACGTCCATTGAGCGCATTGGCCAGCACACGTCCGCATACACAAGGCTCTGTTGCAAATGAGAAGTCTCGCAGATAACTTAGGACCAGGAGACCCTTCTGAATAGCTGTATGAATGGAAGCGACCCGATGGCTGACCCTCTCTCGATCAGTGCAGGTGTCCTAGGACTGCTGGGGACATGCGTAAAGGTTGGATCAACTCTCAAGGCTTTCTACGACGGGGCTAGTTTTGCGAATACCAAGGTCAACGGCCTACTCACTGATGTTGAGAGTTTTACCCAAGTCTTGAGGTTAATGAAAGATACATTCGAACAAGAACAGATCCGAACTTCTATGCAAGCTACTGGCCATATTAGTAGTCATTGGAATAATCTCTCGACCTCGATTCGAGATGGACAAAATACGGTTCTCCAACTCCAAGAAACTCTTGAGCGAGTTAATAAGAGCGTGAGCGTTCTTGATGGAGCACGGAAGCATCTTAGACTTAAAGACGCATCGGAGGAAATTGGAAATTTTCGTCTACAGATTCAATCCTACCGGGACACCTTGCAACTTTCATTGCAAACAGTGCTACTGTGAGTCACCTAGATTTATGCTCCTTTGCGAATTCTGATTCTGATTTAACTGAGGTTAGGTGGAACCAAATCACTTTCAAAGAGTCTACCGACAAAATCCTGCCTAACTTAGACGAAATAAACCAAGCTATCCGACGCATAGCTCACGACATTAATGATCGCATGAGCACTTTGCAAGATGTGATCATATCCAAGCAAAATAATGCTCAAGTTCAGGCATTACATAACCTGCGAAACTGCGTCCGATCAGCTGCTAGTATGGTATCTTCCGCATCGACGACTTTAGGAGTGGAGCAGCCTGATCACTTCTCCATTGCCGATGGGTCAGATTTCGAGGGCTTTTTCCCATCTCAACCCGGAGAAACTATGCTTAGATGGATATCATCTAATACTATCTACGATTTTGAAGAGGAGATCGCTATAGAATCGTCGTCGAAGGGTCGTGGTTTGGGATCGATTTTCCCGCAGTCAGCGGAGGAGAGCCCAGAACTAGAACAATCCGATTCCGATAATGAGTTGGAAGTGGAAATACTCCAAGCGCTTATAAAAGTGGCTAGAGAGAAATTCCAAGCCAAAGACTTCAAGGGTGCTGAACGGCTTCTCCATAACTGTCTCGATAGGATTTCGTCAAATGTATCGATGACATCCTTACGCCGCATTCCAAAGCCGAAGGCAGAGGCCACCGATCTTCTTTTGGATGTCTATCGGGCTCAAAAGAAATGGGACGAAGCACAGTCTCTATTAGTAGAGAAAATTGCTATTGAATCGCGAGGCAAAACTAGCGATAATAGCTGCGTCCTAACAGATATGCTTATGTTGATTGATGTTCTTGTCCAGAAGACCTCTTATGCGGAGGCACATCTTTACGGAAGACGTACTCTCAAGGGTTATAGGAAGATGGGTTCAGATGGATTGCCAGGCGTGGAGAGCTCTCTAAAAGCTTTGATATATATCTGCCACATGAACGGCAACTACGACGAGGAGGACGCTTATGCGGCAATTCTTTCCGACTTCAAGCAGCTGAATGAGTCAAATTTGGGTGCGGCAATAGTTACCAAATCAAATGCTTCGCATCGGGAACCCTCATTTCAAGTAACGAATCCACCAGATCCGCCAGAAGTACGCAAACAAGAACCGAATGCAGATGAATCACTGGTGCCGTCAATATCGGCCATGAGTTTGTCGTCCAATCAGTCAACCTTATTGGTTGCAGCACCAAATTCTCTCGTGTCCAACCCCGTTCAACTTCCCGTGGAACGGATTGGCTCGGTCACAAGTAGGGAACTGGTCCCTAGACTTGATCAATATCACAACTACTTGGATTCTCAGGCAACGGCCGGTGTCCCTGCAGCTGCCTTTTCCTTGACTGAAACTGCTTCATCAACTCCAAATCCTAATGTATTACCCCATTCAGCGGAAACTCCAAACACAGCAGAAGTATACACGCAATCAAGAGAACCTCCGACCATACGCGAAGCCAGTGACGGAAATAATCATCAGTTGCAAACAGATTTTGGTAGCTCTGGTTTCAGGAACACGTCTGCTGTCGTGAAAAGAGAACGGAGTCACACGGACACCCAGGGCCAGGCTACTCGAGACTTAGTGGCAGTTGCCTCGAATGTCCAGCGGACTGTGTCGAAAGTGTACAAGGTCGCTGAAATCCGTAGGAAGCTGGTAATTGTTGGCGATACAGATTGTGGAAAGACTGCCCTGCTCATGTGAGTAGTTCTATACCAGCACCGGTCTTGGTTTCAAACTCATCTCAATAGGGCTATTTCTACTGGAAATTTCCAGGTGAAGGTACAGAACTCCGTCTGCTTCTTGAAATTCTCTTCACTGACGGGAATAGAATCCTGGCGAGCCAGATAACTACAGAAAGTATGCTGGAGATGTTGAAGTTGAAGCTGAGGGGAAAATTGTTTCGCTTGAGCTGTGGGATACTAGTGGCCGCTCAGTTTATGATGGACTACGACCACAAACATATTCAGGCTCACATGTGATACTAATGTGTTTTGCTATAGACAGTCGTAACACCTTCGATAATGTGCAAGACAAGGTATCATTATCATGCTTGTGATGCCTGAAGTGCACTAACATATGGCAGTGGATTATCGAGATGTTGAAGCATTGCAAGGGTGTACCAGTAATACTTGTCGGGTGCAAGAAAGATCTCCGTGGTGATCACAAAGCTATTGCAGAAATTGGCGAAATCAAGCAAAAGCAAGTAACTTATGAAGAGGTATTTACATCTTGCATTGCACGGTAAGACAGACAGTCTGTTGACCATATGATAGGGCGAAAAAGTCCGGAGGCGGATGGAAGCGTGGTACACATACCTAGAGTGCCCTGCTAAGACAGGTGAGGGGATTCGGGAGGTGGTGGAATATGCTACTCAAGCTACACTTGTTGGTTGGAAATTGTCCAAAGGAGGGAAGCCCGGGGTATTTCGACGCATGTTTTCGAGGTCTTCGTCTTAATCAGCCTTTACCTCGGCGTTTGCAGCGCATGTAGGACAATCCTCTAAGTTCCCGATAAACAATCCATGTGAGGACGGAATACAAATAAAGAGATGGCAGAAAAGGCAGAAATGAAATCTGGAAAAATATGTATTTTTCTAAGAATGAAGAGTTTCGCAGCTTTTACATGCGGGAAGCACTTGTTCCTCAAGTTCCTCCACGTGCACAGCATTCTGTCAACCCTAAATAAGAAACTACAGCGAACCAAAAATGGATGTTTGACACGCGAGTTGCCACATCTCATAAACAACCATTTCAACCTTGCATTCTCATTATTAGCGTATCTCGGACCTAAAATTGAAAATTCCCCTCCGCGCTTGCTATGATCTGTTGATTTGCCATACCTTGAAGTATTCTCTGACCCCCTTAATAAGTTCCCTTTAATCAGAAATTGTAGTTACAGGTCCCCAAACGCCATGTCCGTATTTAAACAGCTTGTATACAGTACCCGATCAGCATGCATGTTCAAGGCACACAGTCCGTAATCGATTTTCCGTGCGCTTACCAGCAGATACTCGCAGACATTAGGAAACATCCGCCCTCTCTCGATTTAAGGATGCACTCAGAGGCGGTGTGGTCAAAGATTCACCTTCGGCTAGCCCTAGTTCCGCATCTCTCTCACTCGTGCCATGTTGACTATCCACACTCTGCAACTGCACACTGCTCCTCACAGCACTTTTCGAAGATACAGACTGAAACGGATCCACGAATGCGTCCCGCAACTGCTGTGTATGGTTAGACCCAAAAATATGTAGGTCATCTGTCTGGAAACCTGGCGCGGTTGAGACTTGGGGGGAGAGGGACAGGAGGCTGCCGGGAAAGTGGTGTTTGGTGATGGTTTTTAGGGAGGGCAGGCAGGCGCAGATTATCGCAGTGTTCATCTCGACTATGCTGTGAGAGGCTATTAGAATTCTGAGAGCGGAAGGGTAGAGGGGAACATGTACATCCATATGAAGCCGAGGGTTGCTGTCCATGTAAAATCTCGGTCGACCGTCGAGGAAGGGATATTCGCTAACCTTTCTGTACTCACAACGCAGACACTATGAAGGTCAGCGAAATCGCTTTCTACGCAACTTGGAAGAAATATTGCTCACAATGAACCTGTCATCAGGATAAGGGTAACTCCGATCTTCTGCTTCTTCGGAAGGCGCAGCGGCCTCAAAAGCCAGATAGGCAGCGATAAGATTGTGAAATCCGTCGCCACATTGAATACGCCGGTAGCCAAAAACGCAGCCTTGAAATTCAAACACTTTCCTGGAATGTTCGGATTCCAATACCTTTCCACCGGTCGGCACATTAGGAGAAAGGTGAAGGCGCCGAAGAGGGAGTAGAAGCAGACAACGAAGAGGACAATGTATGTAACAATCTTAAGGCTCCGTTCACAGGGAAAGCGCAAGTAGAAGAGGAGGATTGATGCTTTGATGAACATGGTTCCAATTCCATATAAAAAGGGACCAAAGATTCCACCGACCTGCAAAAAGTGATGCGTTATGAAGGCAGCTCACAAGAGGTTTTGGATTGGGAGAAGATAAACACGTACAAACCAATATCTTTGGAACATCTCCACTGTGATATCCCACATATGGTATCCAGATCCATTCTTTGTCTCTGTGAAGCTATTTAGTCCAAAACAATGAATCTAGCCTAGTAGTGCTTGACGTACGGTAAATTTGCAAGATTGAAAACGCGATTGTGAACGGCTTTGAGAGAACGGTGAATTAGCAGTATGGTCGGAATTCTGAGATGACTAAGACGTACCAAGGACGTTATAATCATGTCTGCATCATGGTTAGCGTAAGCTCTTGTGGTTTGATTGTTTTCAGTGGGGAACTTGCAGTCATCAATTTGGAGTTTCTTGATCAGACAGACTTTAGCGTATAGTCGCGCCACCAGGAACGGGATAGTGAGGATTGGATAGATAATTCCTGCCATAAGAATCTTCTGCCCATTGAAAGCAGGATTCACAAAGTTTGATTGGACTCCTGGTGGAGGTGGAAGCGCCGCTGTGGGTTCTGTTGAATTCATCGTGAATACGCTCGAGTTTAGCGTCGGTGTCGTAGCGGTATCGCGCCAGCGCCGCAATTGTGTCTATCCGGGTCTGTTAGAGGCGAAGGATTGAGCATGAATTTAGTCGGTAAGCTTCTCCGTTTGGCATCCTGGACGTGCCAGGGGCGAGAGCTCCCTGGCCTTTAAGTTGCACTTGACGATGTCTACAACGTTTGTTTTCGCGGAATATCCCCAAAAGAAGGGATCTTCATGTCAGCCTCGGTGGCACCCTATCTCTTGGGGGGACTGGGGGTGCGCGGCTGTTTCCCCGTGCCAGTCAGCGAGAGGCATTCTCAGCCTGGGAAAGCCACCTCAAGCCCAAACTTACAGAGAGCCAGTGATGTCTCAAGTTCCTTTCCAGGATGGCCGTATTCGCGGGTTCTGTGTCTCAAGTATTTGGAAGGAGACTTTCCGAATACAGCTCAAAAGTCGAACACAGTGTGGGGTGAACGGTTAGTGGTTTCCCCAGGATCAGCATCTTGCATGAGCAGCACTGGTGGCTGGAGTCAAGCGAAGCCTAGTAAGCCCTACCGTGGACACGGGTCGTTGTGAGCACATTGCATCGACGCTCAAGCCAGTCAAGCAACTCCCGCCATGCTGGTCATCCTTGCTCACGTCTGAGTGTCTGTTCCGGAATGAGGATTGATGAGCCGGTGGAGCGCGGGAGAGCGCCATGGGCATCCAAACCACTCCTTCGGGGCCGCCTCTAGATTGCGGTTGCCGCCGTCGGCGCATCCGAACCGACAAGTCCTATCTCTCATCCGGGACCTGACTCGGAACGTAGCATCCATCCCGTGCTGTGGACTCGGTACAGTACTCGGCTAGTGGGGCTTTCACTTGACTCGACCTGCAACAGCAGTCGTACGAGGACCCTGAGATGATCTTGACTTGGACGACAGCCTCACTTCTAAAGTTTCAACAGCATGCTGTAACCAAATCAATCAATGTGCTGGACGTTTCCAAGTAGTATCCACGTTGTGATAAACGAGATGATTCGTTGAGATGCTCGAGCAGCTGTTGTCTCTGAATTATCAAGGAAACTTATCTTGTGCACAAAGTTACACACACGCGACATGCGCTTGGACACTTCCGATCATTCACCACAGAGTTCTTGCTGTCGAAAGTAGGGCGGGCTAGAGGGATACGTCATTTGCTTCTGTTCGGTCTCTTCGCCAAACAAGAAGGAGTCTGTCAGCCGAAACGTTGCAGTCAGCACTCTAGCAAAATGATCAAATTCTCAGAGAATCAGATACAGTCGCATTATCAGCTATCCCGATGAGAATTAATGGTCCTATGCTGTAAGGCAGCCTGATGTGGGAACTTATGTGACATCCACTGGAGGTCCAGCAGACGGATGAACGTGAAAGTCAAGAGCAGGAGAACAGGAGTTTCTAGGTAGAGATCGGTTGCCTTGGAAATGCTGGTCTGGGATCGGTCTGGGATCTCGAAAGCGAATGATTTTGTAGGACGAATTTGCATCCGCAATGAAGGCGGTAATGGCGTTGTACTGGCGGTCGTTGTGTGGAGCAGGATGTGGACCCTGGTGGATTCGTATTTAGGATATCTTTCTTGCTGAATTATTGCGTAACCAACAATATGAAGCAAGCTCGATATATTTCTTTGGCGAAGCACGACTACAACTTCAAAACTTTCGAATTGGCACAGTCTATCTCCTACCCGAGCATCTTGACAGGTAAGACCAGAAAAAGGAGCTTTCGAAGCGCGAGCTAGTGATTCCTTCTCACCAATATCGGAGCTTGTAGAAACCTTGCTGGAACGCCCTCGTTTTCCTGATTTTGATATTTTCTTCTGTGCGCCCAGACTTTGGAGATCTTGCCTCTAGGGAAGTTGTGATCTTCCTCTCGCTGTTCTGGTCCCTTCTGTGGCATATTATTGCTGAAGATCTGAAAACCTCCCAGCAATCAATGCTGATACGCAGCAAATTTTGGCAGCCGTCATTCACAGCAGTACTCAATTCATCCAGAAGCGCCGCATGGAGCTCGGCAGGGGTCCTAGAATAATCCACAGTTATCTTTGTCCCAATTGCCAAGCCTAGAAGCCCCAACAATTTGTCGTGAGGACAAGAACAGTAAGCTTGGGCATGATCTTTGAGCAAGTTGTGCAATGTCAGGCTTCACGTGATACCAGATCACTTGTACTCTCTTTGCTATCTAGATTCCCCCACATATAAGACAATACTTCGAACTGAGGCCGCTAGTCCATACCCACAATACTGATGTAACGTTCGATGGGTTGTGCTGGATTCTGAGCTCCCTGGAGGCGAAGAAATCTGATCTTGCGGTCGCTGCGATCTAGCTGTGTATACAAAAAGAGTGGGGGTTCGACGCCGGGTTCATTGATTGCCGACATGATGATAAACTTGTGGCGTTCTCTCAAGTCTCCAAAGAAGAGAGGAAGTGTGATAATACTAAGAGGTTCAGGCAGCGCTCGTGCTCTCTGACCAATGTGAAGATTACTACCTACATCTTTTGCAATGTTATATGTAAGGCTGGCATTTTGCACTACACCTTTACTCGATTTGACTTGCAGTCATACTAGCCGAATCCGCACAGTCTGCATGCGGAACAGTTCAGACTTATCTCGGCAGTGGAAAATACTCAACTTCCAATATTCGATCACGAGAGGTCTTCTGCAAACATTATGCGAAGTTCGTGGACCGCTCTTGATATTTAGATATATTTATGGACTGGTGAAAAAGTAGATTGTAGCCTTTGAGACTCCGAACAGCGTTTCTTGGAAATTTGAAAGTGAAAACGCGGAGAAGGATTAGTTAGGTGTGTTCTTACTTTCCTACTATGCCTAGTCCGAACAATGACTTCCTATGTTTAAATGTCGTACAGAGCAGCTTGGTTCAGAGGAATTCTCGCAGCACTGGTATTCCCCCTTCCGTAGCTCCCACTACCTTCAGAAAATTGTTGATGTGGTTGTAGATCGGTTCCGTATTTTGAATCTGATCATAATAAGCTTCTCTACAACACTAGCGCCTCTTCCTCGCCGTCTTTCATCCTCGTAAGGTACAGTTTTGCCTCGCTAAGAAGCTTTGACTTTCGAAACTCGCCGGATCTTTGCAGCGGAATTTGGTGGTTTAGTACTCACCTAGTTCAAGCTTGAAATCATTACTAATCTTGACATGAACATAGCAAAGGTGAATATTGGACTTGCTTTGTGGGCCTCATCACCACCATATCTATCTGAAACCGAGCAGATCATATTGGCCAGCAAACTGTAGTGTATTGGGCTCAGCTTCAAGGTCAGTTTCAGAGGCTGCCATAACAATGCCCATCATGGACGAAGTCGAGGTGTTGCATGTTGCGTGCTGATGGGAGGAGCAAAGCAGAGAAGAAACAATTCACATATCGCTGATGGGGAATAGTCACTTATCTGCAATTTCTCCATTCATATTCCTCCTTCTCGCCATAACAGGGGGAAATTGCACCTTGAAGCAGATCCTTTACCAAAGGGGAAATCACGCTACGCTAACTAAAAGGCGGTGCCGTCGATGTGTCAAAGCTACTCAATCCTTTCCGAACCTCATATAGGGATAATGAACAATTGAGATTTCGCCTTTTCAAAGTTTCACGTGGCACGGGTACACGTAATTCAATAAAGTGAAATATCTCGAAGTCTGCTGAGGCCGATTACTCGTCTACCTTGCACTCTGTTTGCTCATATGATATAAAATAATCTTAGGCAAAATAGCCGATATTGCATGATCGCGACATAGCAGCAGATTTGGGCATCTAGAGCATGTACTTGTACTGTGTTGATACTAAAGAAATCTGCTACCGAGCATGTAGAACCGTGCAGTCTGTGTCCAATAAACCACATGATTGTCGTTTTGTCGATTATTTTTGACTATTTCTAAGGGAAGCTTTATAGCCTAAGCTTTGCAGTGCTGAAATGCATTTAGTCAGGTTGAACTTGAGACTCTTGCGTCGCATGTTGACAACGCCACGCGTTGCATGCAACTTAAGCGAGGTTGTGGGGTAAGGGGGATAGGTCACGTGCTTGGATCGCAATATATTACCATGTCTAACGTTTGTGTGCTTTGAAAGGAATCCTGGTGATATAATTGGAAAATTTTAGATGCAGAAGACACGTATTAAAGCATCCGGAAATTGTACCGTCCCCACTTCTACGCACAAGCTGATTTCAAGGATACACGTCAGCAAGCCTTTCGCGATATTGTTGTCTTCGGAGTTCGCTTCCGAGAGCATCCCAAAGGGAGGTTCAATGCCGTGTATCTTAAATTAGAATATCAATTTTGCTGTGGAATAAACATAACATCTTCAACTGAGTAGACTCATTAGACAAGCCAAATAATATAAGTATGCTCGTTGATCCCCCTCTTCTCTTGCACATCACCAGCTTCTTTCTCATTCGTATCTCCGAAGTCAAAGTCCACTTCTTCTGTATATATTCATCAGCTACATTTCCATTAAAGGAATTCAAAATGCAGCTTCTCAACGTCCTCAGCATTGCACTTGTTGCAGCATCGACCGCTTTTGCATCTCCAATCTCCCTTGCGGAGGGTACCGGAATTGCCACACGTGACGAGGTACGTCCCCAACCTGGAGAACGACCCTCGTCGATTTGTCGCTGATTTAGTTTAGTCTGACGTCGAGCATCACCACCATGGCCATCACAAAGAAGGCAGTGAGCACCACCACAAGGTGGGCGGAGAGCCCCCTCATGGAGAGCGCGGCTTAGATCTCACCTCTGAGATTTTCAATGGTGGTCTTGCCACCCGGGACACTGTCGACGTAAGTTCTTAGACAATTATCTGTCTTATTTGACTTTCGGTGTCATGACTGATTCTCTCTAGTCTGCAAGTGAGGATGCAGATGAAAAACACCGTCACCACAAGCACAAGGAGGGGGAAAAACACCATGAGCACAAAGACCACCAGGGTGAGAAAGACCGCCGGGACACAGCTGTATGTTTTTGATCTCAGATTTGAACTATTCTTGAATTTGCAACTGAATCGAAGCAGTCTTCCGATGATGAAGGCTTGGATGAAGCGCACAAGAAGCACCATAAGGGACACAAGGAACACAAGGAACACCATGAACATGAGGGAGAGGGTGTGAGCACTCGTGATACCACTGAGGTAAGCTCTCGCTCCAAAATCAAACTCCTCTGACTAATATCTCGTAGTCTGAAGATGAGGAGAGCGCCGATGGGAAAAAGCATAGACATCATAAACACAAGGGCCATGAACATGAGCACGAGGGAGTAAGCGCTCGAGATACTACTGAAGTAAGTTTTCACAGTGATATCTGACTTCTTCGACTAAGTCCTATTAGTCTGCCGAGGAAAGCACTGAGGAAAAACATCGACACCATAAGCACAAGGATGGCAAGAAGCACCATGAGCACGAGCAGGGGCAATGAAGATGAGAAGCGTACTGGTCGCTAATGGGCTATTAGTCCATTTGCTTAGACCATGGTAAAATATCAAACTTCGAGCAAAATGATTATTTGTTTGGATGAGGAGCAAATAATATCTCTAAATTTTGTCTCTTTTGGGTGAAAGAAAAGTTCTGTACTTTAGATTCAAGCTGGATTCTTCTGCAGGAATGCACTCGGCTATGGACCATTCCATTTCGCCGTCTATTTCCCTATCCGAGTACCGAGTTTCCTTAGTGAATTTCCCCACTCTCACCATGCCTTCTACCTCCTCGTAATCCACCCCGCGATATCCACAGGCCCCCCCAAAATCGCCCAAATCGACATAGTCGCCAGCCCAGTGCATTCTCTTATTAGCGCCCCATGGGCGCACCCCGACGATGCTTACCCAGTATTCCTCCCGCGCTACGAACTCGTCTTCTCTGTCCCATTCATGCACTTCCTCGTTGCCGAAGAAGTTCAGGAGGG
The DNA here is from genome assembly GCA_009732865.1 of Stipitochalara longipes BDJ. Taxonomy (NCBI): domain Eukaryota; kingdom Fungi; phylum Ascomycota; class Leotiomycetes; order Helotiales; family Hamatocanthoscyphaceae; genus Stipitochalara; species Stipitochalara longipes. The sequence continues at coordinate 2,580,986 of ML769337.1, read as the reverse complement.
AAAGAGGGCAGGAAAAGAGGTACTTGGCTTTGCGCTTTGGAAAGAAGGGGGCGAGAATACGGAGCCGGAGTTCAACCCTGTAATCTCAGAGAGTGCCAATGGGGCGTTGATCGGGTATTTAGTTGGAGAGATCGAGGCCCATGAAAAGGGGCTGGGTGTCCAGAGGTTGGCTGGTTTGTCTCCCTTCTTCCTATATTTCCTCATTTAGTAAGTATGACTGAATTATGTAGAGCTGGAGGCCTTTGATTTCGCGCCGGAACATCAGAGGAAGGGTATTGGGGCTACCATATCCAAGGTTGTGCTAGAAGAGGTGGATAAGAACGGAGGGAAGATGTTTGTTAATAGTAGTCAGGTGGGGCGGGGTCTCTATAGAAAGTTTGGGTGGAGAAGCTTTGGGGAGGTGAAGATAGACTTAAGTGAGTTTGGGATTGAGAAGCCGTATATTACGTGGGATATGATGAGGGAGGTTGGTGGAGCGTAAACCATTGGAAAGAGAATTGAGTTACAATTGGCTATGCGAAGTTCTTGAACAAACATCGACCTGCTCTCATAATAACGTATTACGCTCGTGGATGAACTTGAAAGAAAGGCAGTTTATCTAAGTGTAAACTACTCTAGGTAAAATAAAAAGCTGTTTCGTAGCAGACCTGGCCTGTATTTTAACACCAAAGCTCTCGAACATAAACGTTATTATACTTCAACAGTAACAATCCCGGCATATACTATACTAATAAAGCCGAAAGCATTTCTCAAACTATTTTCGAACTCTTTAGCTGCAGGTAAATAATAATAGAAGGACACTATTCTAGAATACGCAAGCGGAGGATAATTGGTCGCCGCTTACTTACCCCTTTCCCAAAAAGGTTACACAACCGGGTGTTTGAAGCAGGTTGTCGGACATCCCTCTTCTCTTCAGGTCGACCTTTTAATTCTGATCTTCCTCCAACATCTTCTGCAACAACTCAATATTTCAATAATGGTCAAATTACGCAATCTATTGAAACAGGGCAAGGAGCGAGTTGAACAGGAAATTGCGGCCCAGAACGAAAACCACCAACAACACAATACAGGCAGTTTCATTGGCGGCGGCGGCGACAACAACAACAACAACAATACATATCAACCTCCTTCTCTGTTCAGCCCACTCAGTTCCGTAGTCGAACGATCTATTCCGTCCGTAGCTACACTCAGCTCCTCGCTCGAAAGATCAACTTTGTCCGACAGCAGCCCCAGTTACGTTACCATCTTCTGCGATTATTGTTTGCTGATTAAATCGTATGGTAAGTTAGGACATTGGTTTCTGTTGGTGCAACTGCACCCCTGAACCTCTGAATAGTCACGTGATGTGGAATTTATGTATTAGTACATATTAGGCTTAGCGCGAGAGCGAGGAGAATTACTTGGCGAAACGGTGGAATGGCCGATCATTGAATTCATGACTGCAGCTGGTAAGTCTCAAGTCTCATCCATTTGCACATAAATCTGAGCAATTTTGATAGACGCCCCATTCCCACTACATGAGATCAATGTACTGGGGACCTGACCCGAACAACGCCATTACTCCTAGAGATACTTCGTCAGCTGCAAGCTTTGCAAATGCGCTGGGCTGGATCCAGATCTGTGATCAGCAGCACAAGAGCTGTAACCGAACCACTACACCTCTTCTGCCCACCCAGATTCTTAACGCAGCTGCTTAGCCAATCGTAAAATTACACGAGGGTCGAAACCAAAAGGCCAAGTACATAGCATTATCACACCGTTGGGGTGGTCATAATCCTATTGTGACGACCCAATCTAAGCTCCAAGACCACAAAAAAGGGATACATTTCAATGCACTCCCTAAAACCTTCCAAGAGGCCATCTTAATCACCCGCCGACTCGGTCATCGGTACATATGGATTGACTCCTTGTGTATCGTCCAAGACGACAAATCTGACTGGGAGCGCGAAGCAGCCAAGATGGCCGAAGTGTACCAGAATGCTTGGCTCACGATATCAGCAACTAGGTCTTCATCACCTTCAAACGGCTGTTACAATACAACGCAAAAACAAATAGTTGAGATGAGGGGGATGATACGCAACTCTCCATTCATTCTTTATGCCAGACAACGGATGGGAACACGTCACTTCGAGCTGGGGACCTGGCTCTGGAGGCACACCGAAGAGCGTGTACCCACTCCAGCTACTCGCTCGGGGCTGGGCCTTCCAAGAGCGAGTTGTTTTGGTAGTGCAGAGAAATGGTCAAGTGCGAGTGTAACGGCATCCAGGGCTTTGACAAAGATGCCAATATAGTGAGCTACTCGGGAGCCCCACCAAAGATAGAGCACAACATATTCGTCAACTCTGCGGCTACTAGGGACCAATTACATTCAAGGTGGCGCAGTATGGTTGGGGAATATACACAGCGAAAACTCACAGTCGGAACAGACCGCCTCCCTGCTTTTGCAGGTGTGGCTGCGGAGATGCAAGGTTACTTGGGCCAGGGATACCTTGCAGGGCTCTGGGAAGACAGCTTCGTCACTGACCTCTGTTGGAGAACTGGGGAAGTATTCACATCAAACCCAGAGTTAGAAAGAGAGACGTTTCGTCATGGCCCGGCACCCCCTCTTGGTCTTGGGCTGTGGTGGATTGCAACATCGACTACGTCCCAGATCTGACAGAACCAAATCCCAAGAAGCGGAGAGCCAACAGGATCAGTTACTGTGAAATATTGGAAGTACAATGGTCACTCAGTTCTCCAAGACGCGTATGTAATTCTAAAAGTTTGGGTGATCCCCGCCCGCGTGTGTATCAGAGACAACAAGGGCTTCGGATATAAAGTAAGCATGTTTTTGGATGAGATCATTAGTTCTGGCAGCACAGAGCCCGAACGGCCAGATAATCGACCAACTACCTACGTCTGCGTTGATGATTCTCCTGAAAAGGCCACAAATTTCATGAGTGATTTTCCGCTCTACGACCAGGGAGAGTGGTATATTGAAGAGAGGGAGTAGGTCTATTGCGCGAAGATTTCCCGCCATGGCGAGTGGGAGGATAGCGATCCCCAGTGCCTGGTTATGTAGTGTGTTGATGCCGAGGCGCAAGTATATGAGCGGATTGGTCTGACCATAAGCAGCAACGCTCATTGGACCTGTACAGAGGGCAAGAAGAGGATCAAAATTGTGTGAGGGTTCAAAAATTTGGCTCATTGGGGTGGTTTCTCGGTTTGAGGGCTTGTCCAGAGTTTGCGTCATATCTTTTGGGAATTCAATTATTTTAGTGAGCGTGAGGCGCCAGATCTAGTTTCACTTAATTGCATGAAGGTTGTGAAGCTGAAGAAATAAGGTCTTGGTTGTCGTTCACGTACCATATAACACTTGGCGAGAGGGTCTTTTTCTTTTTTGATTCCACGTGCATCAGAACCTGCTTGTGCCGTATTTCATGACCATTTAATGATGGTCTGTCTCTCAACTGTTTTACTAGGGTCATTTCTAACCTTCTGGAATGCTGTCAACTTCGCTGTCTTGTTGATCGCATTAATGTCAACATCCATTGTGCTTATCACAAGCTCGTGTGGCACATATTCTTCCTCATCTCTCAAGCCCTCTTCCTCGATCTCAGCCAACCATTTCGAATATGTTCCAATGAGTACACCATCAAATAGCCCTTCTCGTCGAGGGTATGACAGCAGTAAATTGATTGCTTCCTGCCTCAGAGCCCTATGCCGGAATCGGTAGCAGATCCGACTCAGAGGTATAACAAAATTCATCTCCATCGAGAACCCAATATCGGCACTCGAAGACGTGGTTAAAAGTGACTTGATCAAGTCCATGAGCTCTCTCAGTCTGGCTGTTTGGCCGTAGTAAGCTTCCAGCGGACTTAACATAGGAACCATAAGTGACAAGTACGCAGTGAGGAAAGTGGCTTTTAAGAGCGACGCACGCCTGTTCTCGTAAGGATCGTTCGCTCTCCGAGCATTGAATAATAGAGGTTGGACAGCATTCGACCATACTGCGTATTCTTCAAACCTCCTTTCGCGCTCTGCACACCAGTCTTCGTTTGAAGTGTGCTCGTTAGGAGGTGGGTCGGAGGCAGTTCCCATGACTGGAGTGGCCAAGTACCATGGCCAATCATACCCAGAAGAGCCTGTCCAATAATATTGGCGCACTTCTAGCAGAAAGAGGATAGAGCGAGCTTGGTTCATGGAATCGAACTGCTGTGGAAGTTCTGCCTTTTCTGTCTGACGGGAGAGCAGAATTTGCTTTTCGCTCAGGAGAGAGCCGGAACAATCATAAACCAGAGTCTGTGTTTTCAGCTCACGGAAGACTTCCTCAAGTTCTTCTTCAACTTTCAGGCCATTTGAATCATTCCGTTTGTGGGTTCCGTCTTCAAGCAAGGAGCTCATCGCTCGAATTTGGGCGACCGCCGACGCTCTATTAAAGTGACATATCTCGAAGCAGATAAATAGAAGGCCGGAAATGAGGCGAGTTCTCAAATCTAGAGCTTTCTTCGATATGGTCTTCCTCATATCGCCAATCGCCATGCTGTATTGTTTATATGCAAACTGGCGCCGTAATTTATCCTCTGGGGACTTTGTGGGCCCTCGCCATGTCTTGGGATCCAAAGCCCCGATTGCTATGACGGCATGCCTGATCGAACTGTTGCTCTCGCAGGCTTGGAGTACAAGATAATTCCAGAGACTTGTGGGAAATAAGCCTGACAATTGGCTTGCGATCTGAGTCGTGAAGACTTTGAAATATTGATATTCTTGGTCATTTTTGAATAAAGAGAGCGGCGGAGGCCTGCAAATTGTATCCGGGACAGTATATGTCTGAACAGTTGTTTTTGGAGGTGGCTTTCGTGTTCGAATAACTATAGGTCCTGGGTCTGCTAATCGTGAATCGTTCTTGTGTGGTTTGTCGCCCTCCTTGTACCCGTCACAAGTCACCTCAAACTTGACACAGCGTTGGCAGATAGGTCGACCTTCATCGCATTTAACACGTCGGATGCTGGTGCAGTTAATGATCATTCATTCAGATGCTTTTGTTAGGGGGAAGAAGTTGCATGGCACCACAGATATGGTTCAAGCGGTGCTTACAGGCACGTTCCGCAGCCAGTCCTTGACTTTCGGTGCGGTTGTCTCCGATTTTTGCGCTGGCTGCTGATAGGGAGTTGAGTTGTATCCATCGGCTTATTCTGCGGGAATTGGAGTAAGAAGGTAGACCGACCGGCCGGCTCTCAGCTGCCAAAGGAATGGGCATTGAAAGGAAGGGAGAGGCACAAAGCTTGGAGATCGTTTTGCTATCAGCCGCAACCTGCCAACCCCAGTCTATTCTAGGCCCCGCTTTCGCTCCTGACAGCCAATTGGGTTATTAGTAATTTGAGCAGGGGCGAAAAGTCTACGCATTGTAAACACCTTGAATCCGTATCTTTAAATGGCACTTACCGAACAAAGGTAACTAGAGCCATACTCAATTTCTTGTCATTGCTTGATGCATCAATGTCTGAACTGATCGCAATTCTCCTTTCCAAGAGGTGCGGGGTAAGTTCGCTTCGTGGCGGGGTATTGGCCCCCTCGGCCCCAAACACTTCAAAAGCATTCAACTACATTTCAATACTTATCAAGGCGAACAATACATAGAGAATCAGACCGCAAGAATATATCCATTTGGTCAAGCAAAGAGATATTAAACTTTTAAAGTAGTCAGAGTAAGCCAGGACAGTCGGGCAGCTAATCCTAAGACAGATAATCTATTTCATTGGTAAAAAGAACTATTCTCCTAGAGTCAAATTCTGATTTCATTTTGTTATTTCGATATTGGAAATTGGAGTAGAACTAGAAGATTCATGGCCTTGAACGATATATAGAGTTCTCTGCATATGGCTAATACAAGTAGCTAATGCCACTGTAGATTCTGTGCTTCACACTAAATGAATTTTAACTCTCAAGTTTGACGCCATGCTAAATATTTTTCGTGCAACGACTGCTGCACCTTCCATATTTTCTTCCGCTTCTTAATGGCACTTTTCGACATCGGCGTCCCGTTGGCCAAACGCGTCGGGATTCCACCGTCATCCCACGCTGAAAAGCCAGAGTCATTCCGGAACATTTCTTGGGGAGGCGTTGCCCTAGCGGAGGAGAGCTTCGCAATCAGGGCCGCTTCCGCAGCTTGATTAACCTCCTCCTTTTCGCGCTGTAATATTTGTTGATGTTGTAGAGCTTGTTCATCGACTGATCCATCGCTTGTGATCTTGAAAACGTATCCTTGCTGGTATAGCCACCGAGCAATACTAGCAATGTTACGGGCATCGTCAATCCCACTATGATGCGTCCCGACCAGATCTTGCCCAATAACGTTCAGCATACGCACCATGGAATCGGCTTTCTTCCCAGTGAACGATTTGAATGCGTGTTTGATATTGCACCAGTTTTTGAATAATGCCAGATGATCGATATAGTAAAAGGATTGTTCCGTGGGGAGCATAGCCCTGAAGTCCCAATCCCCACATGTGATTGCGAGCGTATTTAATTCGGTCGCGCCATAGCGGTCTAGAAACGCTAGCAAGTTTTGCCATGCTTCTGGGAACGTAGGACTTTCATCAAAAACTCGTTGCGGAATGCCTTTGTGATTCCTCCAGTTTGTATTGCGCTGCGGCCGAACAAAAGTGTGGAACTCATCGATGACGTCCAGCGAAGGCGTCGCTGTAGAGAGTAAGACGAGTGGGAATTCAGTCATCTCGTGCGTGCCGTCAGACTCATTGACAGAAGCCTCGAAATCAACAATACAAAGGAACGCGTAGCGCTGCTCGCATACATCCGGCGTGAGCTTTGACAAGTCATTCCGGTTGCTAGTGGTGTGCTCGTCCGTGGGTGGGGTGTGAAAACTGTTCATCTTTGAATCGACCTCTCGCAGTAGCATCTCTTTTCACTCTTGTGATCACACAAAGCGAGACGTGTGTGATGTGTGCTAATAAATGGAAGTCTGGTACCAGTGGGGCAATCTGAGATGAGTCACGAAGCGCAATCTGACGGGAACGTAAATGGCAAGTCACACTTGGGAATAAGCGGAGGAACTCGAGCCGATGATTTAATATCTAAATACTTATTAATGATTCATAGAGCTATGGAGATAGCGTTCGTAATCCACATCTTGTGAAGAAGCATTGGCTGAATCTCACAAAGAAATCCTACTTTGAAGTTCACCCGACCCGGATTGGGTTCTTTTGACTCGTAGTCCAGCCCTATAAGACCTCGGCGTTATGATATGATATCAATCAGGACTCTCGACGCCTGCGAAGAAAGAAAATTACAGGTCAAGGGAATAATATTCAAATTCAGATTAAAGGATGACTATCTGTATAGAAACGTGTGGCAGCTTCAGATTGAAAAATTGTATGATGTGATAATGAACAGATTTGAGTGGCTTGCCTGCCTCTAGTTAGAGTACTTGCATAGGGTAACTGAAGACAGAAGCGACTCTATCTCGAATCATTCAGCTATGAAAATCCAAGCTAATAGGAGAATAAACCAATGTTACTCAATTTCCAAGCTCATGAAGAGTCATTCGGTGTCTTGATTAAGTTGAAGTTGATGCCTGCCATTGCGTGATGACAAAACATCAGCACCAAGCCAAAGTCCGAAAAGTCGCAGGTGCAGTCTAAGAATAACGAAGAGACAGGAATCTTTTGTAAATTTAAGTTATTTCTCACACCTTGAAACATACCAGTAACTACTATCAGTTTAGAAGACACTGCGTTTGCTCATAGAAGTACGAACATCAATTCTACTAATTCTACGATGGATTCCTGGGATTACGAAGAATGTTTAGACTTGATCGACTATATGCCACAAAGAAACGCTTTCTTGGACGTGTGGCAATATGAGGCAGGCACAATTTGGACTTATTGGAACCCAAACTAACCAGAGATCAGGGTATAACGAAGCAAAATGTCCAAGAAGGCGATCTCGCCTGTGAGAATCTTGATGAGTATTTGTCAAGGGTATGTCGATAGGAGCACAAAGTGAAATCGGTCTTTTGTATTTAATTGTTTGGGCAGTCTCCGTGTAAAGACCCTGATCGACAACTGGCCGGCGGCCTTCGAATGATGTAGGTGTTCATATGCATTTAGCACAACTCAGAAGAACTCACTTCTTCGTCAGATATTCGTGCATTGATACGCAATTGGATTGCAGCGACAAGACAGTTTTCTGGACACGTTCAGATTTTGTAAAAATCATGAATTCGTTCCGTCTGCCAAGAAGATTCACCCAGATGATGGCCAGATGCCATTGTATCTTCGCACAATCTCCATCCGATGCCATCAACTCCGAGGGAGAGCAATTCTGTAAGTCGGGCAAGAATACAGAACATTCCCCGACCCAGCGAGTTCAGGTCTAATACTTGTAGCCTACATCTTCAGCACAATATTCCACCATTCTCCCTTCTGGTCCCTAGCCGCCTTCTGGGATTCCACCACAAATATCACCTACGCATTCCTCCATTCCACCTCCGACCCAGAGGAGGATTCTATCTTGCGCCTCAAGCGTTTCCTCACTAAATCTGCACCTCAGTCTCTCCATCCACTCCTGCTACCTCTTCTAATCATGGACCTGGAAACAAATCTAACACTCCGAGATGAGGAAAAATATGACAGTGAGATTAACACCATCGAAGAACATATAAGACAAACACCAAGCATTGCAGCAAATACCGTTGATCAGATAGATATCAACCGTCCCTTGATTGTACAACAATTAAATGGGTGCAGTGTTTTTCTCCCCTTGATTGAGCGCGAATCGGAAGCCGTATTATTGCACTTGGAGCAACTGCACAGCATGATCTCCGAATTACATTTGAAAAACCCAAAGCTAGCACTATTAAGTAAACGACTGTTGATGCATGTTGATTTTCTGGCCAATTCACGGAAAAATCTATTTTTGCGGCTACAAAGTTTGCAGCGGCGGAGTCAGACACAACTTGCTTTTGTATGTTTCCCCTTTCTGCTAAGCAGAACGCATCTGTTTCATGGAGATGATTAACTTGTTGCACGTTTAGTTGAATATTGCAGTTGCCCGTGATTCGAAAGTCAGTGCACTTGCAAGCAGCTGTGATAGCAGAGCGACGAAGAACGTTGCAATACTTACTATTGCTTTCCTTTTCGCAAACTTTGTGGCACTATGTATGTACCAGTCCCTCATTTACAAGTGATATTCTGTTACCGGGTTTTCTAATCAATTACCAGTCCTTCGCTATCCACCCTTTCAATTGGCAGGCTAACTCTAGCCGAGCGATTATCGGTTCTCACTATTGGGTATCTTGGGGATTGACTGTGCCTCTTACTAGATCGGTGCTTGGTGCATGGGTAGTGTGGATCAGATTTGACTTGAAGGTGTATGGAAGGAGCACCGCGAGATATGGGAAACAGTTCTCGAAGGTTTGATGAATGGAAAAGCAGCTGCTTAGAGTTGCGGTACTCGGGAAACAGAATATGCAGTTGGCCAACTCCTTTTATTAGTTAGGACTTTCAAGGTATGTCATGTGGTAATTTGTGAAGGAAGGTCATGTACCTAAAAGGAGAGGGAAGGTAGACAGTTGATTGCGGGGTTAATCATTATCAGCTCGCGGTGAATAGTCTCTCCTCTCAAAGAACTATCGTAAAATGACAGAATATGTCACCTGATCGTTCCGTTGAGATGCATATCTATATTGTCGCCGACAGGTGTCCAAATTGTAGTGAGAACGTGCGAGACTTGACCAAAGTCACGTGTTGCTAGTCATGGTCTGCGAGACCAATTATATGAGCTTTCCAGGAGTCAATAACTTTTGGAGCATACACTTTACTTTTAGCTCTTATTTCGTTTCTCTACCGCAAAGTATTTGCGACTGTGATTGGTTGCGCAGTGTTCGCTGAGGTCTGGCCGGCGACTCCCTTCGTCGGGCCTTAACCAGCTTCAGTGCCTTTTTAAACATGGGAATATTTTAAGCTTAACTTGCATATGCTCGAGGCTGTGCCTCACCGCTTACTCCACAAAGGAAAGAAATTTCCAGGGAAAGCTTATTTTATGGCTTGGCAGGGACAGCTGAAGTTGCACCCGTCATGCATCTCAGCTCGTCAGATACGCCTCCAAATCGAGTTTCTGCCTCATTGCAGCCTGGTTGTCCCAACATCCGACTTTACTGCGCCCGCTACACGCAGATAAAGCAGACCTAACCGACTTTGGATATTTTGAACGACGCGCTTCAACTTTTTCGTGGCTTCGTGCAAGTCCCATAGTTGGGACATAATTCCCGGAGCATGTCCTGGGTTATCTCCTTCTGCACGAGTGACATGCCTTTCGGAAACATTACGGGGTGCCCGAGGGTAAGGCTGAGGTTCCGTGACGATGAAGTATTTGGAGGTATGCCTCATGAATTTTTCGTTGATATTTAATGCCTTCCCCTGAGCAACTCCTAACCATTGTCTCTCGCTCTCCTGTATCTTTCAAACTCTTTTCAAAATGGCCACAGGAATCAACGAACCAATTCGACACTTCACTGAAGTACGAAACAGCAACCCCCAAATCTCAGACTCCCAGCTCCTGAACTCCAACAACCGACAGAAGTTCACAGGAAAAGCCGATGTAGTCGTCGCAGGCGCCGGTATCATTGGCCTTTTGTACGCTATCTACCTCAAGCAAATCTCGCCTCATCTCAAGATCGAAGTCTTCGAAAAGAGCCAAGCACCTATCCAAAAGATTGGCGAATCGACCCTTTCATCCTTTTCACGACTCGTGCTAGGAGAGATCATACCACAAGAATACCTGCTACGTCTCTTTGGCCTGAAAGATGGCCTGCAGTTCTACTGTATAGATGAAAAGGGGCTATCCGTCACATCAGAAGATATTGGGGGATTGGATATTTCGTTTCAGCTCGATCGAAGGGTCTCTGAGTTGTTCTTCACGATGTGGGCACAGAGGATGGGTATCAATGTCTATCATGGCATAGATGTTACATTCCAGCTCAGGAATCAAGATGACATCAAGATCCCCATGAACCCCAGCGCGTGGAAATTGCCGACACTCGGATGGCAGAGCCTGAAAGCAAAAGAGTCCTTCACTACTCCACGAGTCCTACTCAAAGACTCTTCAAGCACAATTGGACCCGAAGTCAAAGCAAGGCTCGTCGTGGACGCAACCGGATTCTCTCGAAAACTGACTTCAAAATTCGGGAAGAGAGAAGCATTTGAAGGCTGGAACTGCGACGCCTACTGGGCATATTTCAAAGAGAAGCCTACTCCAAACGTTGAGGACCGTCTCGAGCACTGGGACTACCCAGCTACAAAACATGTTTGCTTTCCCGAGGGATGGGGTTGGTTCATCAAGCTCATCTCCTGGCACCACGCACCGCTCGCCAACTTGATGGATTTACTCGACCACATCATCACTGCGGGTATCAACAAAACGCCTGTTGACTCCGTTCCTTGCACCGCATTGCTATCCAGCACGTTCTCCTGCCCCTACGAGTTCATCACCTCCATCGGCTGGGCCGTCCGGAACGACTACACTCTTCCCTCCGACCTAACATCCCACGGCCTGACTGAGGGTGAACAGAAATTCACATACTTCCAGCGAAAATACCCCACTCTTGACTTGCTCATGACGAAGAACTACGACTTGCTCCCACAATATTACGGCAAGCAAACATATTTCGTCAAGAAAACTCTCGCATATCGGTCTCCTATCGTTGCAGGCGAAGGCTGGTTCGCAATCGGGAATTCGGCCGGATTTACCAACCCCCTCATATCGCCTGGTATCAACGCCGGGGTCGGGAGCGCATGGCTTGCTGCCTCTCTTTCAAAGACAATCCTGTCTGCTGAGATGAATGGGAAAGGCAAGCAAGAGATGGATAAGGGCGTCAAGGTGTTCCAGGAATATATGCATGAGTACATGCTGCCTTGCCTCTGGAACATGAATCGCTACTGGTACAGCCTATTCCGCTCTCATCGCCTCTTCGAAGCGTTGGTTCCTTGTTACTGGGCGCTCGGTGCCGAGGATATCAGTATCCAGTATGATTCGAAATTTGAGGAGGAGGACTTGAGATGGTTGGTAGGCGCAGGAAGCGGTGAGTTCCAGTCTTTCGCTAAGGACGTCGCGGAAGTGGTGCCTGACGGACGCGAATTGAGTGATACCATGATACGAAAGGTTGAGGAAATGAGTAAGGACTGCTTGACGGGAAGGAGCATGCGCTATCCTAACAATATGTGGGGTGCGTATATGAGAAAGTATGGGCATAGTTTGGAGAGGGTGGCGGGAAAGAATTCGAGGACTGGGGGGGCGAACTTCAAAGCGGCCAGGTGTGAGGGGTGCCGATATTGGGTCTTCGATTATGCGTGTTTGTGTCCTGTTTGTGGGACGACGAGGACTCGTGCTACTTAAATGCATTGAGAAAGGAATTTGGTTTGTTAGCATTTGCTTCGCATTTTCTGTACTGCGTTAGAGTGTGTGACAATGGCTCATATAGCTGCCCTACCTGATCTAAATTTAGAGGGAAAACCATTAATAGAGCCATAGACTTGATTGAATTTCGTTGTCCATTTTACTTCTCATATGTCGACACTATGTCCGTGAACCCTCCTATTTGCCTCGCTTGGAAAATCGCCAGGGGAGCAAGGAGGGGCGATCTGCCTCATGACCCCTTGTTTGGGGTTGGAGTTGGGGTTGGGGTTTTGTGGGCAAAGACAGGTTATGCTTCCAGTAAGTGTCTTGTGGTACAACCTCTTTTGTTGAATATTCCTCTTCAAGACGATCCCAGGGAAATGGGACTATGGAAGTGCGAGACGCGGATGCTTGAGCGGCGATAGATGCTTGAGAAATTGACCGGGAAGGAGATATGTGTCGTTTTGAACTGCGGCTCAACAAGTCCTTCATCCAGTTCGATCGGGATGTGCTCTCCCAGTTGCCTGATGATGAGTCTCCTTTCTCGTCTTCCATTGTGTCTGTATCCTCCCTGAAGTCAATGTGCAAGACTCTGACTGTCTGACCAAAACGGTTTGCAGCTTCGAGGGTTGCGGATATTTGAGAAGGGGTGATTTGATTGGTGAACCACTTGACAAACATGGCAGAACCCCGATAATCTGCAACACCATGCTGATCAATCCCGTATGACAGGGAATACCACCAATCCTCCAAGCCATAGGACGCTCGGGGAAGATCATTTGACTTAGGTCTAGGCACAAGCGAGAACCAGATATTTGACGCTGTTTCCCTCTCCCAACTCAGTGATTTGTCAGTATCAACTAATGCATATTCGTCCATATAAACAGCAAATGCCGCCTCTCTCAGCAAGTGGTGGAAAACGAATGCGATTGACCGCCAGCTCGTGCCGGGTTTGTGAACGATATGCAGGGACTGAGCTTGATTATTCCACGTCACGTTTAACATCTCGCGATCTGGTCGTGTTGCGACAAGCTGGAACCCTTGCTCTTGTAAGACCGGAAATTTGATTTGATAACTGGACCGCTCGGATGGGACTTCATACTCGTCCCTCGGTATGTAGATTTGCCGCACTGTGGCTTTCAATGCTTGTTCGTGTATGACGACAGTGAGGCCTCCTCGTCCTTGGGTTTTGCGCTCTAATCTTCCATCCTCCTCGATTGAACTTTCGCCTACAGTTGTGCCTTACGTTCGGAAGAAGACATCTGATGTATGCGTTCGTTTCAAGGCAATTGCGAGGCAGGTGAAGATTTCATCATGGAATTGACAATCGAGTAAACCAAGGGCGTTTCCAGATGCTTCGATTATTGGTAATTCGATCCGAAGGCCTTTATCATGACATAGGGACTTGTGTCCGTCGTCCATTGGAAAGGGATAACCTGCGAGGAGTCTTGGTAGTCTCCTGGGGAGTCAGCGAATATTCCATAGCTTCCTCGACTAGTGGTTGTATTTTTGGCTATGCCCCATGCAAAAAACGACTGGTCAACCGAAGATTTCAAAATCTTCTCCTGAAGCCGGAAGAAGGCGTTTTTGCCCTCGCCTTAGAGCAGAGGCATGTTGACATCAAAAATACCGAGAAGAGAGTGCGCCGTGTCTTCAAGTCTTGTCGTTTCCCGTTTTGAGGCCTAAGATATGCTTTGAGTAATACGTCTTTTCTTCAACCTATTGCGATTCAGCAGGCGTCCTTGTCGATTCTAGTAGCTTAGATGATTTGATTAGCGAGGGAGAATTTGATTCGCAGTCGAGTCCAGCCTTAGTCGTAGAATAAAACATCTAAGGGAGCCAGGAGCTCCTGAAGTGTCCGTCCTCGAGTGAACCATCTACTGGCACCAAAGTTTGCAGGCTCCACGTCCTCAACCTAGGCATAACAGACGCTGGCTTTCTGGTACCATTGAAATATGGAACTAGTTGCCTTGGAAAGCTCCGCGCTGCTACACTTGTCGATGCAACAAGTATCAATCCAAGCGTACTCGTATCCGTCAACTATAGCTTGCTTGCAAGCGTACAAAATCTTTCGATAGCCTGCGTTCAACAGCAGTGTTGGGGTCTCCGAATTTTCACGTGGTTGATATGACGCCTAACTTGCAATTACCTTCCGCAGCTACTCAATTTGAGTTTGCCTATCAAAGTATATTACAGTCATCGACAATATCGTCATCCTGGATAACTATGTCACTGGTAGACTGACTGCTAAGGAAATTGTTGTCAGATCCCTCTTGTGGTGAAAGACTTGACTGTTCGTTTCTCGAGACGGATTCCGTAACTTGAGCCGAAACCTCATCGACACGGATGGTTCTCGCGCCATATTGCTTGAGTAATTTCGTAATCTGTTCGTTTGTTTCTGTATTGTTGCCCATTTCAAATTTGTCCCAACCAGATCGCTTAACCCACTCCGCTTGAATCTCAGATTTGATGAGATCCAGAGGGCTATATCCATGAAGGTGACTAAAATACCCAAGAATGGTGTTTCCCTCCCACTTCAATCCCTCGACGTCTCCGGTACTGTTTGGATCTGCCCCTGTCGCCAGAAGTAGAGCCACCAGGTCTGGCTGGTCTGTGAACACGGCGACTTGAAGCGGCGTGACGAAATATCCGGTGGCATTTGGATCAGCACCGCCTTCTAGCAGTCGTTTGACTATACAATCACCTTGTTTTTTCTCTGTCGAAAGACATTCATCGCAATTGTAATGAGATCCCACATAAGCAATCAAAACTTTCGATGGATCAAACATGCCCTCTCCAAGCACCAAGAGAAGGCGGAGATCTTCCATTCGGTAGAATGCAAGTTGGGCAAAGATCTCGATAAAAGAACAATCAAACTCGTATCGCTGATAGCCCACTTTTTCGACGTACAAATACTCTTCACTCAGAGATAAGTTGAGGACATGCTGGCTGCTGAATATAATTGCAAGATCACATCTCTCGACGTAGTATTCCACGATGTCTGGATATTGATTGCCACACATGAGTATCAGACTAAGAAGGCGAAAGGCATCGGTATCCACCCACTGAGCATTCAATCCATGGCACCAGACTTCGCTGTCGGTGTTAACTCTCTGGATGCGTTGAAATGATGCTGCAAGATGATGATCTACTCCGTGACAGACAGCGCAGAACATATCTTCTGAACTCACAAGATGAAGAATGCCATTAGCTACAAGTCTCCACGGCTTGTCAACGAGACAGTTAGACCTGTGGGGAAGCCATTTCCGACGGTTGAGTAGAAGTCCCTCCGTAACTGCAATAGAGTAGAGAGAGAAATTGTCCCACCACTTCTTCTTCTCCCTGTCCCACGTGGTCCGGTCGTAGAGCGCTCGAGTAATGGCCAAAAGGGCGATAGAAAAAAGCTGTATGCACGAGCCGTCGTTCGAGATGAAAAACTCGGCTGCTGGCCCGGTTGACATACGTGACGATACAAGGTATTCGAAGACTGTGTAATGCGCGAAGGCTCTTTTAGGTTTGAATGCATAGAAGCCTGCACGAAATGCCTGATATCTGCGGTGACCTCCGGATTAGACATTGAAATGAACACGGAAACCTCCTGTAAAACTTGCTCGATGTCGATGTAGAGACGGCTTGTGGCAAGAAGTTGAATTTTATTGAATCGTGCATCTGCTGCTAAATCACGCAGAACTCTCAGTGTCACCACGTGGTTTGCTCTCATCAATAGCATCAACAATGAGGTAGACCATATCGAAGCCCTGAAGGACTGCCTCAAGACAAGCTAGCAGTTCCATAAGATTTGGCTCTCGGCCGTTTTTGTAGAGTTGGAATAGTGGTGTTGGGATGCATTCGACTTGGCGGCAGAGCTGGCCGAGAAACCATTTTAACATAGGCGCAACTTCCTCTTGATTATGCCCAAAGTAGCAGTAGTAGTATGCAAGACCGTGGTTCTGACTTTGAAGAGCTTTGCAGCGTTTGATGACTTCTATCAGGTGAGAAACCAGGATGGTTTTGCCTGCTCCTGGTATTCCATGAATCCAGAGACAACGATGTTTCGCGTTAAGAAAGGCTTCCCATTCGGAGGAGCGGAGGATCCAATCACCTGTCCCAGACTCGTATCGGGAGCAAGCACGATTATGGATAGTGATGGATCTGTGTGCCGTAGCCAGGTGTACACTTTGTCACGCTGATCCGCTGCGAAGACACATTAATCCTAGTAAAAAATGCCCTACAAGATTCTTGCGTACATCGAGAATAGCATGCATCGCTTTTGTTTCGTGTATAATCTTCTTGATGTCATGATGGTGGTCGACGGTAAGAGCGAGGCTGATTGTTTGTTTGAAGCGCGAGATCTCCTGCAGAATTCTTTTTGCCTTGTCTTGTTTGGAGGGCCACGCCAGTACTGTCAAAAGTTCGCGAATCTTCTGCTTCGATTTGGGAATATCCTCCACGACCGGAGGAAACAACTTCTCTAATCCACTGATACAATCCGCGCACGCTTTAATAGGCCCTTCGTCCTGAAGTAAGATCTCGAGAATCTTCTGGTCACCATGCTCGGAATCGCATTCCGCCAAGAATTGAAGATTTTCAAGAAGCATTTTCAAGGAAGTTACCTCGATGAGGATGGTGCGAAGGTCGGAGAGAGCGTCCTTCGTAGCCTGAATGTAAAGCTTGCAAAGCTTGATCACCCTATCAGTTAGCTGAAAGGCGCCACTCATGGGGTCCATGATGCGCTCTTGGAGAACCTGGCTTGTGAGGGAAATTCGTAGCTGTCGTTTTGCCTAATATGATGAGCTTCATGAGATGGAGAGGGCATGAGATGGAGTCGACGAAACTTGGTTGATGGACTGAGCTGCGAGGCTGCGAGACGAATAGACCAAATACAAATTGAGTCGCTCCTTCCGTCATCTTACATAGAGAGAGAGAGAGAGAGAGAGAGAGAGAGAGAGAGCGATAGTTTTCTGAAAAGCGGGAACGAGGGAAGTTGAGGAGTCTGCGAAAGGACTGAAGGGCCTCAGCGCGTTGACTCGTCTGAGTCGTCTCCGCATGAGATGGCAACGCATCGCGGGGCTGATTTTTTGCCGTCAAGGCTGGCTTCAACTGGCTGCAGAACCAGAAGGGAATGCTAACATTTTAGCCAGAGGCCTGTCGAGTAAAAAGAATAAGCGATTTCGTAGCTTTGATAATATTCAAGATGTTTTCGATGGAAAACTCGATGTTCCTTGCAGAGTTCAAGAGGGGAGGCACAACGCCTCAGCCTAAGATATCAGCCACACAGTCAATCTCGCCTGATCGAAACGTATGCTCAGCTTAAAAAAAGCAAGAAAGGAAGAACGAGAAAAGCAAAAAGTTCGAAGTGCTCTACAGAGAGAGGTGCTTCTACATCTTTGCACCCCGTGCCTATTCCGGTCGTCATCAACACTGAGAACCTGGTGCTAATCAGAGCTACAGAAGGCGATACTTCATGCGGAATGGCGTGTTTATCAAGCCTGCGGTCCTGTATGTGATCTTGCGATCGATATTCGTGACTTTAGGAGTCATTGTTCTTAAATCGATGGGAAGGTGCTCCCCCGTACCACCTGACTCAGGTAGGTTCAACAACCTTTCACATGGGGTGGTAGTTATCCGACGTACGGCGGACACCCAAGGAGTTGTCAAAACGCGGCGTGCGGCTGAGGAACTTTCTTCATAAGATGGCTACTTTAACTAGAGAAGATAGAACACAACTCAATCTAAGCATTTTGGTTCCAGCAGAAACTCGAAATGCAATATGGAGAAGACAATATTCTCATACTGTGTTGGAAACTGTGATACTGATAATTGGAGGGGTTTAAAGCGTGATCTACTCTAGAGCGCGCTAACGGTTACCGTAGCCAAAACTTCAACTTTCGCATCACCGACTCTTCTTCCCGTCACTTGACCCCCACAGCTCGCCCCTCTACAGCCGCAAAGATGTCGATGTTCCGATCGAAAAGACTGGACCTTGGCTGCTTCGTCAATGTCAAGGTGATCCGCGACCACACCAAGCGCAAGGTCTTCGCCGAGCACGAACCAGAGCGGTATGTCTCTTTTCACCTTCCCCTGCTCCCTCCGCGATGCGCAGAGCATCAATCGCCCTTTGGAATAACCAATTGGAGTCTTGGATGGATTCTAACGGGTAGTGATTGATAGACAAGCTCTCCGATACATCATCCGGAATCTCACTCTGCCTGCGAGGACTCGCGCTCAGGCTCAGCTCCAATTGACGCAGATGCATTGCTATACACGGCCAACGCAGATCAGGAATCGGTGCATAGAAGGAGGCAAGGGGAGAGGTGTGTTAAGGGACTTTAAGATGACGAGGGTATGTGTCTGATGAAGATGGATATGCTGGGGGCTGCTGAAAGGGAAGCGTGGAAGAGGGTTTTGGCTGACTTGAGGTCTTTTGCAGTATAACTTCCGAATGAATGCGCTGGCGGGTAATATACCGGGTGTGAAGAAGGCTGCGTGGTAGAGGGCATCTGCGAAAGCTCAGAGGCGATGGAGTTGGGGAAGGATGGAAGAGCTGTGAAGTGGCAAGTCATCTGGATACACGGTCATTGATTTGGCAGGAGATACGGATAATCTCCGTCTCTGAGGTGAAGACTTGTACGAGTACTTGGAGAAGTCATAGATCTAGACGACGTGTGAGCTGTACATAATAGGGCGTTAAGGACACCACTCCAGACGCAGAGAGTCTACATAGACAAAAGAATTCCTGAACTGAAGGCCTTTGCTATGTTATTCCCTAGGTCAACGCGAAGTAATACTTCACTTTTTTTGTTGTCCGAGGTAGTAGAAATCTTGGAAATCTTGCAAAGCAATTGTTAGTCGCAAACCACGAAGAGGAGGTCCGAGTGTTCCACTGAATACTTCAATAGCGTTCACATCTCCAATTGCAAAGCCCGAACGCAGATTGCTTGCCAAATGTATTGCTTGCTCTGCTCTTATGAAGTATTTTGGTTCGCTCTTTCCTATGTTAATCGCCTGCAAATGCAACTTCCCGAAGCAAACGGAAGTCGTGCTGCATGATTCCTCTCTTCAGCCTTCCCTCCGGATATTCCTAAGAGTGATCGTTAAGCTGAATTGTGAGCGTTGAAATTTTCTTGACCAACTGCAGTCTCTTTGCTCTGCTCAGCCTGTACATGAAGACGCGAAGATCACACGGATCTAAATCTCAACATTGATCTTCCTTTGGACCTCATACTAGCTGCTCTTGTGTTCTTTGATCTTCGAAAAGCTCGGCTTCTGTTAGGCATCGAGGTAAATCCCAGAGCTAGTTGAATCTTACCACATTCGGATTCACTTCGCTCCCTACGCCAGTGACTGCTCGCCTGTCTCGGGAAGAACTACCAATCCAACTCTTCCCTTTCAACCCAACCTTTCCACTTTCCGCCTCCAATTCTACCACCTTGCACTCAAGGACTCCTCAAGTCATCCTCCGAATCGTGCACAACAACACTTCGACCTCACACGATCAAGTCAGGATGTTCCGCCGTCTTGAATCCGGCCTTCCAAAGGACCCCATCTTCCCAACCAGCCTAGCAGGATTGGGGTAATATCCTCACCTTCCCAGCCATTTACATTGCTAAATCAGCATTCAGATACTTCGTCAACGACAAAGAGGAGATCCGAAGCATCGAAACCCCAAAGGCATACTTCAAGTTCTTCCTCACCAAGAATGATCGCCACAACTGCGTCCAGCGAGAGGCCATGAACGGTAAGGAAAGATTGCATGTACACATCTAGCCATTACTAACATATCCAAAGGTGCTATTCGTGAACTCGTCGCTCAACGTCTCGAGAACCTCGGCCTCGAGAAGATTCGCCTCCCCTTCGGTGCAGAGGAAAGCGAGCCCCACGTTCCCATCTTCGTCTCCTCCAACCTCAAAGACAAGAAACGAATCGTCATTCTCTTCTACGAACACACACAAGACCTCGGTATCTTCGCACACCGCATCATTGGAGGCAAAGGAGGACTTGAGCAGGGTTCTGCCATCAGCTTCGTCAAGTACATCCAATCCCAGATCACCGCTCCTGGCAATGTTGAGGCTCCGGGCATCATACTTGCAAACCTGGGACAGTTGAAATGGTGGCGTCGGGGCAAGAAGGCGGTCACACAAACGACTTGGTTTGCACTTCCGCAGAAGAGCTCTGTCGAGAACCCAATTCGCTTCGATCCCATCAAGAATACGATTCCTGGCAATAGGAACACCGAAGAACACGTCAACTATATCTTCAACCACGTTGTCGAGAATTTGGTTGATCCCAGCGCCAAGCTCGACATCGTAGGGGTGTCAGATGGTGCAATCCAAGTCTCCGTCTTCTTGGAGAAGCACGAGAACTTCAAGAAGTGGGGAAGCAGGGTTTCTGCTTTCGCGTCCGTGGCTACCTGGTACCACTCCCACGAGATCAAGAATGTTGATTTCGCGGATTGGTTCATGGATGTACGTTCCCTTCCCTGTCTACAGTCACAAATATCACTAACATGTCCAGCGCGGCCGCGTCTACATCCTCTCCTCCGAGCCCGCAGGAACCTTCCTCGCTGATCACAAGGGCGCTAAGTACATCCCAGCGTACGGCTGTCCTGTCTTCAGCTTAGGCGAACCGTACTACGCTGAGTCGATGCTGCCAAAGGGATATAGGACTATTATCGATTGGTTCCAGAAGGTAGGCATTGATCCTGATTATGCTAACCCGTCATTCCATCGCATTGATGTCGAGGAGGATGAAGATGAAGAGGAGAAACCGATGGAAGGTGGAGTTGAACTGAATCGGATTGAGGAGGTTGTAGATGATGAGGGGATTGAGGCTGCTGGAGAGATATTGAAGGTCGAGGAGGCAAAGGCTCAGGTCGCGAAGGGCAAGGAGAATAAGAAGCCTGGCGAAGAGACTTCTTAACCTTGCTTTTGATCTTTCAAGTCTCCTCACCGACCGCGGTAGTTTAGAACTCTCTCATGATAGCGGAGAAATAATTTATTAGAGCAGATATACACCCATCATACAAAACCAATTTCCTTCACCCACATGCTCTTTTTCCCTCACCTCACGCTACCCATCGTCCCCTCAACTCCCTCAGCCTCTTTCCAATTTCCATCAACTCAGCTCGTTTATCCAATGGCCCAGCAAACGTAATGTTCCAAGGCCCCGCTTCTAACGGACAGTAGTTATCTTCACCTGGCAGGGTACCAGTTTGGAAGAAAGCTCCAATCTTTTTGCTGGCGCAGGCGTTTTGGGAGCCAAGGGATGTGTGCTGAATTCATTAGTGATTTTTTTGAATTAAGAATTGAGGAATGAAATGAGAACTAGAGCAGCGGAGATCTCTGGGATTTGAGATGATGTATCTGGAATAAATCTAGATGAGGAGACTGAATGGATGAACTCTGGGTGCACAAAACAGATATGTTTGAAAGTAGGTGATCATGCCGGACTCAGGGTTTGTTGGGTCTCGTAATTCCCATAGTGAGTTCAGGATGAGATTACGAGTTCTCATTATGAGAAGTGCAATGTGCAACAAAGTTTTGAGAAGGGAGTTGGGATTCACTCTCGCGTTGCGGGATGGCTGGTCTCATTGTACCAGAGCTTTCTGAAACTTTGAGATAGCTTACAATGAAATTTTGAGATGTTGAGATTATGTATTTAGAGAGAAGATGAGGGAATGGTGGGGACTTACACCTGTGCCTTCGATAGTGAGGAGTTCGGCGTTCGAGAAGATACGGGCTGATTTCTTGCCACTATTACGTTGCACAATGTCAGTCAACGACCAAATTTTCTCACCTTGCACCCTAACAGGATGGGACAAACTTTGAAGTTGTGGGAAACTCACTTCATAATCGGCGTAACAGGATCAAGCGTATTACTCACAACCAACATGGGCCTATCCGTCCTTCCCCCAAACGGCCCGCTGAAAACATCATCACTCCTGATCCCCCAACTCAAACACGGCAAAAGCTGTCCCCAGACACTATTACCTCCAATCCAGCTCTGCTTCTGTAGTACCGGGAGTCTTTTAGCGTACTCTGCGAACGAAGAGTTGTAGAAAAGTCCACCGGTGTCCGTGCATGCTACGGCTGTGAAGCGGTTTATAACTGCGGCGAGAGGTCCTGGATCTCCCGGTCCAAGAATGCTGTTTTGGAGACCGAGGAGGGAGCGTAGGGATTGTGCTGTGGCGATGGTGAGATTTGAGGTTATGGTCTCGACAGTGACGAGAGCTGTTCCAAGCGAGGGGAAGCGATCAATAGGTGTGTATGCTCCGGAATCTAGGCCGTACTGGACGTATCTGACTGCGATTTCGATGGCTGTTGCGTTGCTCCAGCCTTGCTCTGTGGCTTGTGTTACATTGAGTCTTGAGATCATTGCTTCGAAGCGGAGATATATGTCGTGAGGTGTTATGCCTGTGTAAAATGGACATTGTTCGGGGCCAGCGAAATGGCAGTATTGGAAGAAAGTCGCGAATACTGCGTCTTCATCAACGGCTCCTGACAAAAAGCCTCCTGAAGTCCAAGACTCGGCGTTCATGACGCCGTCGATAACAATGCGGCCGAGGCGTGAAGGAAACATGGAGGCGAAAGTCTGTCCGATCATGGTTCCGTAGCTGAAGCCCCAGTAGTTCAGCAGCTTGGGGTCTTGTTCAGCCTTTAGTGCATCAGTAGTCAGGGCGTAGGCATCTAGAATTGAGATCAAGTCCCGTGCTACTGTCGCTGTTGTCATATGTGGCCCTGCATCAAGAGGTCCTCCCATGTAGATCGCGCAGTTCTCGCCGCTGGAGACATAAGTAGTGTTGCTCCCAAGGCTTTCTAGTGGTAGATTCGGGCCATGAACGATATCCATATCATGTGTTTGCCTTCGTAGCTTTGCGGTGGTAGAGCTCAAAGTCGTGGCTGGCGAGTCCGGGGGTTGACACGAGTTCACGACGGGTACGCTATAGCCCATCCCTCTGGGCTCCCACGATGCAAGATCGTAATTTGATCCTACGGTCTCTAGTACCGAATCAGGGACTGTCAGGAGAAATGTGACTCCTGAATCTCCTGGTCCGCCGGGATTGAGGAAGAGGATGCCTCTGTACGGAGTCGTCGTTGCAGGTTTCTTGATGATTGGGACTGAGGCACGGCCAAGCTGAGGGTTTAAGTAATCCAGAGGAACCTGAAACTGGCGTTAATAGTTATTTCCTAGTAGATGGGCTTTGGTGCGCATAGCGTACATCAAGCATTGCACAAAAGTGGCCGGAATAGCATGGATACCAGGTGAGGTTTGTAGATGACGGAATCTGTATTGCAATTAGTTGAAAATGTGTGAGAAGAATGAGGGAACTTACCTGAGGGAAGTTCCAATCCTGAGTTGCGTTCGGCGAAGGGACGGGTGATGCTAATGATCGAGCTGTAAAATCAATGAGCAGTCCCAGAGTGAACATCTGAAGCCAAGCCATGTTCGTTAAAGTAAAAAGAATTTAACTTTAAGATCACGTAAGAGAAACTATATTTCAAGAAAGAAAAGAAAGAAAGAAAAGAAAAACGGAGAAGAAGTGTTTTATTGGGCGTAGACTGCTAAATTAGTGATTTTCAACTTATAGACGGCGATTGCAGATCCATAAGCCGGAGCAACATTTCTCAACCTCAACTGAGGTTGTTCAAAAGGATAATCGTCATCTTTACCAGAGCTGTACTTTGCTGCACTGGCGACAAGGTACACAGGAAACTATCCTTCTTTGTTATACGAGATATGCGAGGTGGGCTGTGTGGCAAGCGAGACCATGCAGCCGAAGCATTCACTAGATTGGTGCCTAGCAAATGCCCTTATGCTTCGATGCGAGGCCCTATTCAGCCAACCGAGAGAGGCCAAGGCAGCAAAAATTGATCCCGGCTCATCCGAGGAATGCCGGCCCGATGCGATGGTCATGGCTAGACTGCGATACCAAAATTTCCATATGGAAACTCTTCCAAGCTCGAGAGTTCCAAACCCCATCCATCATCAATCTCTCCAAGCTGCGACTCATCTCCGATCTTCACTAGACCAATCCTCCCAGCGAGCACTAACTTCTCTTTGCCTTTGTACTCAGCTGCTAAAGCCTGGTGAGGTACCCAAACCACTCTCATCTTCGCTCTCCTCCCCGCTTCGACGCCCGGCACGCTGTCTTCGAACACTAAGCACTCTTCAGGCGTGATCGGAATTTCTCCTCCAGCGAGACTGTCATTGATACTTTTCAGTGCTAACAGAAAGATGTCAGGTGCTGGTTTGCCTCGAGCGTTTGCTAATCTCGGGTCATCCCATAAAATGCGTCGATTGTCGTCAAAATTACTGAGCAGATCCTTCGTTGGCGGACTTGCAGTCTTCAGGTCATAATTAATCTGGTTGGTGCTGGTTGCAAGAGCGATGTGTATCTTCGCTCCGTTTGTGTTGTGTGCTGCGTTGAGTGAAGAAAGGAGATTGGCTGCGCCGGGAAGCGGTTTGCAGTCTGGGAAATGGATTTGCTGCTGCTCCTTTTGTTCTTTGTTGAATTGCTCGCGAGGAATAGGCAATTGAGCCCAGCTGTGGAAAACATCTCCGGTGGAGGAACCCGGGACACCCATAAGCTGCGCTTTGATGGACCATGGCAGAGGAGGTCTGCCGTATTTCTTTAGAACAATGTCCGCACAAAGTGTGTAGATATCCTCCTAATTTCATTTAGAGATGGAGGACGAATGATGCGAACATTGGGTTCATACCGTGTTGATAAGGAGGCCATCCATGTCAAAGATGCATGCTCGCACTGGAGGAAAGCTTTGCAACCCGTCAGTCTCGCGTTAAGAGTGGGCGCAAAAAATTGCTTACTCTGCCTTCTTCTCGGACACCATTGTCAGCCTTGGGCAGAGCCTCAGACGCCAAACGGAAAAGCCGGTGCTCTATTAAGTCCCTGCTTGGCCTGCGGGTGAGAGTGCGTGCGGAAGGAGCATCTGAATATGATCGCAAGGTGAAGTCTAATTTTTTTGGTAGAAGGTTTCAGGGGCCAGCGAGGCGTTAGTGGGGGTGCTCGCTTAATTTTCAGTGGCTGTGGCCTCCTGACTTCTCGCACTTCACCTTCCCTTCATCCTCACACTCAACTCATAAACACCCACCAACGCAAATTCACCGTCATCAAAAGCAAATGCAGCAATGATGGACACTAAATGGTGATATGAATGGGTATGGTTGTGACGAGTGAGGCGAGAGACTAGCTGGTCTGCTTTCGAGTGAGTTCACAGGCTTGCCTGCCCCCAAATACCCCATGCCCATCAGCTTTGAGCGTTCCAGCACCTATGAGTTGTCGCTAGCTCCAGCCGGCCATCCAAACAAAATCTTAAAACTGACTATCACAAAAAGATATCAAGGTATCACAATCAGCTCAAGCGTAATATTTTGGCTTGTCACGGGACCTACCTTGGATTTCCTCGCCTGTACGGTACCAGCCTCAGCTATGAATTCAAAAAGGAAGCAAACCACGCTACCGTCGACAAATATCTTGATGCCACTCTATATCTATCCTGAACCTGGTGCTTGGGAACCCCTATTTGCTGCGTCAGCCACCAATCTTCGCTCCCTCCCCGGATGATCCTCTGCTGACACGCCTTGACAGAATCGCCTGCCACCCAAGCCTCAACTTCTTTATTGTGATTAATCCTGCCAACGGGCCAGGTATTAACTCTGGACCAGACTTTAATTATACAAGAGAGATACCCAGGCTCAATGCCTGCGTCAACGTGCGAACAGTCGGTTACATCTCTACAGACTATGCGAAGCGGAATCTGAATTTGGTCCTTCGGGATATCAAGATGTATTCAGCATGGTCGGAGAACTCCACTTTTCCCAGGCTGGGAATGTATGGTATCTTCTTGGACGAGTCGTCTTCTCAGTATGAGCCTGCTAGCCGGAAGTACTTCAAGACCGTTGCTTCAGCAGTGAGATCCGATGTGGGCCTCGGAAGCAATCCATTGGTCAGTCTCCCTGTTGCCTGTGCTCTGCAAAGCCATGTGTAAAATAGGGTTGGCAGTTGCCAACCTCATGACGGCTCAAGCTCAGTCAGCTAACCCCACTTCCCCTCCAGATCATTCACAATCCAGGGACTATCCCGGATGTCAGGATGTTGTCTCCTTCCATCTGTGACTTCAGCGTCGTGTTCGAGGGCGCCTACTCCACATACCAGTTGTCCAGCATCGGCGAACAGATCTCAACGCTCGCAGTATCGTCAAAATGTGGCAGAGACAGACTAGCTTGTATCGTGCATGCTATTCCTGCATCACTGAGCAGCATTGAGATAATTGCGTTCATGAACGGGTTGAGGATGGTGGTTGGCAGCTTATTCCTCACGGGATTGTCAGTCAATTACTACGCGAGCTTCTCCCCTCGTTGGGTCGAGTTTGCTGATGAGTTGGCGGCGGCCTGATGAGATGCTCCAGTACCCCCCGCCATACATCGAATATTTCACGAGTCAACATGCAAAAATTCCAGGAGGGTCCCGCAGAATACTTATTCAAGCAGCTTAACTTGCATATGCTCCCCATCCTTGGGAAGCGAGCAGCAGCTGTATTACCGCAGGTCGGCTGCTGGCAGGAAGCACACCCGCGGAAGAACTTTGCAAATGGCATTACCGAATGGCCTATCGAATTTGTCGCTTGCCATTGAAAGGGATGCAGTATATCCTGTTGAATATCAATGCCGCAGAGATGCAGTTAATCCTCTTGGCCGGTGCTGTCACATAGCAGAAGCGGCACGTTTGACACTAGCACTGCCCCATTCTGCTTGGATGAATCCACTTAGTCTTTTTCAATCCAACAAAATATTACTTCCATAGTGTTTTCAATGTTTTCCTCCATCAGCCAATTCTTAAATCTCATCCAGAACGCCATAGATTTATTAGTGATGTAATTATCCTTTTAGGTCTACAGCTTACAGATGCAACTACCTTTAGAAAGATTCAAATTATTTGGCTTTGGTGTATTATTATTTATAATGTGCCCGCGAACGAGAATCCTGCTACGTTATTTTGAGAGGGCCTCAAAACAGCTTAAGTTTTGCATTAGTGTGGAGTGCCTTTGGTGTGAAAAAGTTGTCAGGTGCATCACGTGAAATGGTCTAGCGGTGCTATGATAGGCTGAGAAACCACTGTGTTATAGCCTCAATGTTCTCTTCTTCTCTTAGATTAGACTTCTCTACAGCTTCAATTGATATCCATTATTACCGCCTACATATAAATATTGTATCTCATAAATAAAGCCGTGAATGCTACTGAACGCCAAAAGAAAGATGGTAAATGGTGAACTGGCTTATTCTCTCGACTACTCGTCCAGTCGATAATTGGCTTTCACGTTGAAAGTCTTCTGCGGGATCATCAGATACCCTTTTTGGTTGGCCAAAACTTTCTTGCCTGTGACTTCCTCTTCGAATTCGCAGTTATAATGCGTATGGCCAAACGCCCACATTCTTACAGCAGAACTTTTCCAACATCCTTCATCTCTTATATCAGTTACGAAGCCCGAACTGACTTCGCTTCCCTGGTGTCTGGGATTGTTGGCCCTTGGGTCGCCACAAGGGCTGTGGTGGGTGAAGATGATAATCTTCCGCTCCGGCTCTTCTCGTTCTATTTTTAAAACCTGGTCATTGAGCCATCTGAGATCGGATTGGTGAGCAAGGTTATGATCGTCAACTGTCCATCTCAGGATATCCTTGAAGTCCACAAACCGCGCCTCAACAGCGTCTTCTTGATCGTCAGTGACCTTTGAAAAGAGCGTGCATCCCAGAATTGTGAGCTTTCCGGTAAGGTCATGCCTATTTTGATCAAGAAACACAAATTTTCCAATCGTTGATTTGGCATTGAGGCGCTTCATCCTCTCGGCGAACGTATTGACCTTAGCCTTTGCGACAGCCCACGACATATGATATGGTTCGTGGTTTCCGAGTAGAAAATATACGACCCAATATCGCTCTAGCTGTTTCTCCAGGAAGGCAAAGAGACGTTCGTCTCCAACATGACCGATGTCTCCCAACAGTGCAAGGTAAGGAGCTGTTTGTTGGAAGTTGAAGTCATATGAAGGGTGTGTTTCGAGATGGAGGTCGGACATGATCTGGAATACGGCTGAGGTCATGCTTGACAGACGACAGAGAAGTCTTGCTTTTCAAGATGAATGGTCTTTGGGAGAGTATGATGAAAGTAATGAGTGCTGCCGTGTGTTGTTGAATTGTTGGTGATCGCGATAATTCGCGGCTGTGGAATTATCTTTCTGCCTTGAGAAGGGTGGCAAGCGGCCGCAACCCAGCTTCTAACCATGAAAATCCCTCAAGCCCAGCCTGCAGCTGTCCAACCTTTCTCGATAATAAATCCAGGGGTTATAGGGAGACGAAAACGCACGAGCAGATGATGGAGGTTCTTCCCATTTCGCCACATACCTAGGCAATATGAACCTCACATCCTCATGGCCCAATCTGCCCCTGGTCTCTGGAATCCCCAGCGCTTCAGGCGCCAGGTTTCGAGAACGAATGATAATCCTCATCACCAAAATCACCTGACGACTCCCTCAGCAACCTACCTGTTATGGAGAATCCAAGATTTTTGCCTTGTCAAGAACGCAAATTTGCACGTGACTCGCGTTATCAACTCTGATATGAAAAGTCAACAAGAGTAGTAGTATCTTTCGGCAGACTAAGAACGAAAATCAAGATTTTGAATTAAATTCCCCAGTTAATTAAGCTACCAGTCCTACTATTTCCGTCTTCATTCTCTCGTCTCGCACATCAAAATGTGCTGCAGAATTGGCACGTGGCCTTGGCTTTACTCATCATACTCCACTGTCAATGTCGTAGGGAAGGGACTTTCTCTAGAATTGGCATCCAAGTATTTCCTCATCTTCACCCCCGCCAACTCCTCCTCGACCACTGACAAGTGTCCCTGTCGACCCGCTGCACCCCTCAAATTTTTCAGCTTGAATACCTCCTTCAGTATCGCTGCCAGACTACATCCCACTATTCTCGAGCCGAGGCAATAATGCATCCCGTAGCCAAAAAAGATGTGATCTTTCAGCGGACGATGAGGATCCAGCTTCTCGGGATCAGGGAATTGACGCGGATCCATGGCTGCCTTGGAAGTTGCGAGGAGGATGGTTTGGTTGGCTTTGATGTGTATGGGTCCTCGGACTCCGTCCTGGACAGTGAAATCTCTGGCTGCCACTCGCGGAAGACCTGGTACCATATTTGTGTGACGCATGCCTTCAAACACGAAACCTTGGAGTTCACGATCAGCAGCTTCGGTATCAAGGTGTGCGAGTTCGATAATGCGAGCCTTGTAACCCTCGTATCCTTTACTGAGATACAAATCAATAAGCAACGAAGCCTGCTGAGTGATGTTTGCAGCGACAGGAGGACCCAAACCAAGACAGTCACCAACCAAATCGCCGATAGGGAGTTTGGTGGCATTTAGAGCGTGATACAGACGATCTGCTTCTGGTCCAACTTCGAAGGCTGAACCTTTAGCGAGCCAGTCGACAAGCTTCTCGGTGACTCCTGCTTGCGTTTTCAGGTGCGCTTCGTGGATTCCGCGCAAGATGGGAGCAGCCTTCATAGCGCCCTCACGGAGCACCCATTCGTTTGCCGGAATGATGTTGAAGGCTTGGTACATGAAGATGACGAGGTAGATCATATGGAGTTCGGGGACGGTCACCAATCCATGGGGATGTTCAGCGGTTTTCAGAGGGATAGCGAATCGCTCAGCCAGCCAGAGGATAGGGACGACGTTCGCAACATCCCGGATTATGTCAATGGAGCGACGGGTACCGGAGTATTTCAGGGAGTGGGATTTGATGAGCTTGGCCGTATTGATACGGAAAAAGTTTGTCACTTTTGATTCGAATCCTTCTTCGAAGAAGACCTTGTGGAGCATTTCGGACCGTGGGTCGTGACGTTTGGCGTCGTCCCAGCCGAGTAAGAAATCATGACCATCAGTGACATCGCGGATTGCAGCTTGATACATTACACGGAAATTTTCGCGATCTGCAAAAACTGATTTGCATCCTGCATATGTGTGGATACCGATTATGTCTTTCCCACTTGCCGGCCTTTCCACATCATAGTGTTGAATGACCTTGTTTTGCGAGAGCATCCCCTTGGCTGCTTTTGGTGTGTAGAATGGGAGGAGTGCATAAGAGGAAGTGCCTGAGAAACCACCTGGGAGACCGTTGAAGAAAAGATGAGGCAACATGCCACCATAGGCCCCTGCTGGAAGAGCACCGAGTTTGGCGAAACCCCAGTTAGTCAAAGTCGTGCTATTGAAGTCGTAGCTGAGGAATCGATCTCCACGGACGAGAGCGACAGCATCATCGAGAATTCCACGTCCAGTAGTTTGGCCAGTGCAAACGCCACTACCAGGCTGTGCCTTTTTGGTAACTTCTGCCATGAGGCCGGGATATAATTCCAAGTTGTCGATATGGCCATAAAGCAACTCTGCAGCTCTGGCTGTTTCCTTGTCTGGGTTCCAATCTTCGAAGTCCTTGTAGGGTTGCAAGTTCAAGTATTGGCGAAATCTGGAAGGAAAGCACAAATTAGATAGCTCCGTACCAGAACTCAAGGTATACCACTTACTCATTGATGGTGCAGACATTAAAAAGCTCTCTCGCTTGTAATTGGCCCATAATATCGACAATCTTCATACTTGCAGGACTACTATGGGCTCCAAAAGCGTGGCCGGGTTCTTCAATGCAATCCTTGAGAATTTCAGCAAGATCAACATCGCTGAATCTTCCATCTGGTCCTCTTTTAAGACCCCCAAATGTCCACTCTTTTGGTGCGGTACTCATAAGCTTATGCCCATAGACCATCATGACCTGCTTGAATTGATCGATCGTCAAATCATCCAATGACGTAAGCTCGGGCAGAGCTTCTCTGATCACATACTCCATCCACTGCAAAATTTCGAGGTTAGTATACTTTGTCCAGAAATCAGAAATAGGAAGTAATGTGAGGACAACAGGAGTTAGCACAGCAGTAGAACATGCTATATCAGAGTAAGACAAAACCCGAAAAGAGTCGTACCTTGTCATCAGCAGCGCTAAGAGATGCATGCCAGTGATAGAGCACGGCAAATTCGACAGAGACAACGTTCCCTATACCTCGCTCAATTCGCTTCCCAAGCTGCTTGATTTCTTTACCGAGATCAAGATTCCAGGTTGAATTGGCTCGTACAGTATTGAGAATTGCCGAAACGTAGTCTTTCAGAACGACCGAAGCAAAGAATCCAACATTGATATTGCGGGTAATTTGGAAAATATCTTCGTCTTGCCTAGTTTGAATGTCAGAACAAAATCCTCACGGATCGAGTGCCAGTGGCCTTTATAATGTTCGGCGTGGGCCCGAAACAAGAGGCTCCTTCGGGTTACTAGGATGTATCGCACTCCAAAAATTGGGAAATGGGAAGGCATCTCTCTTCTCAAGCAGGGGGGTGACTCGAATTTGGACAACCACTAT
The DNA here is from genome assembly GCA_009732865.1 of Stipitochalara longipes BDJ. Lineage (NCBI taxonomy): Eukaryota > Fungi > Ascomycota > Leotiomycetes > Helotiales > Hamatocanthoscyphaceae > Stipitochalara > Stipitochalara longipes. The sequence continues at coordinate 2,549,114 of ML769337.1, read as the reverse complement.
CAGAGAATAACATACCATTTCTGTTCCGTCTCACTCAACTTTTCCCAGTGCCTGTATTTCCCTTGCTCGTTGACCAACAATAGATTCTTGGCAATTGCATTGTGGTTTCTTGAGAACATGAGTAATACGCAAACAACACCAGGAGGCATCATCATAATTCTCTCCGAAGCAATCGAGTCAGGGAAAATCGTTCCGTCCTTGTAGGTTCTCACTCGCTGCTGCTCTTTGTCTGTGTTTCCATACAGAGTGCTCAGGTCCACATAGCTAGATGTCTCGTTGATCCAAGGATCGGTTCGAGAAGTTTGGAAGATTTCGTGAATAACTATAGTGGCGAAAGAGAAGAAAAGTCGATTTAGGCCAGAGGGGTGTTCGCGGAAAGGTCCAGTGCGCTTCATCAGCTGTTCAAAAACAAGTTCCGGATCTGGGAGATTGGGTCCTTTTGTCGTAGATGGGGGAACACTACGAGAATACGGACTGCCAGCCTTGCCCATCTCTGGATTCCAAGGATTGTTACCACCGCCGTCGTGGCGTCTGTATCTTGCTGTCGGGCCAGCCATTGTTGGTGGCGGATGAGGGAGATCATTCCACAGCATGCCAATGAAATCATTAGAGACCGTCTCGCTCAGCCCACTGTTTGCTGGGAGGCTTTGCAGCATGGCGACTCCATGTTCGAGCAAATCCTCTTTGTCATTCAAAGGCTTCCCTGATGAAAGAGTTTTGAGAGCCTGCAAAAGTGTTTCGGCCTCCTTGATATTCATATGGGTGAGGTCATGGAGGAGTGAGGTTTTCTCCGTTGAAGCAAGTCCAGATGCTTCCTCGTCTGTCTTGCCATCGGGAGCTCGACTTGGTTTTCGTTTGATGGTTCCAAACAGCGATTTGAGTTGACCTGGCGCCATTATGGGAGCTCACTAGCTGGTGTTAGAATACACCATAGTTCATGAAATTTGGAACAGATGGGAAGCTTACAAGTCAATTGAATGTAGCGCAAGTTATTAAAGCGTCGGTTTTGTGATTGGGCAAACCACGAACTCTGATAAGCTCTGGAAGTGTAGGCGTAACGTGACTGGGGAGTTGAGGTGAGAGATGCGGAGGTTCGTTACGGAGCCTTGAGATGAAATTTAAAAGGTCAAGGGAAGAGGGGCGAGCTAGAGGGGCAAGTGATTTGAGGACAAGAGCTGTCAGACGCGAGCTGTCACGGGAGTCTCATACAGCTCCCCATGTCTTCCACTAACCAGCAGATCGTTGGGTGGTGAATGATGATCTCGTGAGTGCAATAATTGATACTGCATTGCAGTAGTGGTGTTGAGCGAAAACAGCAAAAATGATTGGTCGAGTTTCGGCTAGCCGTCGCGTCGCTCTTTAGCTGCTGGTCGCAATTGGCTGGCAGCCTCCAATGGCTGGCTCTTGTCTCACTGTCTTGACAGGTCACGAAAGTCACGAAATCAGCTCCAGGGCTAGTTCGATGAATTCGGAGCTCATTCGGCTCCTTCCGCGCATCCCAGCCCCCTTCATTGCCCCAAGCTTCCCGCAAGCTTTATCCCTGTGCGGATCTTAACCTAAAAACCTTAAACTAACGTTTCTAGCTGCCCGCCCTCAAGGCGACCCCAGACAGAAAGAGATTTGATTGACGGTCAGACGATATGAATGGGCTCCCTGAATGGAATAAGTTTCACCCAAAGAGCAGCTTGCAAATGATCCAGATGCACTTCCCAGCTTCGACAGGAAGGCCCCGCTCTTTCATGTCGCCAACTCACGCAAGATCTGCCCTACTACGCCCTCTCAATCTCCAATGGCTGCTCTTTGGAACGCCGCTGATTCATTGCAACCGCTGGGTTTCTCGATTTTCTTGCTACAAGCTACAAGTGGAAAAGTAGCCCGCTATCGTGATTACTCGGGCCCGGGTTGTGACGCCCCGACATGCAGGTATGACACGGATGGTGGCACTTGTGTGGAGCGAGAAAGACCCGAGTGAGCTTGGGCACACCCGGCACAGCATCTTGAGGAAAATCTCTGCCCAAGCAACTCAAATGGCGGCGAAGCAGGGAAAATTTCCGAGGCTTGGAAGAAGCTAGCTAGCTTCGTCCCGTCTGATGATCTGAAAGTGCCTTACTTCATATTTCTCATATTGGCCCGACAACTCCACTCTCAAGGAGGCGCACAGAATTCTTTCATTCTCATCTTCCACCGATTGATTGTCTAAGAAACACCACGATATTTTCAACCTGGAGAGAAAACTCATCTGTTGTATCACAATGAACGACCAAGTCCAATGGCGGCCGAAGTACTACCCCGCGCAATCTTTTACAGATCAACCACCGCCCATAACTTTGCCGAATGAAGAGCCAGCCCAGCTACCTATGGCCATTCGAGCAGTGCCAGATTCCAAATCTCCTGTTGTTGGTCGGACTCTGGTTATATGCCTTGATGGAACGGGCGATAAATTTGACGGCGATAATAGCAACGTCGTCAACTTTGTGTCTTGCCTGAAGAAAGACGATCCGACTCAAGTCACATACTACCAATCTGGTATTGGGACTTATAATGGCCATGGAGGGTTAAGCAAAGGGTTCTCAGCCGGCATTGACATGGCGGTAAGTGTCATCGATCCTAATTCCGAATGCTCACTAGCTGTGGGACTTCAACTTTCTGGTAGAGCAATTCTAACTTGAGGTCTTGCAGATTGGCAGCGGCCTTGGAATTCATATCAAAGATGCCTACCAATTTATCATGCAGAACTACATTGAAGGCGATAGAATATGTCTTCTGGGGTTCTCTCGCGGAGCATACACAGTTCGCTGTCTTGCAGGCATGCTTCACAAAGTTGGTCTCTTGCCTGCTTACAACACAGCACAAGTCAATTTCGCCTATCAGTTTTACAAAAACGACACTGCAGATGGGTGGGAAATGAGCGAGCAGTTCAAGAGAACATTTTGTCAGGACGTTACTGTTTACTTTGTTGGGATTTGGGACTGCGTGGCCAGTGTAAGTGCCTTTGACTTCCGTCCATTCAACTATTTCGCTGTTTGAACACAGAAAAGTTTGCAAATGCTAACTACGAAACTCACAGGTCGGATTCATTCCTCGTCAATTACCCTTCAGCAAGTCCCCTACCAACACAGTCAGCTATTTTCGCCACGCCATGGCCCTTGACGAACACCGAGCGAAATTCAAAGTCTGCCACTGGCAAAGTAGCAACGAAGTTCCAATCAAAACTCTCTATCCGGCCAAGAATAGTTCGAGACATATCATCGACCCGACAGTAGCTGCCTCTGATCTCACCACCAAAATTATACAACATAAAGACGTCAAGCAATCAAAATACGAGTCGCAGTTCAATAAATCGGACCCTCATGCCTCGAATGTGAAGACAGATGTTCGAGAGGTTTGGTTTGCTGGCTGTCACGCAGACGTAGGCGGCGGCGCTGTGAAGAATGGCGAGAGGCATATGCTATCGCGCATCCCGCTGAGGTGGATGCTGAGACAGTGCTTCGAGTGCAAGACCGGAATAAAATTCTCCACGGCGGCATTGGCAGAGGTGGGCCTAGATGTGCGAACCTTGTGGCCTGTGTATCAAAAGCCCGAAAAGCCAATCGTTGGCCCAAGTCCGCGCATGATGGAACAGTACGAGGCGGGCGGCCTTCCCCCACTCCGTCGTCGATCTACTGTCCTTGGTGTTGATCCAGAAGCGGATGATTCCCTCATTGGCGACGAAAAGTCATCTTCTCCCGAGGCACTAGATCTAGATTTAGTTCCTGAGCAAGCGGAAGATCATTTTGATGCAATGTGTCATATCAATGACATGCTTGTCATCAAACGCCCATGGTGGATCCTCGAGGTCTGGCCTGTGAGATTCCAAGTATTGAAGAAAGATAGCAAGGGACAAGAGAGATGGCAGAAATTTGTGGGCATGAATCTGGGGAGGTGGAGGGCGATCAAAGATCCGGAGCCGAAGATGCATTGGACTGTTGAGAGGAGAATAGCGGAGAAGGGCTATAAAATTAGAAACGCGACCGGTGGAGACGCGGTTTGGAAGGCGGTAGCTTAGCTGGTAGTGGTAAATCTGGAGTTCTTTTAATGGATCTGATGTTTATTTCAATCTAGACAATCTGCGACCTGACAACTTTCAAGGGGAGTGAAGCCCGAATGCTTGAGCACATATATTACCAGATAGTATTCTCCCAACGAGAATAAGTATCGTCTCGTATTCCTTGTTGCCTGCAAGCCATTGCAGCTTTGTTCTCAGAAATTATCTGAGCTTACAAGGACCGCATCCGGACCTGACCGAAGTGCATAGAACTGCTCATTCGTGTACGTCTTTCCCATAGGCAGTTCTAGTTTCCTGAATGCCTCATAATCTTGGCACTTCCGATTGATTCTGAAATCAACCACGGGAAATTCGGAGTCCTCCAAGAACGCAACCGTATAGACATCAGTACTATATTTACACATTAGACTCTGCCGAATTGCGTCCAAACAATGCAAGAAATGAATCTCTGTCTGCCAAGTTACGTTGCCTCCATAATAATGGTCGGCGTACACGAATTTTCGGATATTGTTTAGGCAATGGATGTCATGCATCGCATGGCTCGCGCCGAGGTATTGATTTGGCCCCTTACCTATTCGCACAAACGTATATTAGCAAGTGAATTTATGATAAGGAAATTGATAACGTAGAGATTGTCCAAGAAGAAGAAATATTGTATTTACCCCACTCTTCAGGTGCTTTGACAGCCGTTTTTGGATCTTTTCTCAGGCCTCTTACTTCATCCTCAGTCAACAGAAGATATCGGGCACCACCATTATGAATGTAAGACCACGCTGCATCAACACTCTTTGATGGGTCTTCGCGAAGAAGTGAGGGCGGCAAGTTGTATTCGTTAAAGAACGAATTCTTGAGACTGACGTCCTGTAGAGAAAACTTCGTTCGAGCGAACAGCGGGGCTATAAATACAGTGAGTCTTCCCCGCCGGAGAAATTGTTGCAGTATTAATTCGCGATTTAACTTACAATACGCATTTTGTTCCATCAGAAGATCATGATCTGTTATTCTCGCCATCATAGATGAAAATGCCGTCCAAGTAATGGCAATAATCGATGCGAATAGTAAGATTTCGCCAACTATTGAAATGGCCAAGTAGAGACTTGACAAGCAAAACGAGCATTTTGCAGCTTCGACTTCGTTCTCCTGAGTGAAGTTGTAATCTAAGTTTGAAGGGCATGGTAAGAGCACTCACCAATCCGTTGAGGGTATCAGAACCGGAGTCGCTGGAATCCTCATAGCTTTGCCTCTGTTCTGGTTCCATGGTCGCTGAGTAGCATCTGTAGGAAGCTGAAATTGTACAAATGACCACCCAGCAAGGTGGTTGAAACACTGCTAGGAAAATGGAACAGGATGGAAAATCCTTGGGGGGCCAAGAAATCCCGAGGTGCATTGCGGTTCTGTATCCTGCGGGTTTGAAATAGTAAGCGAACTGGATGGGCGTCATTATAGAATAGAACGGTACCGTATATCACCCAAAGGGGCGAGGGGGTGCCTCAAAAGGACTAATTTCCCGTATACCGTACATTATACGAGAATATGCCCTTGTTGTGGCATTGAAACCGTAAATGAGCCAAAAGGATCCACACCTCGCGAGCAGAACTAGTAACAGCGATAGGCATCAATTGATTAAGGTATGGGTTTATGCCAACAAGTGGCAGGAATGCGGCGTGCTCGGCTTACGTTTCTATAATGGAAGGTAGTAGTCCGCTGTGCCTTAAGGATTCTGCACTCCTTTTTATGCAGGTTTTAGTAGGGGAAAAAACGGTTATTAGAACACTTCACATTTTCTCGTTATTGCCTGCTTTTAGCCAAAAGAAAAAGATACATAAACGAGCATTCCATTTCTTATTTGAGTTATTTGATTGCTTCTTACTCGCCGTTCAAAGCAGGGAGAGGATAACTGCGGAGATGGGTATCAAGTAATACCCTATGAAGCTGAGAAGAGGAACAAATCAAGAAGAGTATATGCCGCTTAACAAGCTAACTATTAGCCATAATGGATGCTCTGTTGCAACCCTCTCTATTACCTGAGTGAACACGTGCGGAGCTCAGAATTTCAAACGTTCCCAGATTTGAAGCATGTGCCGCAGTGTGCGAGGCAGTGTTGTTTCAGGTCTCACATGATCTTCCCCTCCCCCATTTCCTCACCATAGCTCCACAGAAGATTTGCATAATCCCCTACTTCTTTGCAGCTACTATTCCTTCTTTAGACATAATATTATTGTATCTTACACCCCTACTAGTGCTCCAGTCAAGCATCCAACAAGCGTTACCCGGTAAGGGCAGCAGGACAGACTTGGAACCTAACGTAATATACATGGTTACGAACGAAAGTGACAGGAGCTACTCATTTCCGTGGCGTGGGTCGTTGAAAGCCTGCAACGAGCAACAAACCCATGGCTGAGAATGAGAGCGATTGAAATGGCCTGTCTACTAACTCAGTGATGTGGCTAAGCCGGCGATGTTAGGCGCAGAATTCTGGAATGCAGCTTGAGAGTGTTGCCAACGTTCAATATAGTTGTTCAATAGCTCCTCTTTCATATGACCGAGTGCTTAATTACTAGTCGCTAGTTGGCCTCCTGCTCATCGGCATCTCTCCACTCCTTGAAGAACTTATTTCCAGGAAACTGCTTCCAGAAGCTTGAAAGATCCTCCCACGGACTTTGGTCAAATGGAGGATCTTCCAAGATCGCATTTATTTCTTCTGGCGTCAATTCTTGTCTTAAAGTCTTTGCTTCATGTTCTCGTGCCCATTCTTGTATCTTTGTGAAATTGCGACAAGTGTGTGTTGTCTCCAGCCTGGGGGCCAAGACTTGTGCCACTGGTACGTTCAATCGCCATGAGATTGGGGACACATCGGCATGGCACATAAGGCTTTGCCTCAAAATGTCGATGCAATGGTCTATAGAATGAGAAATTTAGCAGCTTGTTTGCTTTCTATGAAGATTTTCCTTACCCCAATGGCGAAACTGCATCGTCTCACGTTTGACAGTGCCGTCTTCATTATATTCCCACTTCCCGGGAAATCTCTCTGGAAAGAAGGCTTTCCGAATATCGTTGAGGCAGTGAATCTGATGAAAGACATCAAGCTCTATTATATAATCTTCTGTGCCAATCATGGGCATGGTAGGATTGTCAAGCTGGCTTGCTTCTTCCTTGGTGATGTAGCTGTTACCATCTAAGAGGCAATAATCAGTTCAATAACTAATGGTAGAACAGAGACATCAGATTCACATTGATAGAGATCCTCCCACATTTGGTCAATCTCGTCTGTAGGAAAGCCCATATAAGGTGTTTTCGTCATAAATGCGCTTGTGAGGTTCTGGGTATGATATTCCACCAATCCATTTACAGGCGCTATTAAAGAGTAATTAGTAAACTTTCAAATATGATGGATGAAGACGAACAGTAGATTCCCAAAGATGGATCAGTGCACTCCCGTGAGTTGAAGGCATGGGACGTAAATAGAAGCGCAGAAAGAATAACATTGACTGCGAAAGAAAAAAGCAATGGAAGTCGTTTGCTGCTAGAACGTGGGAGAACGGGTTGCGTTTCAGAAATGAGGAAATCAGCAGATCCGTAGTCGTCAGAAGGCCTTTCAGACTTCTCCTCCAATTCGTATATCATCTTAAAATTGACGCAGAAGATGACGTTAATGGAACTCGTTGTTTGCGAAATATGTCTGGTTGGAATCGAGTGCAACTCGATAACAATTTTCCGCGCGTCGGACTCGATTTGAGAAGAGGTTGGGAGTGGGGCTGACGGATAAACTTTCACTGCTTTGAATGCCCGTCGTACTCTATAACTCTCTCGGAAAAAGTGCCTTAGCCACTGTGTAGAAGTGTACGGAATACTTGGTCTTGGTCGGATCTGTAACAGGTGTAGATGGCAGGCAGGTTCTACCCCAGCTTACGAAATGCGTGACCGTCTCACCTTCGTGGCGCATGCGCTATAGGTTATTGTGCCGCAATGCATCTTTAACGCTCGACGTATACCTTACGCGACCTCTCTCGCCTTCTTGGCACATTGGGGCTTTGCCGTAGGGAGGCCAACTCTCCTTCCAATCACAGACACGTTACATATTGTTGTGCCGCAATGCAACCTTAAAACTCAACCTCACTAACCGTTATTTTAGCATTTTGCCCATAAAAGCTTCCAGTTTGTTGGAAATAGCTATTGTTTTTCCTTACACTAAACGAATTATTGTTGCTTAGAATTTGAATCTTTGTAAAAACCTGAATTACACATAGGGATAGATTCACTTGATATTTTTACTCTATATGAAGGCCAGAGTAGACAAGCGCCAACCACTCGAATTTCCTTGGTGTATGTATAATAACTCTTTCTACGGCCTTGGAAATCGTTTTGGGGTTCATTGAACAACTGAAAGTATGTGTTTGGTAAAAGTAACAATTTTGAGCTATGAAGATGGCTCAAGAAGCAAAAGAGTGAAGCTTCTAGAGCTCGTAAATGGCAAGAATAGCGAGCAGAAAGAGCATAAGACTGCTTTCACTTCAACAAAATTCCCACAGTCCTGTTTTCATCCCGCCTCTCAAAGCTTATCACAATACATCCCAAACTTAACCAGTCTCGAGACTGCTCTAGCCTTCTATCCAGCCGCAACCGGCGACTTCCCTCTTGCACGAGCCTCCATATGCTGCAATCTCAGAAGAATCGACATTGCGTTCCAAGATAGTTGAGTCGGCATCGTTCTGGCGTCGGTCAACGCTTACTGACGTCAGCATCATCCTGCATAATAACAGAGTAGAGAGCGCACCCATGTGGTAAGGCGACTACAGACGCAACAAAGAGAGCAAAGATCGGAGCGAAGAACTTCATTTTGGATAAGTTAGCCTGACTTCTGCTACTTTCTGTTTTATGGAATGGTATCGGTGTGTTTTGTTTTCGTGATGTGAATTTTGGGTGATGGGATAGGCAGCCTCTTTAAATCATCAGCTCTCGACTACCAACATGCATTGACATTAATTTCTACGGAGCTCCATGATCCGTATGGCTAACTTCTATGCTAATTTCCTTTTCCATCTTTAATTAAACCATTTCAGAACCGTCCGGTGGCGTTGTGTGTGATTGGGTCAGCGCTAACTACTTGCTCGATGAATTTGTTCCCTCTTTCGGCATGGAAGTTATTACTTTTGAATTCAAATTACTCAATACGTGCCAGCAACCGGTTTTTCCGTATAATTCTCACGAAGCTCTTGCATCCTCTTAATTCAAACATAAATTTTGGCAAGGCGCCTATGGGGGTTGTTGGCGGCGGAGGCTTAAAGCATCCAGGTGGCACAGGACTGGCTGGGGCCAGATCAATAGTTCCCTGGGCAATTGCACCTTCCTATTTTATGCTACTCTCGGCTTTTTATGTGCCTTCAAATTAGATGAATGCTCAAGTGCATGGCTTACATATATTAATAATGCCGAAAATATAACTTGATGACAAACATCAAGTGGCGCATCCTCGGAACAAAATATGACGTTCCCCTGGTCTTTCAGACACACTAGCTATCATTGGTAGTTGGAGAACGTTTTCGACATCTTGATATTACTGATGCTACTGTTATCGAAGCACAATAATTTCTCTGCTTACTCCTGACGCTGCAAATTCGGTATCCCTCTTGGCCTGTAAAAGATATCAACCACTTTTTACTTTTATTCGCCTCAAAACACTTGTCTGTACATATCTAGCAGCAGTGAGGCAAAATATGGAATCAGGATATAGTGTTGTTGCTGTTGAAGAAAGCGAAAATGAATGCACTCATATTTCAGTAAGTATCCGAACCTCCACGGCTCGAAACCCTATCTCAGGAATCCAATTAATCAGATCTGCATGTAGAAATATCCTCCCAGAACACAATGTCATTGCACTTTACAACGGCGAATCTTCCGTATAGCGTGGGTTGAGATTGGTCTTCTGGTCATCTCAGTCTTGTTCTGGGTTACGCAATCACAAAAGCCAAACATGTCTGACCACGATCATATTGTTGCCACTAATGCTTATTGTACAGTACTCAAACACGATTGTTCGTGAGGAAGAAGCTTACTTGTTGAGTTTATAGCCCCGTTTTTGAGTCGGTCGAAAGTGGTATTGGAAGAAGTGAATATTCATGCGGCATTGTTTAACGAACACAACAGTCCGCCGTCTCCATATAGAGAACCCCCTTCAGATGAGGTTGATGCTGCAGTAAGTCTTGGCGCATTTCTCTTATATTTCGTATGAGATATTTATTAGATCTAACACCATGAAGTGGCACGGGATACATAAAGGCAGCCGTCTTTTCTTGATCGCTGCCGAGGAGCTCAAAGCGTTAGGAAAAGATCCAGAAGTAGCCGTCAAGGCACCAGTCGATTGGGGTACGTAGCTTTGATATTTCCCCGTTAGATTACAAACTAACAAAACCAGGCATGGGCTCAGACCTTTACCTCGCCGTCAACCAAGGACAACATGATCTTCATTGTCTAAACAATATTCGGCAATTCGCCTACCGGGATTATTATTATAAGGGAAACGACATTGCAATGCGCGAAGTGCATTTTCGCCACTGTTTGATGGCGGTCCTGCAATCGCTGCAATGCAAGTTCAGTACCGAAGTTTACACCGTCAACTTCGTTGAGTACGTCGCTCAACCTGCCGTCGATATGAATGTTACAAGGAAGTGCCAAAAGTGGGACAATATCTACAATTGGGAGCCAGAGAAACCGTATACGGAAGAGCAGTTTCAAAGCTTGAGGCCGGGTCCTCATGCAAAGCGATTAAAGCATAGCGAATTCTAGCTTTCCAGAATACATAAATTATTGCGGGGGCATTCTAGCCGTGCTGTGCTGTTGTTGATGTATAAGCAATGTCTTGCGACGCGGGAAGCTATACATTGGTGTGCCACGAGTTCACAACCCCTAGTTCTGGCAGCCCGTTTGCGTAGTTACACTCACGGACTTCAATGCTGCGATAGGGGTTGATCAGGATGCTCTTGATATTCTCCTTTTCCATCTCCAATCAGAATCCGCCTCAGTGTTCCCGCAGCCTCTTCAATCAAGAGGACACGGAGCAGGAGCGGAGACTTGGCTTCACTTGCACAAGTAAGTTTTCGGGCCGCCGGTGACTTTGATTTGGTGATCATGAAGTCCTGCATCAGACATCCAGTTGTGACTCACCAGGAAGGAGCATCCCACTGTACTAGATCTGTTGGAAGATTGGTGCGATGTGCTATATGGCAACCGTAGATGCCAATCAAAGGACTCATTGAGCTAGACTGGTGTTGACTCATCCCTTGGTGAAGAAGCAGTGGCCTCCTGAGGTTTGAGTACCCTAAGGCTTCCCATTACTTAATTCAAGGATAACCTCCAGAAGTTGGCGGTACCCATCTGAAGTCTTCTTTCGGTGTTCCTGCGGGCTTCGCGGATTTCGTTCTTGCTGGTGTATTCGCTCTCTTTCCTACCCCGGCTGCCGCCTTCGCTTGAATTTTCAAAATTCCTTCCAAGAGCGGCTTTCCATCTATGTCCTCAGTGGTCTTATCCATATATTCAGCCATCGAACTAAGGAGAGGCATCAGGATATGCCTAGGGATCTCCGTTCTGCCACCAATTGCAATACTCTCAACCAGCGTCCTAATATCAATCTTAATATTTTTCGCATGCTCGTCCATATCGTCCGATGTCCTCCCCAATGTTTCTGGCCACACTGTCTTCAGATCCACAGACAAGATGTCCGCCAACTGTGCCACTCGATCCTCTGCATCTGACTTCTTCGATGGCTGTTTCGGATCGGGATCTTGCTTCTTGGACAGGAACATCGTGCCGCTGAGAGAAAGAGCAGACTGCTTCGCATTGTTGGCATGCTGCCTAGTCATGAATTTCCCACCCGCAGCATCCAGAGCATCCCCAAGAGAATTCCCATCCTCATCCAGTAATTGCACACTCCGTAGATTCTTGTAGACCTCCGCTGGCATGTATCCTTTCGCCGCTTCAATCGCAGCAGCAGCTCGTAGGTAAGAATTGATCTTGATCCCATCTGAGTCGTCAATCGTGTGAGAGTGTACCCAATCAGCCTCCCGTGTGCTCGAGTGTTCAAAGCGGTAGTGATCAGGCATGCCATTGATACCATGGAAGTATTTCGCTTTCACTCTGCAGCTACATGTCCCTCCCTCCCTCCGCTGCCGTTTCGACTGAGGTTTCTCGCGTGATGGTTCATTCTCGAGTTTGCGGGCAAGGCGGCAGACAAGTCGAATGGCATCGTAGGGAATCCTGTCTATCCAGCTGTTAACTCTGGGCATGTGAGAGCGGGAAGAGGGGTGTACAATCGATGCCGCGGCCCATAACGTTCATCTCGTCGTATCTAGACCATATATTGTCGACAAGGGGCCAGTATTTCTCAAAGACATCTGCGCGCATGGAGAAGGGAACAGGCATTTCGAACAGGAGATTCCGGATCTTCCAGGTGTCCACAGGGAGCTGGAGGGTAGCCATGCTGACGGTGGTGGACTGGCTTGCTGGTTGTTTTGCGTGCCACAAGCATAGCTCATGCCATGCATGTGAGTTCCTGGAAAGGCCCGAGAAAGCTGTGCGCAAGTGTAGTTATGAATTAACGCGTATGAAGGTGGTGAAGCTATTCAGGTGAGGTATCCAGATCGCGAACTTTCAGGCAGAAAAATTTGATGCCTGAATGACCCCACCCCCTTTTATTTTCTTTTGTGATGGCTTCGCTTCAACATCAAACTCGATTTCAACCCCACATTCCTTAGGAAATCCTTACAGTCCAGAACTCGAAGACATTCAGGTGGCCAGTCTAATCAATGCATATGTACGATTGGTCTGCCGGAAATGGGGTCAGTCTGCCTCAACTGGCGCTAAAGGTTCAACATTCAAGGTTTGTGACATATCACTTTGGAGGGAGTGAATAGCAAACAAATCTGAGAATCGAGGGAAGAGCCGCGTCCTCGCGATTTCGAATCTCGACCTTTACACGAACTCCTCGGTATGCTCTATCCCAACATCAAGTCTGCTAGCACATGCTGATCTCTTCCGGAACATCGTAAAAGCCCGAGTCACGTGAGAGCGCGTCCTCGTCACTGAGGGCAAATCTGATCTACGCCTGTTTCCAAAACCTCAGATTTCTTTCAGATGCGTTGATCAGTCTCAGCTTTGAAAAGTATTTTTCCCGTTATTTTGGCTAGACCTGGAGTCAACAAAGACAATACCCAGGGCCCTTGAAGAGCTTCCTCTCTAGCATCTCACCTCTCAAAGGTTCGCATCACATCTCCCTCACCTTTAGAGACCACTTCCTGACCTTATGGCAGGATCCGTATTGTCCATTCACCTAAATCAGCGAAAAACAGGTAGTTTCAAACTGTCAGCGAAATGGATCAGTACAGCAGACGAGGCACTTCTCGGCCAGTGGTCCTGATTCCCTCCCGGTGCCCCACAAAAGCAACAGCATACGTGAAGGATCCGCCTTTGGTATCTCGAAAGGACGCGCCGAGGAAAATGCCTAATAAGGTCCTCCAGGAACACAAGTTCTCGTCACCAATCACCAAGACAGTCATTGAGGACAGCGAAGCCGACGATAGTGCGGAGGAAGAGATCGTTACAGCCGGAGCCCGAGCCACACTCAACAACTCGCCCCCACGCCTTATTGTTCCAAGACCAAACGTTTCCTACGAAACCCACAGATTGCCTGGCGAGGAATCCAGTGAGGATGAGCGGTCGGAGTCGGAGTCAGAATCAGAACAGTCAGAGATGCCGAATGTGCAACCTCAAGACGCAAAACCTAGGCATGTTGGTTTCCCACCTGTTGAAGAGCTACCCGACTGGTTTCCAGAAAACATCAAAGAGATGTATCGTGTTGACAGACATGGTGGCGCCCTTTCTTACAAGGCAAGCGCTCCCTGGTTTCGACAAGCTAAAGTCCAGACTGACAGAATATAGGAGTTGAACGAAATCACCAGATACCGCGCTGCTTTGGAAATCATCTACCGTCGCAAGTGGAGGGAGTATAACAAAGCTGGGAATGCTCGCTGGAAGCTACAGCAGGTCTTGCATCATCTGAAGCGTCGACCATTGACGAAACCTTTCTACAAGTACCGAAAGAACCAGTTTAGGGAGTGGAAGGCGAAAGCGTTGAAGTTATGGAAGCGGTTGGAGAAGACCCATCGTGGGATTCTGGTCTTAGAGTCGACCATAAACATCAATTTCCGTCAGGAGAGGATGATTCACGAGAAGTATCTGAAGGGAAAGCGTTTGTGAAGCTGCGCGGGTGGCGTCAATCCCACCTCCTTGGCGCGTGGAGACATAGGGTCGCACGTTGTTTAGACTGGTAGTGGTCGGCAATTGCTATTTGCACGAAGAATGAGCAATTGCAGGCGTTCTGTGGAAAAGATACCCATATGGTAAGGCGATATGTGTGGCAAGCTTGTTGCAGAGAATTGCTTTTTCACTATTTTGCAGATTTTTGCAATAAAACGGATTTGCAACACGGCGTGGCTGCTGGAATCGCAATTCCTTCTACGAAGTAATATTGCTTTCTAATGAGGAAACACACAGAGCATACCCTCACGGTCTCCTACGGAGAAGAGAAAGCTTCGTCTGTTCCGTCCTCATCCTATTCTACCCTTTGACATATCCCATCTCCCTCAGACGTTGCCTAGCCTCTTGGCCCTTCTAGCCCAAGCTTACTTTTCTCGGCAGGACCAAAACCGTAAAGCTTTGTTGCACAACTAGTTTATAATCTATGGGGTTGTAAGCCAATAATAGGGTCCAGTTCGGGCGTGGAAAGCTGAAACGTTCCGAATCGGATGCCATGCCCTTGGCGCCCTTGGCAGCCGGACCTTTGGATGGCATCTCCCTTTCCCAAAACTTTGACGATGAAAGCCAAGAGGCCAAGTCTTTCAGATGTTTCTGCTTGTAAGGTACTTGCTTGCAATGTTTGGGATGAGATTGGAGTCCTGCAAGATAGTTAATTGCTGGACTTCTCACTCTGCCGGCAGAACAAATTTTCTTTTCGAAGTGAGCAACAAATGTCAACCCTGGAATTGTTTATCTTATTAGATTTCTCTGGTTCAGCAAACACCGGTTGTAATTTGTGGGGTTGAAGCACTGCGACAGGACGCCCCATGTTTCGAGAATGATTGGGGCTGAGGCACTGCCAAGCTGTCGCACTTGGACTGCCGAGATCGATGTGGAACAGCCATTGCCCATGTAATCAAAGGTGGATTCTTGGTGGCCAGATGACTGAATATGATACTCGAGTTCTGCGGCGAGGTCTGCAAACGAGAAGAGGCAGCTTCCCGAGCCAGAGAGTGCAGCTTAGACGAGTCTGATTGTGGTATTGTGAACTTCGTCACTTCAAATTTATGGAGCTCTTGGGTCTCTGGTTCGTCGATATCAGCAATATCTCGTTATTGTTTTTCATCACTCATTGTATCTCTAATGCCATTTTGACTATTATCAGTTTTCAAACTTACAAATGTGGTCCAGGTCAAGCTGGATATGATATCAACTACTTTGTATTGAGGTTATCAAGTTCAGTGCGACCGCATCTGAAGGCACCACTCCACTCACTCCATCCTGCCATCCAATCAATCAGATTCCCATCAGATGAAGTCATCGTAAAGTTTGAGACGAAACTTCAACAAGCGAAATATGAAGCACTCTTCACGCACCTTGGCACGGCTAGCTCCACCCCAACCTTCCTTCTCAGAGACGAATCCTTCCTCTCTCTCCCTAATCTATCATTTTCAGCCGAAGTTAGGATGGCAGCACCGGACGCTTGGGCGGCCAAGCTGTCGCGCCAAGTGGTGTTTGAACAATGCATGTCCTGAAAAGGAACGACGGAAGCAGGTATATACGGGAGGTCCCCTTGGCGAGTGCTTGCTTCCTCTGAGCTCTTCCTTCTAGCCGTATTGTTTTTCTCACCAGTCACTTTCTTTAAGATTCTACTGCACTGGATTTGCACTGATTCCTTTCCGTTCCTTTGCTGTCTCGATTGTGGATCGACGAGACTGATTTATCTTCAATTTCATCAACGGGCCGACCATCTTTCTTCTACCTTAGTTACGTTATGTTCTTCCCAAAGATTGCAGCTGTATTGTTGTGTACGGCGGCTCTGACAGAGGCCTTCTCTATACCGGATGTCGGGTACTTGGCTGTTCGATCACCGCAAAACTTTGGGGGCGGAGGCGGAGGATTTGGTGGAGGACAAAACAAGGCCAACAACAACAATGCTGCCAAAGCTAACAGCGGAGGAGGAAACACCAAGACTTCCACCACCGCAGCAGCCGCCGCCGCAGCATCAACTAAGGCAGCCACTGGCAATAACGGAAATAACAATGCAGCGGCCAGCAACGCCGCAGCGGGCACTGCATGCTTGAAATCCAACGCCGTCCAGACTGGAAGTGCCGATGATGGAAATGCCACCCCAACAGACGGTCAAGCTGCATCAGCAACGTAGGTATCTTGAAATCTTCACCCTATTTGCAAATAGCTAATTTTCCTAGTGATACTGCCAACTTCATCAACTTCTGCTCAGGCCAGACTCTGACCAACGGTCTGCAAGTCAAAACCGGCTCCTGCAATGGTATCGGTAAGCCCCTATCACTTCTTCTACCCACCAAGTCATTCATCTAACGTCCTCTCCAGTAATGGGCAAAATCCCCTCAACATCCAACATGATCTCCGCAATCATCACCTCACCCAAACCCGCCGAGAACATCGCCGCCAGCACAACCTTCACTATCTCCGTACAAATGAAAGGCCTCACTGCCGGCTCCTTCACCAACGCAGCCGCCACCTACTACTCTGCGCCTCAAGACCTAGCTGGCAACGGCCAAATTATCGGACATACGCACGTCACTGTTCAAGATTTAGGAAACAGCCTGCAGCCCAGCACGGCCCCAGATCCAGTGCAGTTTGCGTTCTTCAAGGGTATCAATGATGCTGGGAATGGGAATGGATTGCTCAGTGCGACGGTCACTGGCGGTTTGCCAGCCGGGAATTACAGAGTTTGCAGCATGACGAGCTCGAGTAATCATCAGCCAGTGCTTATGCCTGTTGCACAACGGGGAGCCCAAGATGATTGCCAGAAGTTCACGGTTGGTGCTGCGAGTGGTGGGAATGCGAATGCCAACGCTGGAGGCAATGCAGCGTCGAGCACGACCAAAGCTGCTGCGAAGGCGACGACTACTGCGAAGAACTCTAAGTCTACGAAGAGGGCGCGGGCTTATGTTGTGTGAGTGTTGTGAGGATGGAGAGGATGGAATTTTGGATGCGTCCGAGAGGTATTTCTGGTAGATACAGAAGGCGAGAGGTAGATTTCAATAGATATATTTGGCTTGGGATTGAATATTAAAGCAGTTTAATCGGATTCGGGTTCATGATTGCGCTTCTCGTCCAGAGCTCCGATTTGTTCAACTTGAATTCGGGGCAATTTGAAGATGTCCATATCAATTCACCAACTTGGTCGCGGGACAACGAGACTTACACACTTCATTCATTGTACTGATTGCTTCTGAGACATTCCGCAATAAATAGGATGAGAAAATACTATTGTACTACGCTGTGGGGAACAACCTAAAACACAGCCACGAAGACCAGTACTGCGAATGTTCATAAAAGATTGGTTCAATCGACCTCCATCGACTCAACCGTCTCGTCCAAGCCCACTAGTTGCTCTAGGTCCACTAACTCAATTTGTACTTTCGTCCGAATTTCGAGATGAGACATCGAGTAGGTGAAGCACTGGTTCTTGGGACGATACATAATGATGTGGTGCTGACAGGTCGAGATTTTCTTTCGATCCCAACATTGCCTAGGTTGGCCTTGGGGTCCTGTCCACGCGCAACGCGGCTTATAGAACGTTGTCTGCATCGATTCGGAAATTCCATAGTGTTCCAGACGGCATAATGGGAACCTTGAATTGGGAGGGCAAGTGGTAATTGGAATTTGTACGTTGACGCGAGATTTGAAGACGACATCGTGTTGAGTGTAGTATTGATAAACCCCTGGCAGGGGGCAAGAAAAGCAAGCATATTGTTCGGTGATATGTGGAACAATGGAGAGCAAGGCAGTTTGAAAGCCATGGTGGAAAAGGCGCTGCATGGAAAGGAGCGAAGGCCAGTAACGGCAATGTTGGGAAGGAGCCGGGAGTACAAGTTGGACTTCGTAAATGTTTGAATGTGTTCCTGCGTTACGGTACATGGAAGAATAGCTCGTTTTGAATGTCCCAAGTTCAAAAATTTCGGAAATCGATGCTAGATGGTCGTACAGACTTGATTGGGAACATTGAACAGTGAGTGCCACCAGCTGAGTCGATTACTCGGGGCGAGGCTAACTCTCGATGCTGGGCAATGGCGTGTCCCTCGAATAATTGAGACCTAGTCGCTTAAACTCCCAGCGGAGGTTATCGGATTCTTCCCTTTTGGCAGCTGCACACAAGCCTTGAGGATACCAAGGTCCAAAGTCTCTGTTAAGCTCTGGCCTGAGACCCTTCGGTGCTCGTGCCAACGCGTCCTCCTTTTCTTTGTTTCTTGCGGCAACGAACCATTTCGTAGAAACGGACGGGCTCCTCTCGCTGATTTTCGGGATGTGTTGCATGACAGCCGGTCTTCTAGAGGCGTTGACAGATGCATTTGACAGAACCGCACCTACAACTTTCTTGGATATCACGTGTGGGCCTACGTCACTGGCAATTTCGTCTTCGATTGCCCGCGTGAATCTATCCTGTACAACCTTTCTCTGCTTTGGCCTTTGGTTCAACGGCTCCCGCCGGATGGGGGATCTACTCTGGCGCATTGTGTCGGGCGTGGCGGTTGCTGAGCTAGTTCGATGGCTTCCGTTAGAATTCTTCACCATATCGACCTTGAAACCATGATAATATGGTGCCTTCCTTACACCATCTTGTGCTGAGTTTTGCGTATTGCCACTCTTTCGTTGCTGCAAGTGTCTCATATGTTCATCAGCACTGGTATCATTTCTGCTCTCTCTGCGCTGGACCCTTGGAAGCCTTGCGGCCATCACTGGCTGCGATATGCGATCCATTGAAGCAGGCAGAACGGAGGTTGTGCAAGCAACACTTGGTGGGGGTATACAACTTGTCGATCGCGTTGCTGCTGCTACCGACAATGCTAATTCGAGAAGGTCGGAAATGTCAACGGGAGACTCATGTCTAGGTGATCTGGCACCCGTATCTTGCGCTGGCGAACTTTTGGAAGGAGATTCAATTGGCGAAGCCGTTGTAGACATGGCTGGACGTGCAACTTTGGTAGTAAGCCCTGACAATCTCTTGGCATTCGTGCTTTCGACAGGGCTCGATGGAGGGGACCAACTGAACTCTGGTGGCTGGGACGGCTTATCAGGCTTCGAAGCAGGTGTCATCGTGTTGGCGGACCGTTTTGAGCTTGTCAATAGCTGTTTTGCCTTTGACTTCGGTCTTTTTAAGCGGAATGCTTTCGTTGGACTTGATAAAGAAATTGCCTGCCCTCTATGAGTAACACCAGCCACAGGATGGGGTGAAGTAAACGTGAGTGGCTTGGCAGATTGGACGCTTATATCTGACTGCCGTCTTGCGATTTCATGGTCAATACGAGGTGAAAATTCTAGTGGAGGCGGCGGCATTGGCCTGAAAACTGAGGTCTCATGGTGAAGTACTCCAATATGAGATGTAAATAAATGTTGTGGATATGGTGATGTTGCCGCAACGTTAAATGCTCCTGACGAACTTCTCGAATGAAGTTGAATTCCTTGAGCCGCGGCGAGCAGTTTCTGTTGTGGATGGTTGAGATATTTATCAGACTTTGCTGGGAGAGAAGGGCTGCATGCAGCGGTTTGTGTTGCATTTGGCTTCATATTTGTGATACCAGATGCTTGGGGATGGGTCTCCCAGGAGGGCGGAATTGGATTCGACTTGACGACGGTCCACCTAGTTGTTTGCTGAGAAATTGTTGGAGAACTCCGTGACTTAATCGATGTGAAGCCACATTGTCCTGCAATAGTATGTGGCACCATTGACGGCATTGACTTGAGCGCCGTCAATCCGGCTGCTTCAAAGGACGGGTTTGATGAAGTCCGCAATGTCTTCGTCTTGGTTGATGTGAAGACGACTGTGCCATCAGAACGCGGGAAGGAAGCCTGTTCATCCTCGAAGCCAGGAGTATCTCGAATCCACGTTACTGTAGCGGTCTGCATTTGCCGCTGTATCCCTTTGCCCTTGACGCAGGATGGCTCTGAAGGACTTTCGCCATCAGCGATGGGTGTTTTTCGAACCCAAACAACTGTCTCGTCAGGGTTCACTGGCTGCAAATTGGACGGATGCGAACTGGATGACATTGACGCTGGGGAGCCGTTGATCGAGGCGCTGCAGTGGTCGAGGCTTGGTGTTCTCGAAGGTGTGCGCGCGGGACGACTCCTTGTAACCTTGAGCTCAATGGCCTCATTGTCAAGATCCAGCTCGTCTTCAGTGTCTGAATCGACAATCTCCTGTTCCAATCGAGGCTGCGGTGGAGTAATCCTGCGCTTCTCAAACCTGCCAGTCTTGGGATTACGAAAAGATCCCGGCCCTGGAACTCTGACATTCTTGGGTCTTGCTGCACCCGTCCTCCTCGCGTTGTCAGCTCTTCGTAACCGGTTCCTCTCCAAGACAGCGAGATATTGGGTATCTGCTGGAACTCGCGGTATTGCTCGAAACTCGGCGATTAGATCTTCGCATTCGCAACGTTTGGCCGAGATCCAATTTTGCTCATCCGAACCGATCCACTCTAGCAAGAACTCGTGGATTCGTGGTCCTCTCTTCTCTGCGACAACTCGTTTCACTTCCCATATCTCTGTATCGCTTGCATCGCTATCATAACTAACATCGCTCTTGTTATCCGTATCTTTTTCGATTAAATCCGTCATATTTTCTTCTAGTGCCGGGTGGTCTAGAACGATATCACCGTCAGAAGCAGCATCCTCGTCATAGACCACCTGCCTCCTTGGTCGCAGGCGACGTTTAATCGACCACGAATGTACATCATCCCCATCCTCTCCGGATTCGGACTCTTTTCTTTTCTTCGATCGAGTTGATTCGTCTTCGGATCGTGGGGAGGGGCTTTTTGCAAGCTGCGGTATATGCTGGGACGCTGACGCTTGAGTGTTTGGCAAAGGATTCGCGAAACTTTGGCTTTGATCTGACTTGTCTCTGGCCTTGATAAGGAGAGACTCAAATCGTGCAGCCATGGCGGATGAATTGCTCTGGTCGTAGAACTGAGGCTCGTTATCATCGTCCTCCGTTGTGAGGTCAATAATCTGGGGAAGTGTGCGAGCTTTTGCGATTTCTCGCGCTTGACGAAAAATCCATGACAGCTCATAAGGTGGTATGCCAGAGCCTGGGGCTGGCACAGGTGTAGCTTCAAATCTCGAGGGAAACATTTCTGATGGGTTGTATGTCTCGCAGGCTGATGTTGTTTCCCGAGCACATTTGAAGTAGCGGATTTCTGAGTTCACGCAGTATTCAAGTATCGCTTAGAAGAGATAGGCCTGAGTACAGAACAAGTGGGAAAGTGAAGAGTGAGAACACAAAAATCTGCCAACAAGATGTATACGGAGGAAAGGTGAAAACTGGGCTCGAAAAATACTCCCCGTCTAATGGGTGGCTTCCCAAGTTGGCCCTAAAGTCTCCGAACACCCCCACGATTCATGTCAGGGTTGGTTTGATTGTGTTCATGTCGACCCTTGTCAGACAACACTCCGGTTCCGACGACCATGCTGGCGGAATTCTCTTGTGCTCCCCCGGTCCAACGAGGGAGAAGAGAATAGAGGATACTAGATGACTTGACCAGGAGGGGACTTCCGCCTCAGACTATTCCATATGTGTGGTGAGTGAAGGGGGCTTTTCTAGCAAACTCGAATCCATCACGCTCCTTGAGCACCCCGGGAAGCAGTGAGGCTTTTGAGGCCCGTCCTTTCTGGATTTGTTTGTTTGCTCTTTTGTTTGCTTCGAGCGCCACCGAGTCGAGAGCATTCAGAGTTTCTTGTGGTTACGATCGGCGTGTGGCATTTCACCCTTGCCAGTGTCAGCATTGTCTGCGTTGAATGGTCAAACAAGGGTTCGTGATGAACTCACAGAGCATTGAAAAGAGGAGGTTGGTCGTTGATCTTCACGTCTCACTAGTGTGGTCCCAAACGGCACAGAGACGCGTTTAGCGCGACAGTTTCGTGAGGATCAACCTCAAGCGAGGCGTCTTTCACACTTCCAATTTCATGGCCTCGTGAGATTCAAAGCCTGAAAGAGGCCCTAAAGCCCGAACCTTGATTGCAAAGACGTAATTCAAGAAAAGGGGTGAATCTTTTCAGCATAGGTTTGTGGGGCCTCCAATTTCCTCGTTATCAGTGGTGCTAATCTGAAAGAATCAACGCGGCAGAACGCGTCAGGAAGTGCTCACATGGGAACGCCACAAACCGTTTTGAACTCAGCTGAACGTGACAATCACGGATCATTTCCCTGCCCTTGCTCTCGGCATCCGAAACCACTATTGAATGTGGAGCTACATCCTGGGGAACGGTACCCTGTCTTGGTAAAGATACGGTCACGTGATGAGCTAGGAGTATTTCTTTCTTTACGAACCGTGTTCTTATTTTTTGCTTGAAAGGATCAAGGAGTTGGAAGAAGAGTTCTTTGATCATGACTTGTGCTGAGATTTACGCAGTTTCCTAAGGTGAAAACTGTCTGGCACTAAAATCTACAAGTGCCATGGCAGCGTAGAGCGAACACGCATCAAAAGCTCATACTTTCTCAAGAAAAGCTCCCCGAGCTGCTCCAAAGAATGTTTGGGCCTTCTTATTACTCCAATGGATTGATCTGAGCGTGGCCATGCTTGCATTGTTGTCTGTGTCTTTCTGCAAAGCATTTGCAATCATTTCCCGGTAATTCTGTTCAGTCATTGTCTTTTCCCCAACTCTGAGTAGCAAGGCTGCATGCTCTTTCGTTGAATCGCGAAGCGCAATCCCCCAGATTCTACCTTCTTGGCTACGATACCTCCTGTATTATTGCTGTTCAGGCCTATCTGAACCGGAGGAACACCGGCTTTCTCTAAAGTATCCCGAGTGATCAGATTCTCCAGTAAGAGATGATTGCTGACATAGCTATCCCAAACTTTGGAAGTAGCCATGGTTAGTAGGTGTCGATAAAATGCTTTCTGGGAATTTAAACTCACGAGTTCGACTTCCCCCGCGTCCTTGTCCTGTACCCATACACCATTCCCTTCATATTCTCTTTCGTATGTCGACCAGAATTGAACTAGTGAGTCAATGTCTTGATCAACGTTCTGTTGATTGATGAATTGAAATCCTGCTTGTGCGAACACCTTTTTGGTAACACAAATTCTGACTGCCACGCTTTCTTTTCGTTTGATATCTTGGATGAGTTGCCATATTCCCATGTCGAAGAAGGTGCCTTCGAGTTTCGAATGTAACTTCTGTGAGTCGATTAAACAGTAGTCAGCTGTGTTTATGAGACGTTAATTCGAAATGTTAGTGCTTATTTACCTTCAGGGCGATCTTCAGGTACTCCGCGACCGTGACCGCAAGTTTGGTGTGGATATTGTGAGCTTTCACTTCCTCGCACGTAGACACCTTTTGATTTAGCTGAGTTTTATGAACCCCTTCGGATATACGATAAGCTTAGAAATGGTTAACATACCTTGAAATCCTTGATCAACTCCACAAATGCTTTTGCCTCTGGATGAAGATCTTGGATCGCAGTACTGGAAGTCTCGAAAAAATGCGCCACGACAGATCCATTGAAGACTATGTCTTGAAAGAAGTAGTGCGAGTTCCCAAGTTTGGCTACTCGAGCGAACGCTCTTGCCAGTTTGCCTTGTTCCTCCTCAATCGTGGTAATGGCTTCGTAATCTTGCAATCTCGTCTCATTCAGCATTTTGACGCTTTGACCCAATTCGTCATGAAGTTCCTTCGCCCAGTCCATGGCACTTCGGCTTGCGGTAACCACTGTATTGCTCTGAGATAAAACCATTGGAAAGAATTTCAATTCTGCACGTGCTGCTCGGATACGCTGATCATCGGGAAGGAAGGAGAACTTGTTGAATTCTCGCTCGCCATTCTGTGACTGGTCAGCTAGGTCTACACTACTCAAAGCAAGAATCGCGCTGCCTTTTCGAGGCTTCCTTCTACACCTGACAAGCCGGTCTGATTTCGGGCGAGATGATACATGAGGACAGCCAGCATATATGCTCTTCCAACAGGATCATCTAATCGACTTTTTCCATGACAAGAAAATTTTGCATCAAAGCCGAGACTCTGAAACCCAGCTTCTCCAAGATATATCGTGGCAGGACTTTGTAGTAGTAGTCCAGACCGCCGCCGAGACCTCGTTCTAATGCTTTGATGATTTCATCGATGTTAGCTGAAGGTCTACCAATATTCGGATCCTAAGTTTTCGCTTGTTAGTTACCTGTGCTTGATTTTATTGTGGTTTACAATGCTCTAGCTCTAGGAATCTGATGGAAATAACGAACCTTTGTCAGTTCGAGGTAGCGGTGCTTGAATTTGCTGAAAATTCGCTGAGCGAGGTCCTCCTCTGAATGATTCAGGTTAGACTACTAGAAATTCAGCATTCAAATATTGCTTCAATAGAGAGAAGCTGGATGTCTTACCCCAATCGTCAACCCCTGCAGCAGCACTGTGATGGGACTGATGTCCATGCTCTCGGTCAAGTCAAGTCAAGTCAAGACGTACTAGCCTAGAACGAATGGCTTTTTTTGTTTGAATGTATCTTCAGACCGCAAGTTAAAAATCAGGAAGGCCTTTGCTTAAGCTTAAGAAGTGTTTGGCAAGGGGAGGTGTCTGGGTGCGGCTGACCCTTGCGAAAGCTAGAAGGTTGTAGCCACACGAAGTGTATTCCGCCCTTCTAGAATTCGCAACGCAAAGAATCATCAAAATTCATCCCTCTTCGACCTTATGCACTCTAGCTATTTGCTTTCTACGTATCTGAGATAGAAAGGGAAGGAGAAAGGGTTGCCCGACATCACGTGTTCATAAGAGCTCGTTTAAAAGGGGCTTCCAAGAGCTTCTTGTCTACCTCCAATTCCTAGAATCTCCTTGAAGAGATGATTCCTTTCGCAAGATATTGTCTGCCTAACTCTTTGTGTATCTATTGGTCTTCCTTCTGGTCTCCTATTTTACTAACCTGCTCTGCTCATCTCATGGTCA
The DNA here is from genome assembly GCA_009732865.1 of Stipitochalara longipes BDJ. NCBI lineage: Eukaryota > Fungi > Ascomycota > Leotiomycetes > Helotiales > Hamatocanthoscyphaceae > Stipitochalara > Stipitochalara longipes. The sequence continues at coordinate 2,523,868 of ML769337.1, read as the reverse complement.
AATTTCCTCTCTGCTGTTCACTTCGACTGGACAGCTTAAGGCTCGTAATCAATACTCATGGTCATCATGGACTCAAAAGTGCTTCTTCACAGACTCAAAGCTCCGGTACGAGTTTCATCACATATCGAAAGTTGTTTAATATCATACTAATGACCCTTCAGAGCAGTGCACTGTCGTACTCCAAAGAGGATCTTGCAAACAGGATCTTTCACAAATTCAGCGAGCGACTGCTTCGTTTGATGGAAATATGTATTTCTAGCTACGCGTGCTAATCTCCCTTTTAAGCCAAGGTGAAATGCGAGTCACTGATAAAATTGACAGATTCCAACCTTCACTGCTTCACCTAGCATCGTAAGAGCCCAGCAAATCATTTCGACCAACTTCGGTGAAGAATTGAAATACTACTACTACGCCGTTCCGCGCAGTGCATGAATTGCGCTAGGCATGAGAGTCGGACATCTGTTTCACAGCTTGTCTGTCGCACGCGTCGAAGAAGAAGCGATGGAGATATTTTTAGCCGCTTTCATCAGATACTACGATAGCAAAGTCGCCGCCAATTCCTCAAACCGTGAAGGTTCATCCACAGTGAGTGGTTATTCTCGTTCTGAGGATCACAAAGCTGACTTTTCTAGTATCGAGAAGTGATCGTCACGAACTTCTGTCTTCTACCTGACGATCAACGCTTGCGTGCAGCACGGGCAAATACTGATCTGTTCCAAGTCACTTTATCAAGCGATGACGATGAAGACTGGTCATAATCAAAGCTATGGACTGGGGCCGGGAGATTTTCGACAGTGGAAGAAGCTGCATTAAATTCCGGAAAAGGTTGACGAATCGGAAGAGCATAAGGTCGGAGATGAGAGGTATGAGTATGTGGAAGTGACTCTCACGTCGAACTAAGTTCATATGTGGTGGGGTGAAGCACTTAATCGAGCCCTGAAGGTTGGCAAGTCTCATCACTTGATCCAGGGTCTGGGCTGGAAAGGTTGTGAGGCAGAAGCGTTCTTCCGAACTGCGTTGGCAGCGGTCCGATTTCAGGAGCCAGAAGCTCTCGCCTTTCTCAACTTGATTGGAACAACGACCGATCCTGTAAGAATTTCCTTCTGAGCAACTGTCAAAAGAGGTTTAGTATTGATTGGAACCCCAGAAACTCTGTAATCTTGTCCCACAGGACGAAACTAGAGCGCAGCGTTGTTTACACTACTCCGCGGAGGAAATTATGAGTGCTTTGAAGGGTGGGATGCTAGTAAGTGCAGCCTTAATTCTAAGAGGATCGAAGGAATAGAAAGCTAAATTCTAAAAAGTCCAAAACTGAGACTTTGGCAAACCTTCTAACAGCTCTAAATGTAGCCGCACGGTGGTGCCGAAAAGTCTCCCGGGATATTGGCGAAGACTACAACGTTGGACTTCGTGTTGTACGTCTCCTGATTGCTGAATCAAAGGTTTGGGCAGTAAATGATTCTGCTAGAATGCATCTCACTCAACCCCTTCTCACCGTTCTTCGAAATGATCGTGGGTACGGCATATACGCTCTCAATGGGGAAGGGAAGGAGGTACGGATGGTGAGTTATAACTGATCTGAAGTTTGAGGAAGGAAGAGCACGGACTGATGCTTCCGTTTCCAGATTTATGACCGTACAATCTCCAACTACTCATTCCTGGAGGAGATGTTTCAAAAAGCCGATATCCCAATGATTTACGCAGGCTTCTCTCACAGATACAATAGTCTTGGCTGAGAGGAGGGGAAGAGAATGGGGAAAGAAGTTTCGTAATAGTGCTAAGGATCACGCCCAGCGCTTGCAACAAAGATATCCTTTGATCAACGAGCAAGTCTACCGAGAAAAGTGGGCTGATGGGCTCCTAGCAGCTGAGAATAGTGGTATCTGCACCAAATGTCTTCAGGCTCTCAAATGGAGTGATGCCAATGCTCGAGCCTTTTTTCTGCTGCTCGGGAAGCTTTCTTATGATAGAATCGCGTTGGAAATGTCGATGCAGATAAATTTGAGTATCGAAGAATGCGTTGAGAATTACTTTAGGTTTTCGCTGGGTATCTGTGGGGTACCTCAAATTGCCTCGAGATATTTTGTTACAATCATACGCGCACAAACGTGAAGGCTCCGAGGCTGATCGTAATGCGAGCAAAAAAAAGAGTTCAAGATTGGCTTTGCATGATTCACTCCACTTTCTACTTGACCTACAAATATTCAAATAAGCAAGTTTTGTACTAGAGATCTCCAGTCGTAAACTTGCGTAAGCATGTTTGAACACAACTTGAAACACAGTGTTTGTAGCACCCCTATCTGATGATAGTGGTACGGCTTAGAAGAGTTAGAATGTTCTCTGCCACAGCAAACTGAGCGCAAGCCAAGTTTCTGGGTCCTCCGCGATTTCTTTTGCCAATTTAAATCAAGTTCGGATCTGCTGACTATTTTGCAACTTTTATTGCAGTTTGTGCGAGCTAAGCGAGACCAAGCAAGAGGTGGAGGTATTCCCGAAAGCTGCTATAGTTCCCCCCCCTATTTCCAGCGACCATGAAGTATAGTCTTACTGGCCCTGTATCTCTCATATAAGACTTTAAGCATGGAAGGATCATAGATAACCGAGAAGAAGCAATAAAACTCTTTGCATTGTTGATTTGACTCGAGAATTTCAAAGGTATATCGAGATACTTGTGCCTGCCCCTTCGAGTTCATGAGATGACCAGACATTAACTTCTGGAAACAGGTGATATATATGAATTTTTTTGATTTTCGTTCAGGCGCATTCAAGCGATAATCAAACACGAATTGAGGTTTACCCGAATCTATTTTGTTTGTCGAGCCGCCATTTATTCTGCCAAAGCTCTCCGTGGCGGTGGGGCTCGTGGGGTTCTGTGCCACAGGGCTGCAGCCACCGACGGCGGGCTGCAGCGCCGCTAAAACAATCCCATCTGTCATCAACCTCAGACGACGGCAATTCAACAACTCCATGGGAACGGCGCAATAATCATCAGCAGCACCGGCATTAAGATCGTCTTGCTCTACATATCGCGATAATGACTTCAATGACAGGTCCCGAGCCTCCTCTCGCCAGCCCATCGAATGAACTCGCTGGCGAGTCACCCCTCTACCAGCAGGGCAGTTGTGCAACATGTCGACGCCGCAAGGTCAAATGTGACAAGCTGCCATTTTGCTCCAATTGCCGGAGGCTAGGGCTGCAGTGTGAATATGCGCCGCGAAAGAGAGCGCCACGGCAGCCACGGAAGCCCGATAACTTGAGTACAAGAGAGGTCGAGCTAATTAAGAGGCTGAATAAGCTCGAAAGCAAGTATTTGAAGCTCAATGAACAACTGGGACTCTCGCTAATATATATATATTGCACCCAGGTGTCGTAAAACAGCTCAGTGGGCAGGTACACGAAAAGGAAGAGGCCGTGGTAAAGAAATCCGAACATCCGGATGGAGAGCACAAAGACACACAATCGCCAAGATTGGAGGCGGGGCTGGGGTTGGCTGGAGAACATGGAGATGGTTTATCTCCTCCACTCGCAAATAGCATGGTGCCGCCGCTGGAGAAAGACTTTGGCACACTAGTGATCTCTGAACAGGGGGCAAGCCGTTATGTCAACCACAACTTTTGGGCTCGAGTGACGGAAGAGGTATACATGTGGTACCCTATACCATACCAATAGCCGTGCTGATCCTGACTCAGGTGGATGATCTTGTCCAGTTGGTATTTGAAGACTATAAGGAAGAAGAGGACGACGAATCATCTCCTGAGACCCAAGACTACACACCTCCCGAAAACGATCATCAGAGTTTTGTCTTTGGGTACAGTTCTTCTACCGTTGAGCTCCGCCAGCTTCACCCCCTACCATCCCAGCTACCGTTTTATTTTCAAGTATATGTCGAAAGAGTTGATCCACTGATCAAGATGCTACACAAACCGTCTTTGGAGAAGATGATGAAAGAAAGTGCGGATGATCTTGGCGCCGTGAGCAAAAGTGAGGAAGCCCTGCTTTTTGGAATATATTTTGCTGTTATTGCCAGGTAAAACCTCTTGGACCCATTGTAATTGCCCCTGCTGAACATTGCAGCATGACTGCTGATGAAGTACGAATAAACTTCGCATCAGAAAAGAAGTTCATCCAAGACCGTTACTGCTTTGGTCTGGAACAAGCTCTTGCACGTGCTAACTTTCTCGACTCCGCCGATCTCATTACTTTGCAAGCATTCGTGCTCTATCTAACTATTATACGCTGTCAGAGTGACAGTCGTGTCGGTTGGGCTTTATCAAGATCCGCTACAGCAGTAGCCCAATCCCTTGGCTTGCACCGTGATGGCACTCACTTTGGCCTACCACCTTTCGAATGCGAGATTCGACGTCGACTATGGTGGCAGCTATGCGTTCTTGACTTCCGCAATTCAGAGAAACATGGTACCGAGCCTTCTATCGTCGCTGGAACTTACGATACCCATCTTCCAGCCAACATCAACGACGCAGACCTTCTCCCAAACGCTACCGCCCCTCCAGAATCTCGCATTGGCATCACAGAGATGACCATAACACTCATTGCATGCGAGCTCACATCCGCTGTCTTCACCTTGCAACAAGCGCGGAATAATAACGCTCCCCTCTCAAGCATAATCGGCTCTACAGCTAGAGGCAAAGACACTATAATCCAAGAGTTCTGCCAACACCTACAGAACACCTACGTCCGCCATTGCACAGACGATAGCCCCACCTCTTGGGTCGTGAAGAATATGTGCCAACTCCTTATCTACAAAATGGAATCCATCCTGCTCCTGCCCCTCAGCCAAGCCGTATCTAGACCGGCAGTCGCCAACGAAGCATCTGATCAAATCTTCATCAAAAGTATTATGATCGTTGAGATCCGTCGAAACCTGGAAATTGAGAAAACCAAGCAATGGCATTGGTATATTCGGACGATTCTGCAGTGGCACGCTATCGCGTATCTGCTGAGTGAACTTTGTGTTAGAGAACCGGACGATAACGTGACGCGGGCGTGGAATATATTAGACACGGTCTTTCAGGACTGGAGGAATTTTCGAGCGCAAGGGGCACCAGGAGTGCTGTGGTTGCCAATGAAAAAGCTGCTTGCCAGGGCCAGGCACAAAAGGGAGACGGATCTGAAAGTTGTGCGAGAAGGTGACGCTGCAAAACAAGCTACACAGGAAAGTGTGAAGCAGGAGTCAACTACCCTGGCCGAGGATACGAAAGCCAATTTTGAGACAAATGTCCTGGGAAACAATCAGAACGTTCCATATATGGGCATTGGAGGGTACCAAGGCGGATACCCAGAACAGTGGCTTCAAGTACAGCCATACCGTGCCGGCACTCCTACTCCATGGCTGTTAGAGGACTCAGCAATGCAAGATCTGGGTTTGGACATGAATGCGTTCGACCCGAACATGCAATGGGAAGGTGTCGACGACCTGATGCAGGATCTTCATTCTTCGCTCGTTCAGGGGCCCGATACAATGACTAACTCTCTCGGGGGCTGGGATCCGCTCTGGTAACAATGACAACTTCATAACACGAAACCCAATTAGGACCAAAGCCATACGAATCATCTCCAATTCAGAAAACTCTACACCACTGAAATGATTTGCGCAAAGCATCATTTGGTATCATTTACCCCCCACGAACTTGCTCAGCAAGAGGAGGATCTACTGAACAGCCGCAACTCAGCCCCAGTTGCCGGCCCCAATTGTCCTACTAAGACTGATATTTCTGGGAAAGGTTGGCCAGTCGTGTTCTTCTGCTTCACACCATTTCGGAAGGCATTCTGAGGATATCCCGCGAGCCCCACAATTCTTTCTGTGTTCTCTGAAGTACCCAATACCATGGAGAAGGCTGCGCCACGTTTGCTGCGCGCACATGCACTCCTCCTCGAACACTTTCCGTCCCGCGGAACTCTGGCCAATCACTATGACTTGAGTCTCGGATCAAGGTTATATCTTGATTAGCCCCATGCAGACACGGGGTGCGTTGTGCATGCACAATTGTCTGTGATGGATTCGAGACATTTGACTGTGCCTCACTCTTAGTGTCTGCAATGGGATTTATTTTAAGCATCTAGATGGTGTTCCGAGGATTCTGATTCTATACAGACTATCATGTTGGTCTAAGCATCGGAAGAATCCCTTTGATATACTGCGTTCAATTGGATAGAATTGATCTGGGGAAAGCGGGTGGGGCAGATGTGGCATTTGGCTTAGCCATCATAACTCCGTTTGCCCAGTGTATCTCCCCGCGATTGCGTCAATCCTCCGGCTCGAATGAGTGAGGCTGGAGAAGCTCGGTGGCGGGGCTAACGATTCAACCCGCCGAGCCCTAGTACATATGTATTCAAGTAGCCTCTCAGGTTGGTCGTTCGATTTTTGGACCTTTCGTCCTTGCCGTGGAAACTGCGGCGTCCAGTTGTTGAGGTATCAACAAAATGTTCCCTTCTCTGTTATGGCTATTTGCTACTGTATTGCGCTATAGAGAGTCCGATGAATCCTTATCTCTGTCAGACTATCAAAATGCCACCTCCATCGATGCTCTGGTTGCAAAGCTTCAGGCCGAACTGGTTCCGCCCCCAACCGCATCACCGATGAAAACCTTTCATATGCCGCCTCATGCTGGAAAAGATGCACCGATTTATGTTAGAAAGAGTATTTCTCCAAACCCAGCAGCAGTCTTGGGACTGCGACAAGCATGTACGTCAAATAATTACTGTTTCGCCAACAATCCTGGATCTTACTGTCCGAACTGCGGTATTTGCTGTACACAAGCTAGCGGTGGATGGTGCTGTGCCCAGACTGGCGCGTTTTGCTGCAACTCCGAGAATGGTGGTAAGGGTGGATGTTGCAATGAAGGAGCTGTTTGCTCAACAAGTGGGTGTGTTCTGCCAACGTATGTGGTTTCGTCCCCTTCACAAGTACCGAAGCCTGATGGAGAATGTAATTCTGACAAAAGAAATAGGGTCACCATCACGTCAACATATACATCATGGGTCACCGTTTACGACTACGTTACACAAGCCCAGCAGTATATTCAGACATTATTCCAGACAGTGACTGTCACTGCATCAACTACGCTGGTTGTTCCTGGTACGGGAGCACAGCCGAAAATGGTGAAACGCACATCTGTGATTAATGGGGACGCTCGAAATTGCGGGGCTACTGCCACTCACAAAGCAACTCGAAATCATCATCCAACCGCAGTTCACAAGGCGCCCGAGATCTTGACTGCAACAGTTCTATCGTCACCAAACTATGATCTAGTTGAGCTGAGGCTTCAACAAATGGGGCTTCTGATCAAACGAATCGATACTCTCACGTCGACTGTGACGGTCACGGTAAGATTTCGCCTAATAATAATTTGCTGTTTACTCCCAAGCCAGCTCAAACTTCAAGAGTTTGACCAGATCCGGCATGTTCAATGTCTCAGGACGTTGCTCTCAGCTCATAAGCTCTATCGAATTAATAAATAAAGAATCATGCTGATTGTACGTCAGACGTCTGCAACAACCACTCTTATATCCAGTATATTCGTTACCACGACCAGTGTCACAACTGGACTCACTACAGTCACTGCTCTGGTAACCTTGACGAGCATGAGTAAAGGTGCCAATCCGACTGAGAACCCTGCTAGTGGTCTCTCTACAGGCGCCGAAGCAGGCATCGGCGTCGCCTCTGCAGCCGGCTTCGCAATCATCTGCATCCTCATCATCTATTGGTGGCGTAGCCGATCAAGGAAAGAGGAAGGCTCGGACGCCACAGCAGTGGGAGCGGGATCCTCGACACTTGGAACTACTTACGAGCCTAAGTTCACTTCACCACAATCTCACTCGCTGTACAGCCAATACACACCGATGCATCCCCAGCAGAACCAAGGCTATCCCCAATATAACCCAGGCTACCCAACTCAAAGCCACGAGTATCCTCAGAACTATCAACAATATCCACAACAGACCCAAGGATGGGGCAACACATCCATGTCTCCTACAAGCGGCCCAGATCCTAGCGCGATGCCGTTCGAGGTCGGTGGAGAGCCGATGTTCCCGCATAAAATGCCTGATCCGGTTATTCATGAGATGTCGCAGCCGAGTCCGATTGCGAGAGTGGCCAGTCCGGTGAGGAAACCTGTTGGTAGTGAAATGAGGAGTTTATGATAGACATCAAGGGAGAGCTCGGTTTGTGTTTTCATATTATATATGATAATTCTCTATACCTTAATCATTATTTAGATCTACAAAGATTATCTAAAGCGGCTTGTGGAGTGCTCAGTATCCGGAACGACTTTGAATTTGAAGAGCAGAATTTGCTAGGAGTCTTTGCTTCAATATTCGAGGTCAATGTGGAACAATGACACGCTTCGAAAAATATGTTCTATCTCACTCGCTTTCAGCTTCAGGGTACACAGGTGGTTCCTCGCCAGCAGCCCATCTGAACTTTCTTCCAGGATGATCTGGCAGTAGCCACCCGTCTTCGACTCCAAGGTATGTCTCACGAGCAGTCGCTCCCTCCTTCTCCACCTTCGTTCGAAACAAGCCACGCCTTTGCAGCTCGGGCAAGACAAACTCAATGATGTCCTCGAAAGATCCGGGATTGACAAGCTGCGCAAGATTGAAGCCGTCTAGATCCGCAATCTCGACCCACCGCTCGAGCTCATCAACCACCGTCTTCGGACTTCCAACGACCCGTGCAGCTGTCCCGCCTCCGATGATATACTCTGTAAGTACAGCTGTATTAGCTCATGCTGTATTTCTTTTAGGTTGTGAGTAAAGACTTACCAACAATGGTCGACCTGGTCCATTTTTGCCCGCCGCTTCCGGGAACTATCTCGCTCCAGTACTTGACGATGGACTGTATAGCAGGGAGCTTGACGAAGCGAAAATCTTCGTCATCATCATACGTCGAGAGATCGATGCCCGTCCAGCCTCCAAATAGCGTAAGAGCGCCTTCCCTATCACCATAGCTAACCCAATCACCAGTCAGCTCCTACTTCCTGGTCATAGCGTGAGGTGTGCAGAGTGCCGCTCACCTAAGAAAATCAAGCCGTTTCTCTTCAGCCTCTGCATCTGTGGCTGCAACAATGATGACTACGCTCCCGATGATCTTGATACCGCTTGGATCCCGGCCATACTTCTCTTTCGCCACCTTTTTGAACTCATCGACGGCCAGCCGCGCCTTTTCGGGTATTTGTCCTCCGATAAAGAGTGCCTCGGCGTGCTTGGCGCCAAAGTCTGTTCCGGCTTTCAAGGCGCCGGCTTAGAAGATGAAGGGCGTCTGCTGTGGTGAGGGCTCGCAGATGTGTGGGCCTGGGACGGAGAAGTACTTTCTTTTGTGGTTGATCTGGCGGATGCGTGAGGCGTCGGCGTATTGGCTGTTTGGAATGTCTTTGGTTACGGCGCCGTCTTGCCAACTCCCTTCCCACAACTTGTATACGACATCCATGAACTCATCTGCAATACTATATCGCTCGTCATGCTCGATTTGCGTGTTCAATCCTAAGTTGCGAGCAGCGCTCTCGAGGAACGAGGTTACGATGTTCCATGCCACTCGACCATTCGAATAGTGATCAACAGTGGAGAAGCGTCTGGCGTGTGCATACGGCTGCTCATATGTCGTGCTAGCCGTGATTCCAAACGCCAGGTTCTTGGTCACCGCTGCCATCGCAGGAACGAGATACAAAGGGTCTATCATTCTCGTCAGTCAGGTATCGTCGGGTTCGCCACAAGGGGCAACTTGCCGTTCACTGGGAATTGAGCACCACTGGCGGCGCCAGGGCCACCATCCTCGGGGCCTTTATAGACGTCTATGCCACCCAATATATCAGCCAGAAACAGTGCGTGGAAGTTGGCTTTGTCCAGCATTTGAGCTAGGTCTATTCCAAAGCTCAATTTCGTCACGTCTGCCATCTTGTTTCGAGGGTGCTTCCAGAGTCCTGGAGCCAAATGGGCTGGGCAGTTCATTGCAAAGGCATTCAAGATCAACCGTTTCTTAGGCTTTACTCCATTTGTGCCATTTTCCCCTTGTATTCCGTTGGTTCGATTTGTGTCGTTTGCTTTGTTTGTTCCATTAGCCTTGGCACTTTCGTGATTCCTCTGAGGCCCATTTTCAGAATCTTCGCGACTTTCCTCTGTTGCTGGCATTTTGGGGAATTTGTTGGTTATCACGCCTCTTCTGGCAGAGCCTCAGCCCAGTTCATATCAAAATCAACCCTAGGTAGTCAAGTGGCTTTACCAAGCATTTTCGGGAACCGTCCCACTCAACTCGCACGCCATTTTTATCTATAAGATACCATGCTCGGTGGCAGGGTGAAGAGAAAGTACTAGCGCATGGGTATAGTTGTTCATCCTGGGGCGGTTATCACGGCTTCATCCCACTGTTGAATAGTCTCAAACGTTTTCACTTACAACCGTTGATCTGAAGCACAGCAAGTCCTCTTGATAGCACTTATTTCGTGCGAATGAGCTTCAATTGCGTCATTTTGGCATTCGAAAAGTGGGCAAAGATCGTCGTTCATACGCCAAGTTCAAGGTTGAGTGTTCCACTCTTGCATTGTAACCGGACTATGTCTTCCTTCGCTGGCAAGCTGTTTTCTCGTGCTTGTTAATTCGACATGCTAATTCAAGCACGCCAAATGTCTCCAGTCTCCAGTCTCCAGTCTCACCTCAAATTTCTATCCTGTTAAAGTTGAGCTTATGTATGGACCTGGATGCGAAAGCTTTTGATAGGTTCGTTTTCTTCTGCTAGAGGTTGGTGAATAGAGCTGTCAGCAAAAACGTTGCTTCGAACCTCACCTGTTCCTGATATCCCACTCCAGTTTCAAGTTGGCTTTGCAGTCTGTCTATGCATCCGTGTTTTTTCTCTCTTTGTTCTGAATATCTGTTAGCATAATATCGAGAGGATGTTATAATCTTGCCAAAGTCTTCTTGATTGAGTAGCTGAAAGACGGGGGATCCTGCAGCAATCATCGTACACTTCAGTCAAACTTTGGCCCACGCTTTTAGGGTAAGTCTAAAGGTCAATGCATTTTCAAAGTAGGCTATCGCAATTATTCCGAGAAACAGCGGGTCTCCACAATGCTTGTTCTTGGTAATCGGAGTAAGAGGTTGCATGCTCGAAGCTCAAGCGGCTGCTTTCAAATTGCTCATGAGATATAAGTCGACATTCCAGTAGAAAAGGCTTCTGCTCAATCTGGAAAATTTGTAGGACCTCATACCAAATCCCCAAAATGGGCATCAGCGGCGCAATTCTAGGTGGTAATGGCATTACTTTGCTTAACCAAGTCACTGGATATGGCATGGTCATCGGCTTCAGCGTTCTTTTCGCACTTCTCATTCTCGCAGCAGTCAAGATCCAAAAGCTCTATCTTCAAGAAGACTCTGGCAAATCTGAAATGTTCATGGTCGCCAACCGATCAGTTGGAACCGGCTTGACAGCATCTGCCGTATTTTCATCCTGGGTCTGGATCAACGAAACGGTGTTTTCGTGCGTCGTCTGTTACACATATGGAATCTCTGCACCAATGTGGTTCGCCACCGGTGTTTCATTTAAGGTCGCTCTCATGGGTACCTTCGGTGTTCTCACAAAGCTGAGAGTCCCTTACGAGCCCACCCTCACTAGTCTGTGCGTTCAGGCTCTTTTTAAGGCCACACTTCACCCCGCACCACCACTAATTTCTAAATTACCACCAAAATGACCACTACGCCCCCTCCCCTTGATTTTAAACACTTTCCAGGCTTTGAAATCTCTACAAAACACAAGGAAGCGATGCGCCAATTACACTGGTTCGGCCACGTACCAGTTCAGATGCTTATGACGCGCTATAAGCTTGGTGAGAGCTCAGTTCGTCGTGTTCTAAACTATGAGTACCCTGAGCGTCGACGGGCTAATCGTACTGGAAGAGCTTTCCTTCTCTCGGATCGCTAGGTCGACGATATTATCGAATACGTATCGACTTCATGGGAGCATAGAATTATTAAGTACGACGTTCTTCGCACGGAGCTTAAGCTCAAATGCTCTATCTAAACCCTAGAGAGAAGGCTCAGGCAAAGAGGCTATTTTCGTTGTACGGTATGCCAAAAACCTTACCTTACGAAAGCTCAAGTTACTGGACGATTCCTTTGGGCAATGGCACACATATTCTGGTATACGGAGTGGCTGAAGCTACTTTGGTTGGACGACAGGGCAGTCCTCACTCTTGCCATGCATATGAAAAGAGCAGCTCCGGAAACATCTTTCCAGACAACAAGTAGGCAAGGGGTTGCACAACAGATTTTAAAGGGAATCAAAAGTTAGAGTTGGAGATGTAAACCTACGCATGGTAAGGGAAATGAACGAATAAAGCAGGAAGCGAAGATGGAGGTGAGGTGATCTTCGTAGTTGCATAATACCTGCGGTAAGCTGCTGAGAAAAGAGAAATTGTGAAGCGGGTGAAGATTTTTGCGGTTTGGAGACGTATGTACTGCCGTCAACTATGACTTTGAGCACAGTATAGCAGCACAAGAGAGAAGGACAGGTTGAAGCAAGTTTGATTGTCAATATTATGTGCAAGCAACGTGTGAATATACTCTTGTGGCCCGCTATTTCCTCTCAGATTTAGCAATGCAATTTGTATGATATACATTAGAAGCAGAGAGCCCATCGCAATCTCTTCCCACCTAATTTTATAGCTATCGAAAGGATATTCATGGATAAGGTAGCGACTGTCAGAGTGTCAGTACCTGTCCCACTCCAGAAAAGAAGTGCGAGTATAGCTAGCGTACCTGTGAAGCCCATATACCAATATTTGATAACTATTCTCTTTCGTTATGCCAGGTGTCTTTGATGGAAAGGGGTGTTAAATTGTGAGCGGAGTATCGATGTTAACTCCTCCCGCGAATGGCTTCTGTGTGACAGGAGGAATTTGTGAGGGTTAGACTATTGCATTACCATCACATAGCATCTTTCCATCTGGACAGCCTCTAATACTTCAGCGCAGCCCATGTCTCATCATCAACTGTCGTGTAGATGCATCCTGCCTCAAGCAACATCTGACCAGCCACGAGCACCTCATAGCTCGAGGCTCCCAATCTCTGTGCAATGGCAGTGGCCCGCAGTCCTTCGTCCATCTGCTCTTCGGAGTGCAGAAGATTGTACACTTTTCCCCCAAGGTTAGAAATGTGGGCAGGCAAGTTGTATTTAATCGCAGGAATATTGATACCGTCATCCGTAGAGACGGCCTTCCCTTCGAGATGTTGCTGCTTCGTTTGTTCTTCGTTTGCAATCGGAACATTGTCGGAAGGTTTATCAACTCGTTGTTTTTTCACCGCAGGTGATTCTTGATGATTTGTGCTTCGTTTCTTCTTTTCGATTTGAGTGGAAGAAGATTTGACGGTCTTGACACTCGACTGCTTCGTCGGAAGATCGGCAACTTCAGGGGCTACCGATGTGTGGAAATCCTGATCCCTGGGGTCTTTCATATCTTTGTTATTATTAAGGAAACGAACAACGTCTGTTGCGATGGGTTTATACTTGAGCAGCTGCACTGCGTCCTCCTCGTTCACCAAGTTATCTCCCAATCGCAGTGAATAAACGAAGCCTTGCAGAGCGTATCTTGAGATTGCACTTCCTTCTTCGGTATGCTGGTACGCTTGGTACACCAACTCTGATGAAGGATATTGTTTTTTGGTGTTGTGGAAATCCATGATTGCGTCCATGATGAGATTTTGCAAAAAGGGAAGTTCAAACTTCTCTGCCAAGCTGAAGAACATTACAGGGTCCCATGATGGGCACGGTGGACCATAACAATGTAGGTCGTTGTCAGGGATCATCGGGGTCATAGGGCGGATCGACATGTCATCGCTGTTAACATATTCCATCAACAGATCGAAGGCTTCGACGCTGATGTCTGGCAGATATGCCTTCGAGGCATGGTCGAGGAAAGCAGCAAAGCGTGGTACAATCTTCAAAAGCCTTTGCTTGGATGTTCGGTACAAGACTGCTCCCCGGCCGATGACAATGCTCGCTATCTTGGTGCCATGTTCACTACAAACCTGTTAGCTGTGTAGCTCCAGGAGCACAATCGGCAAATATACTCAAGCCAGGGTGTCTTCGAAATCTCTGATTCGAGTAAAACGCCCTCACCCAATCGCTCTTTGGCCTTCTTCAGGGCTGCTTCGTCATCCATCTTCCACATCTCTGGGTCATGTATGAGGTCCTCACAGCAGCGCTCTCTGGCTTCCTTCAGGCCTTCAGCATCCATTCTGAAGGATCAAGCAGGCTTTGGACTTGGACAAGATAGGGTCAGGTTTCGAGAGTTGTGGTGGCAACGAAGAGGTTGAAGAAGATTGTGTTTCTCAACGATCGATGGTAGTCCTGGAGGGACTGGAGAAGAATATCTTCGATGCTTGTCTTGTCTCGGGATTTCGTGGTAAAGTGAAGCCGAGGAAGTCGCGTCGACGCGTTGACCCGAAATAGTGGAGGCGAGGCGAGGCTACAGCGGGCAGGCACGCTAAAACTGCACGCGCAAGGCTGCCCTGCAAGCCTGAAGCTCTCCCTGTCCGGCAGGAGCTCTCCGACTGCCACAAATCTTTGGCTTCGTCTCTTCAACTTCTTTCTTCTTTCCACATCAACTCCTAACCTCTCCATACCACCTTCATTACGACTCCGTCTCTTCAATTGAGGCCGATCGACGCGTTCCATCTCCTCCTTGAGGTCATCTTCCACACCTCTTCCTTTCGGGAGCTGCTGCAAAGCAAATGAAGCTGAACCAGAACCGCCATTCTTCTCAGCCATCCTGGCGCGGTGACGGGGACATAATATCAATGGAGACGCGCATACTTCCAAAAAATGTCACCCCGAATCCTTCCAGGACATTTCCTCAAGTCCAGATTCCTGTCAGGAAGGCTGAGGCAGTCTCGTCGTCGAAAAAGCGCTATTCAAGTTCTTCTATCGAGCCCACCCCCAAAAGGCACCGAATAGACATCTTGCAAATGTCTCCAACGCCCAAGACTGAGGACGAAGAGACATCGATCAACACACCTTTCATCACCAAAAGCACCTGTGTCAATGCTGCCACTGCGACTTGTACAAATAATGCTGTCACTGAAGGTGCCTCCGATTTTGCCGAAGAGGCTGCGCGCGCTCCCTCATCCGAGATCATGAACACGGAGCACGCCAACTCTTCTTACGTCCAGTAAGTTGATAATGACGCGCAACCCACCATGTCTGACCCTTTGCTCGCAGTGATCTTGGCATGGACATGGTCATCTTCCGATTTGGCGACGAGATCTTACCTTCATCGATCCACCAAAATGTTATTTGTAAGAAGATTCCTGGATTTCGGAAGTACTTGCCACCGTCACAGCCAGGGCATGTCGAGGTTGGATTTCCATCGAACATGGAGGACGTCATTGGTACTCTGATTGAATACTGCTATACGTCCAAGCTTCCGAAGGTCAATGCAACGACCCTACCACAACAGTGTTACATTATGATCAAATTGTACTGTCTTGCAGCCAAGTTTGGACAGGTTGATTTGATGAACAGAACTATCGATTATATCCTCGCCTACTTGGGAGAGCGCCGTCCTCGCTGGGATGTGGAGTGGGCGACCTACGTTTACAACAACACGGACTGTGGTTCACCATTACGCAATCTGATGACTAAATGGTTTTTGCATAAATTTGCAAGGACAAATGACAAGGGTAGATGGACGACTGAGAAGCTCTTGGCCGCCGCCACAGCTCATCCAGATATGATGCTTGATGTTTTTGTTTTGCTTAGAAGCATCAAAATCAAAGCGAAACATCCGCGAAAGGATGATCCGGACACTTACCACAGTATCCCAAGCAACATACCAGATCCTGAGTTTAGAGCAACACCGGAATCTGATGTTGAAAATTCAGCTGACACGCTGGCGGACTTTGATGGTGACGAGATGTATGATGTACGCCCTGAAGATCGTCTTGCTTTCGATAATGAAGAAGATGAAGGCTCCTCGTCTGATGAGCTGCTGTTTACGAGAAGCGGTCGAAGTGTGCCAAGACCAGGAAAGCGATCTTTCACAGCCCCTGCTTGATTCTCCTGGTCTCTCCTTTGGTCATACTCGCGTTGGCAGGATGCTGGTCGTGGGCTCTGGCAAAGTGGACAACTTTCTTTTCGTATGATATCATAGCAAGGCGTTGCTGCGTTGTTGGAGCATTTAGATTTAGTGTCGAAGGAGGATACTGCATGGACAAAAAGCTGGTCTAACTTTGTATTTGAAGTGCGATACCACTTATTTGCTGATTTTCTTTGAGGGTTTGGAGCTGGGGAAGGCTTTGTCTACAGAGCGAACCATATTGGTGCTTATTGCTATTCTGAGTGAGCATGGCTATGCTATGAACAATTACATATCACAAGATTTTTGCCGTTCCTCCGGTGCTTGACAAATCAAGCTGCTTCTCAATCTAACAACATCCCCCAAACTCTCCAAATCCCACCACGCCGTCTCCCTCCAGCACCTCCTCAGTTCTTCAGCCCATTCCATCGAATTCCCCAATCTCCATCTCCCACCCCACCTGTTCACTCAATCTCTCATCCTGTCTCACCAATCCCACCTCGGAAATTACCTCCCCACTCCACGCCCCATCTACCGACCAACCCCCCTGCGCAGCGCCACCAGCCCTAAAACCCGGACCTGCAGCGGGTCCCTGCAGGCCGTGCATGCGCTGGGATTTCCGACGCGTCGGCGCGTCTCCCCTCAGCAACAATTTTCTGATGGACGACAGAGAGTGCGTCCCCCTTCCCAACAATAACTTCTCGATGGATGACAAGAAGAACGAGAACATGAGGCGGTTTCTTGGGAAGATTTTCGAATCCTCACAGCGCGTGGAGAAGAAGGAGGGGTTGAGGGGTGGATTTCAGGATATAAAGCGAGGAAGGGAGGGGTTGGAAGAGAGGGAAGAGAGGGTGGAGCGTGGGGATCGAGAAGAGGAGATGAGTGAAAGAAGAGAGTCGCTGTCTCCGTTCGTTGATGTTAGGAGGATGGAGGTGGCGGATGGTGATGTGGACAGCACGAAGACGCCGATGAAAGCTCCTCTCGAGAGCTCCGGATCCAGGTCTGAGGATGGGGGCGGAGAGGGAGAGGGTGTGAGTGTGGCTATTGATAAGCAGCTAAGGAAAGCTGCGAAGAAGAAGAGGAGGAAGGAGGCTAGGTTGGAGAGGCAGAGGCTGGTGCTTGAGGGGAGGGCTTTGGGTTTGCTTGAGAGAAAGAGGGAGGAGGAAAATATATCAAAAGCCTCGCTGAAGGGCGCAGGTGTTTTTTCAATGAACAGAGGAAATCTTCTAACTCCGGAGGAACGAACACTCAAACGTCAAGCAAAACGGCAGCGCCAGCGCCAGCGCCAGCGGAAGCAGCAAGTGCTTGCAGGGCAACAAGCATAGAGAAACATCCCTGAACCAGAAGACTGGCTACGTGCTATCTCATACCTTCTCTGAAGTCTTGATGGCGATTTGCCTCGCTGGGAGGATCAGAACTTCGCCATGTCTTCCCTCTTCGACATCGGACCTGAGCACCACCAACTCAGTGCACAGTGGTTGGGCATATTGAGCAGAGTATTGGGTGTTCAGCATTTTGGAAGCTGGATATGGCAAAGGCAAGATATTTGAGGTATTTTGTGGAGAACCTATATGGATATTGAGATGAATGCGTTCTTGAAACAGTATAGAGCTTGTTGAGGAGTTGGAGCCGGATTGGAGACTGTAATCAGATCTGGATGTTTGGGTGTTCATGGAAAAAGGGCAACAGCATATGAATTGTATATCAAACTTGATTTCTCGAAGGTCGAGTCTCGAGTTTAAGAAATTTGATTGTAAATTTGGGAATATTCCATAATGTGCTCTGGGAATTCAGAGAATAGGAAGGGGTGGAATTGAACCGAGGGGACCACATTCGTTAATTCGTCAATTGGTTCTTTCGTTTTCATCCTCGCCCACGGTTCTGTTCGCGCAAAAGCATTTGTTTTCCCCTTGGACGGCGTGCAATTAAATCAAGTAATAAATGCCCAAAAATAAGCTAAGAAGAACTCAAGGTCATCTGAGACAAAGTAAAGCCACTATATAAAGGGAGATACTGGGATTCATGAGTTTTACGGGACAAAGAGACAAAGAACAATGGCGGCGGGCCTAAGGCCGAACGTTTAGAATCAAGATTAACTCCAGAACTTCAATTGATATAAAAACTAAAAATAAGTACAATTAATAGGAAAATGAGGATCCAATTGACTGTAGATGTGGAATAGGGGATGTGGGAGTCCACTAGGGAGGGGGTGGAGGGTTCGAACGTTCGGTTTTATTCGTCTTTCGACGATTCGACTTGACCGAACGTCGGATTTCCTGCTCGTGGAATGTATTTCGGTGCGATGTGCAACAAAAACACGTGATTTGGTTCGTATTCTGCAAAATTTAAGGTTAATTGCTATTGTGGAGTGAATATTGGGGTTGGAAGTGAGGAAGCATGGGGAATAGGGGGTTCTGGGAATAAGCGAGGATCGATAAACAAAGGAGCTTGAGCATCAGAGATCATTACTGCATTTTTAGTATTGATTTCTACAAAACAATTACACTGGATGGTTGCAGCACTTTCACTCGGAAAGTGTTAAGTCAGAAGACGAATCCAATCAATTTTTACTTTTCCTCCTTTAGAAGAAACACCAAGGGAGGCGCATGCCGCTCGCGCCTCCCAGAAGAAAAGGCCCAGCCAGACCAATGCACGCGGCTCAGCGGATGGTCCAGCCAGGCCCAAGGTTCAACTACTCGCTATTTAGCTGCAACAACTTCAATATACGCTATTGAAACCGGAATTACTGCGGCGGCTGCCCTATTCAAATATAACCGAACATCACTGCTCTCCTGTGCTTTCACGTGATGGCGCTTGAGCACCAGGCGTCCTTTTCGCACGGGTATGGCAAGTACCTTAAGCCACCTCTTTAGAGGCAGCCGACATCTTCGCGCGCTCTACGAAGGCCCTGGTTAGGGGCTCCGCTTGGGATTGGCATTGACTGAAATCAGCCGGTAGCTCCCCCCGTTCCAGGTTGTCTTGCCGGCACCCTCCATAATGTTATGGGTGCTTGACTAGTCTGAAGTTCACCATTTCTGGCCTCAGCAAGGACTGAAGTCCACCAGACTTGCCCTCCGATTGTTCCTCCTTAAGGGATTTATATTGTACTCATTCCAATTACAAGACCCAAAACAGTCTTGCACCGGGTTTTCAGTTAATAATGCTTGCTGAAAGCTTCAACCTCCATCTCTCGCCTTCCCTCAACTCCCCTTCCTCTTTTCCGTTTCTCTAACAAGAACGCAATGCCTTTAAATTCACCAGCGTCCACAAATCGTCACGTGTTTCTGTTGCACATCGTAATTCTCATAATGAGATTTCCTTCTCACACTGCGTATTAAACTCACAATTTGTTGCGTATCCATTTCTCATTATGAGCTCAGAATGAGTTTCCAGTATGAAATTTTCGATATGCAACAAAACTTTAAGAGAACCAAGACATCCACTTGAATTCTTCTCTTCGGAGAAAGCAGACACTTGGCTAAGTGAATTGAAGATATACCTCAAAGGTGCGATATGTAACAAAACTCTTCGAATTATGATTCAATTGAAGGTCTAACGCTATCAAGCCATGCAGATACTCAAGATAGGTCAATGATCTACATTTATAATTCTCATTACACATAATTATCACGAAATTACCCGTCCACATGCACGATTACCATCTTTTTCTAACGCCAGGCAAGTCTACCAGCGCTCAAATGAATAACAGAACAACAAATGATGTGGCAAGTCGCAGAATAATGCTTCATCTTCATGCACTTGAACTCCAAGGAGAGAAAAACCATCATCACCTCTTCGGCTGGACGTCCCCCGCATACATCTCCGTAGGCGCTCCAGTGCCATCCATCTCACCGAGTCCCGTATTTCCGCTACCTAACTCATGTACCGGGACATGATCTGTATAGCCTCCACCATACGCCCCCTTCGGTGGTTCATACGCCAATTCCGAGGGCGGCGGAGCAGCCACGGCATAATCCTGACCTCTCTTCCTCCGCCGCGCAAGAATCCACACGATCAAAGCTCCGAACGCAATCGCCACAAGCGCAACCCCAATTCCAATGCCCGCCTTTGCGCCTGTCGAGAGCCCTGTTGAAGGTTGTGGAGTTGGAGTTGGAGTTCCTGTCCCGGTACCAGATGATGTTGAAGTCGGACCTGTCGACGGTTTCAAGGATGTGGAGCTTACTTGCGCGATATTGTACCCATTGATTTGTATGCCCCAAACAGGAGTGGCGGTTGTATAGGAAGTCGTTGCGGTGATCCAATTCATCGACTCGTCTCGGACCGCGTAGGCTATATTTTCATTCGCTGGCAAAATCGAGGAACACTGGTTTGTGTCGCCTTCACTCTCGATCTCTACGAGTGTGTAGTTACTAACACGAAGACTGTCAGCAGATGTCATTTGGGAAATCTGCACCGCTGGTGACCTACGGCGGACAACATGCTACAAAAGTGCTCGTCTGATCCACAATCGACGTTGCTACAGTTGTATAATCGACAGGACAAGTGATTGGGCCTATACTGAGTTGCGTGAGGGAATTCTGGCCCAATCGGTCTTGATTCCACCAGCTTGTCACTGGCTGAGGCACGCAATGGACGTTGCTGTCAACGGAGAGTCCATAGCCCGGATCCCATACCGCGAGGGTGCTCACAACAACCGACCACCACAGCGTCTCGCAGCCGCTCGACGATGGATACGCGGAAGTGAGCGGGACCCATGAGGTCACAATCCCATTGTGCGTCTCTGGTGGATAATTAGACATTTTCACAGCCTGTTTGTCGCGAGAAGTGTGAGGTGTAGTTGAGATAAAGTGGGCTTCTAGAAAAAGCACAATTTCAGTTCTAACGGTCGCGCCTGAAACTACTCTAGTGCTGAGAAGTTCCAAGACCCCGCCAAGAGCCTCTAAATCTCATATCAAGCCATAATGACCGAACTGGCAAATCATCTGCAAGGCTTGACGCCATATTGCGGCGTAGATGCATTTGGTCAGCCCTCAAAGTAGAAAGAAGTTGGGGGCCGTAACCTTAACCCCGGTCAAGGGGGAGATGCGTTTCAGCCGGGAGAGATTACCTGCGTAGGGCTAGATTGCCGAGCAACCAATGGCAAAGCATAACAATGCTGGTGCACCGTACTAACCCTATATGATAAGCGAATGCGAAAAAGGGGTCCGTCCCTCTTCTCATCTTTCCCCGAGCACCTATGCTTCTCTATCTATAAATGAGTAAAATTTGTCACAGTGGTGGGATTTGATTCGCAATCATTATCTTCGAGGCCCAGCCCCATCCCGAAAGCCACAATTCAAGCTCTCGAGGTCCCTTAACTCTTCATACTTCTCGGGCTCAAGCAGCCCTAGTTAAGCAACCTCGAGGAGGTCACGTGTCAAATGTATTTCTCTTCTTCATATTTACCAGGCTAACATGGGGAAAACATCCATCGATTTAATCACGAAGAGAAAGTGTGCAAATGATTAAAGTCCATGCATTAAAGCCTTGCACGCAACAGTGTTGCCAAACCGACCATCTACAAACTCCAAAGCAATACAACTTCCCCAAGCATCTTCCATTGTCTGAGAAGCCTTTTCGAGCAAGAGATCTTGTTCCAAACACCGACTCCAACAAAGCTCAACGCAACAACAAGGCAAACCTCTTGTTTCATGCACAATGATCCGCCCCTCCATTTTGCTCGACAACACAACGAGCGCCCGGACTGTTTACACAATCGGTATCAGGTCCTGACGGATGGTGTCCAACATCTCCTGCTTTGCAACCCCAGACGCCATCGATCTTGCAGAATCCAGATAATCCGCCTCCGCCATATCCATTTCTCGAGCGGATGCCACACCATTGACCCGGAGCCGTACACACGCAGGAGTCGTAATTGCGATCTGTTACATTGAATGGGGAGCTTGTTGATAGAGTAATAAGTCCGAGCAAGGCGGTGATGAGAGCGAGGTAGTGCATTTTGAGAAGATCTTAGCTTTCAGATTGCTCCACTTCGATAGATTGGGTCTTGATTAAGTTGGGCAGGCTTGAATGTCGAGTTTTGAAGGCTGCGTGCGGGTGCAAGTGTGAGCTATTGGGGTACGATTGGCTAGTGCTGTGCTGAAGGAGAGTCCAGAGCTTGGATCTCGAAGCGTGGGTGGGATACTATGCTATTTGATTGATTTGATCTTGAGCTAGAAAGTCGAAGCCTTGGGAACTCAAATACTTTTGAAGACTACGTCCAATGAGTGAGGTAGCAGAGAATAAGAGTTGATGTTGTGTAAGGAAGAAAGAAGTGTAAGAAGAAGAAATCTTGTGAGATTTAAGTACAGTCTCCAGAAGGTCAGTGATTCATGTCTGCGTAAGTTTATCTCTCTCCTAGTGCAGCAACCCATGCCTCATTCATAGGGCATATTTGGTATTCACAAATCCTTTTCTTCCTTCAAGCTATCATTCACAAAACCCTCTCGTTATGCACAAAACTTGCAACCACATAGCTAGGAGGCATTAATAACAATATAAAATCGATTACTGAGTATTGAGATTTTTGCTTCTGAAAAAAATACAACATTGCTTATCACTTACCTTCAAAAGAAGTTTTAATCGTTATCTGGGAGGAAGACTGGATTATTTACGCAACAAGGCTGTTTTGTCTCCTTCTCAAAAGATCTACCGATGGTGTTCCTTGCTGTTATAAAAAATTAGAGTAAGCTCGCGACTCAGTGGTTCAATGCCACATTCTTCACAGCAAGCAGGGACTATGAGTTAAAATTGTTTGAACTCCATGTATTAAACTCTCGGGGGCAGGCTTCCGATATCTACATGCTCAACAGTACATTACGTGAATCGTCCCCTATCCTCTAAATGTATTTCAAGGAAGCCCCCCCCCACCCCCAACCCCAAACAAATCCACAAATACTCAATCCACAACGTTTCTCTCAAGCAAACGACTCTGAACCTCTCCTATCTCAATAACATACGTCTCCTTTCCCAATCACATGGCACAAACATCCGGGCCCCAAGCGTCCGGTGCAGCTTGAGTACAAGCCTTCCCACCACACGAAAGAACCTTCGGGACACCTGGAACAGAGTGGCATTGATACAAAGTGGTCGGGTTGCAGCCACCCAAGAGTCGTTGGGACGGAGTTGACAAATCTAGAGCCCGATTACCACACCATTGTCCCACAAAGTTGCATGCGCATGGATTGTCTTTGGGGTTGTCCTATCGAGCTTTTATGTCCACGCATGAGCTGGCCACCACGGAGATGAAGGTGACCGCAGCGATGACAGAGTTGATGAAGCGCATCTTAGGGACCAATGAGGATCAGTTGCTTATTTTGAGTGGTGCGAGGTTTCCTTCTCCCAGCAACCTCACGCTTGAACAGTTAATGATATGAAGTTAGTAAGAGAAATCGTGTGATAATTTCTGAATCGTGAGTTTTGGTATTGGTGACGTGAAAGATAAAGATCGAGAAATGCTTGCGAAAGCCCTCTCAGGAAGTGTGTCTCAATTAGATGTCGATTTGGCCACCCAGTGTCCCGTGACAAGCCCCCCCTTCAATTGCTTGATGAGTACAGAGGTTGGACCCAAACCTTCAAGAGTGTGCTACCAATAGATTAATGTAATATCGAAGGAGTTGTGTTTGATTTTTGCTTTTCGATGATGCTTTTCGAGAATTTTGTTCAATAGATTGTGGTGATTTAAACAACAGAGCAAAGGTTGTGTAAATATCATGTTTAAACGCCCAGAAAAGGGTGATTCAAAGCATAAATAGACGTTCTCAAGGCCAAGTGATTCTTAAAATGTCTTAATCCAACTAATCGTGGACTCGTAAGTCAACCTTGACTGTACATCATATAGTCAAAGTAATCTATCTAAACTGACTAGTTTACTAAGCATCCAAGATACTCCCAGCATTCTTGGATATTCACAGATGAATCACAGGAAAAACAATTCATCGAAGCGCTGATACTAACCTGCCAGTACCGCTAACTCTGCCGGCCAATATGGGAGTGGGCTCTGAATAACTCCTTACAGAAGAGTATGGAAATATCCATCTCCCAGTTCGAGCTCTTCATTCTCCATCCTTCGTCACAACGAGCGATATTCTGAATCAGAAGCGAGAACACTCAGAAATCCCACGCACCAAGCCCGAACTCAAATATTGCTATCACCTATCACTCAATCATTCGAGCTTCTCCCTTGAAATTAAAATCGCCAATGTGGTTCGTGCGCCAACTCCTCTTTCACATTCAGCATCTCGATGGACAACACCAAAAATATCGTATAAATTGCACGAGAAAAGGCATCTATCTCTAAACAGATAATATGGCGCATCAACCGCAAGAACCGGAAGCTGACAAGCCTAATCTACTCTGTCGTAACCAAAATCTCGATGCAAACTCCGAAAGCAGACTCCAACCCCATCCATCCTGAGCTATTCATTCATCCATTCCACCTCTCTATCTCCTTCTCCTACTCTCCACCTCATCCCCATTTACTCTTCACTTCCAGGCCTTAGTCTTCTGCCAATCCGCCCAACTCAACTTCGTGTGGCCCCCCTTCTTCTTCTGCATATACGCCTCATGGCTCCATGGCGCACAGTCCTTCTTCTCGACTTCCACCACCGGTCCTAGGTTCTTCCACGCTTTGCTGCTGTTCCAGTCCGCCCAGCTCATTCTCGTGTTGCCGGCTTGCCTCTCGAGCTCGTAGCGCTCGTGGGAGAAGATTGCTGGTGCCATTTTCGTTGCGGGGCTTTGTGGAGGTTTGGAGGGGTGCTGTATCGGTGGAGGGTAAGAAGTTAGTTCATTATTCATGTATACTGCGTATTCCGTGCGGGATTGGGGAAAGATGGTTGTGAACTGGTCTTAGAATGTGTACGTACCGTTTCTTTGGTGCGAGTCTCGATGAATTGCTTTGCTTTGCTTTGCTTTCTTTGTTTGCTTCCTTTACTCAAGAGAGAATAGGGCCGAGTACTTATAATCACTTTTTTTTCCCCTTCCCCTTCCTCACCCTCATCCCCTAATTCCCCTCCCGTCCCACCTCCCTCAGCCTCAAGCCCCAAAACCTCCTTCTTTCCCCCGTAGCGCCGGGGCGCGCAAATACCCTCGTGCAGTCTACGTATGCATATATATTTCGAAGTATGGAGGTCGCGGCCAAAAGTCTTGCAACTGGTAGGGTTTGACTCCACAGTCGCTTAATAGGTAGGGCGTTGCACAGCAGGTTGCCAAATGCGCTATAGTTATAGGGCTTAATTGGCGTGTGGGGGCTAAAATATGGCGCGTAGGCCCTATAAAAAATCCCCAAAAGCAATTTTCCTTCAGCCTATTAACTCCCAAAGCATCGTTGCTATGCCGGAGCCTTGTGGCATCCTGAGGCTTGGCGCTCACTCCTGCCAGTTGCAAGACTTTTGGCTGCGACCTCCGTAGCACTTTACTTATTTATTGCTTTGGCGCCAGCCATAACTCATCACATTGCAGTCTTTCCCGTGAAGGTGACATAGTGCTCTTAACTATTGGTTATGTGTGGCATCACGTGTGCGGCTGAGCGCACATATTGAAACAGGTTGTGGAGGGGGGCTTAAGCCTCAGCGGTTTTGGGAAGGGGGGAGGTGGCTCAGCTTTAACAAACGCTTCCAGGTGACACAGGAACACGGAGATGCGAGGATC
Source organism: Stipitochalara longipes BDJ (assembly GCA_009732865.1). Classification (NCBI taxonomy): domain Eukaryota; kingdom Fungi; phylum Ascomycota; class Leotiomycetes; order Helotiales; family Hamatocanthoscyphaceae; genus Stipitochalara; species Stipitochalara longipes. Next base: position 2,498,141 of record ML769337.1, on the reverse strand, counting down.
CGTTTAATCTTCCCTTTTGTTTCAAATTCGAGGCTGAAGATAATACATGCATATCCAAATTATTTGTTGTATTGTTATGTGTTTTAAATGATTAGATTACTGTTTTAGGGTGTGTTTTATATACTTGTTATGCCTTTTACTCGCTACGCGGTATGTGTGTATATATTGTCCCTACGGGCTACTTTTATCTCTTCTTCATCGAATCACCAGATTGCCGCCCATTGTTTTCTTTGTCTTCCCCTCCGGTAGCCACCTTCAGCCACGGCACATCATTCGTTTCGTCGGTGTTGGAGCTCACGGTGTTGTCCCACCAGTTAAATGTGAAATTGTTGTAGCTACGCGCAAAGATAATAATAGTAGCCAGCGTGGTTTCCATGTCCATTAATGGTTAGAGGAGATATATGATGGGTGTGTTAGTCGGGATATGGTTTATTGAAATAGATGGAAAGATGAATAGCGAAATGTGGGCCAAAGGGGATAGATTTTGGGTTGGAAAGGGGTTAATGGAGTAAACCTGTTGCAGAATGAGGGGTCAAGCTGTATTCTCTATTGTCTGAAAGGCGAATAATTAGGCTTCATGAAGGAGAACTTGTAATTATAGGTATGTAAAACATCGATTTGGGTTGTGGAAGAGAGACATCCAGGAAAGATTTCAGTTCACAGCACACACCTATTGAACCATAAACGAGATTATACATTGGCAGTCTACCATGTATGATAATAAGCTTCGCGTATTCCATTCTCATTTTCCATACTCTGCTACCTTTCGCGTTAATATCAACGTTCCGCCCCAAATCTCAAAGCTTCCCCAACCCCCTCACAGTGACAAACCTTGATCTCTAAGAAGTTCCATTCTTCGGCATGCTGCAAACATCATTAAAGTCCGCACTAGCCTCGAAACACGATGCACCTGCCTGGGTCCCGAAAATCGGCTCGAGGAACTTCGTACAATCGAATTCTTGCGGGCCTTGATCTTCGTCATTTTCACACATGTAGAGTGAGTTTGCGTTGCAGGTGCCGTTGAGACCGAGTTGTCCTGTGCTGCGAGTCCCGCACCATACCTCGGACGTGAGGCAGGTGCAAGTGTCGTTCTGGGTTTGACCCGTAAGAATAGAGGGAAGGGAGAAAGTTGTTGTGGATGGTGAAATAGCCCTGGTAACTGTTGTAGTCGTGGTAGTCTGAACACGGGTGGTTATTGTCGTCGTGGAAGCCGAAGGGGAAGGAGCTAGCTGCGCAATAGTTGTAGTTGTGGTGGGATGAACCACTATAGTCTCTGTGGTTGCCAAAGCGAGGATCAGAGGTATGAGGAAGAGGAGTATGATGGACGTGGTTTTATGCATTCTGATGTTAGTGTAGTATTCTGCCTTTAAAGCACTTCCTGAGGTACCTAATGCGTCTTTGCTTTTTATGTATCCCGGGAGTCTAAAGGTTTTGAGTCTGGAGAGCCTTTTTCATGGTTGTCTGACTCTAATCAATTATTCTTCGTTCGGTTAGTAATTTCAAGTATGACTGCTTGGTCAGGTGTTAATCACCATCGGCTCACCCTTGTCTCAGCTAGTTCGCTCGAGCTGGTTTGGCGGCCTGAGCAGTCCCTGAGTAGTCCTGAGCAACCCGAGAAACCTGAGCTCTCTACCTCCGGAGTCTACCGCACGGAGGAAAAGCCAAATAAATTTTCGTAATAAATATAGTTTAGAAGTTGGCCGATGTGATCCTTGTGTCAAAAATGACCATACTACAACCGAATCGTCCCGGCTACCTCAAGCCAATAACGGCCTGACTTTCGTTGTAGAGCCTACTCCGTTTACTAGTAGAGCTTGAATCGGCAAAAAACTACGTCGCACTAGATTGAGGGAGGAGCTCGTATTTACAGACATATCGCACTAATTTACATCCGCTCCGGTACTAGGAGGGGAGTGAGTACTGGGGTCTGGTGAGGGGACCGCCAAATTGATGCCTTACGGCCTTGATACATAATGGGTTTTCATGACTGACGACGAGGAGGTGAGCTTGTATAGTGGTTCTGGAAGTTCCATATGTTGATCTTGGTGATTCAAATAAGTGATTCATGTGTTAAGTTCCGCTTTGAGATTAGTACAATCCTGCGAGTCGAATTACTGTCCTTGTTCCACGTTCACGGCCGGACCTGAAGAGGACGCTCAAGTGAATAATTTCTCACATCCGACCCAGCCCACAAATTGCTTAAGAGATCTTTATGTAGAATATTCTAGCTATGGTCGCTGCTCATATATTCTCAAATTTCCACTGGGAACAAATACTCAGAACTATGATACCGAAGAAGATTCTGAGAAACGCAACTCACGTGCCAACCTTACTTAAACAGAATGCTTTCAATAGTACAGATATATATTTCATCTCGAATAAAACTAACAACATTTGAAACTACAAAGCCAAACTCAATAGTTCGCGGAAGTGATCTCCTTAGAACATCACTGAGGCCCTCCTCTCATGAATTGGGTCTCAGTTTCGCCCCTTTTGTATGACTGCCTTGTATTCCAACGGTCTTTTCAAGATTTGTCGTCATTATCCAAAATGGGTACTCTATCCCATTTCCTTCCGCTAATCCCACCTCAATATCCTGTATCCTATTATTGTTATCGACATCATGATTTGGAGAAACCGATGTGCCTGGGGTTTCGAGCTGGCTACGACGTGGGTAGCGAAACATGTCTATCGTGTCTCTGATAATGCTCGTAATTAGTGGTAGACTTGCCTTATTTGCATCCCGAGCATTGAAGTGGAAGTCTGCCGACGGTGAGACGCTCTTGTCTGTTACAGTAACCCAGTGGAAAATTAAGACTGAGACTAAGACTGCAAATTCAGTTGATTAATGGTGGGACTTGGAGGGAAGGCGAAGAGTGTATGAAAATTGAATTACTCTCTGCATTGCAAACCATTAAGCATATCCATGCTGCTTCGCCGCCGTGAAGAAAAACACCAGTCGTGAGGTTACTAGATGGTAAATACATTATTTTAGGACTGGCTGAGGGCGCACTTACCCCAAAGCTGAAGCTAAAATTCCAACACTACCAATGAAAGACCTTAGGGCAAGTGCTCGAAGCGGGGAGCCTGGGTTGCTTTGGTACGAGTAAAGTCCTACCATCGTTAGCAGTTTCCTTCTGTACATTAGAGTTTCTGAACTACACGAACGCCGCATAGGAAGGACGAAGCTTAAGGTCAGGTATAGCTGAAGTTGGATCAGCACAATGATGGCATGCGGGAGACAAGATTCTTGGTTAATGGGTCAGAGGAAAATGGCAGATACTGACATTCAAAAAGGAGTCGAAAAGAATGAGCGGTATGAGCGATTTTACCTCCATGCCAATTACGCATGAACCGTCTTTCTTGAACTTTGCAATTCGACTAACGCCTGCTGTCAATGGCTTTTCTCTGTGGCTGGAACTGCATATGTACACTAAGTTTCGAGGAGGGTACCTTACAATACAAAGTTGAGAACGATAACACCCAGGTAGCTTACTGCTGAATATCAGTCTTGTGAAGAGTAAAAATGTAGGATCGAATCAAAAGAGCAGGGAACTCACAGAGTACGACAAAACAATTGAAACGGTAAAGTCTTGACCTAAGGCGCGGAGCGCGGACGCCCTGAAGTCGAATGATGTACTTGGGCGCTGGAATTAGCAACAAGATATGCTCACTACACGCTGGCTTGGCGGTGTACATACCACTCTCTCAACGAGGAAGTAATAGATAAGCTGATGCTGATCAGCGACCTTCAATACCGAGTTGACATCTCCGAAATTACATACTGCCTGCAAAGAATCAGCGGTCTACGGATGGAGGTAGATTCGAGGGAGAATAGTCAGCCATACTTTTGTTGAGAGGTAGCATGCCAGACATAGCAAAATCGCTGCCGAGCAGGCCACAGACGTTGAATCAAGCCCAAATCCATGCTCCAAGATATTTGACGAGGTTATAAACACGAGAGCATCCGTATATATGGCAAGAATCACTGCAAAGAACTTTGATTAGTAAGTGCACTCAAGTGATCGTACGATATCGTACGACAAATGGAAGAGGACCCACGCCACCTTGTTACCGGCACTTTAGCCCAGTCATAAACCGCCTGTATTCGCTGAGCTAGAGGAGATTAAGTGTCGATATAACACGCCCGATGGATCATACTTACTTAAACAAACTGCGAGAGCAACTACCGTAAGCAATGACAAACTTATCGAAACTACAGATCCTGCTCGGGGGATACCGCCCACCATATGAACATCGGTCTTTATTGACATCGCGATTCAAGATAGAACTTTGAAAACTTCACAAATAACAACGGCCTGCGCCTCTGCTTTCCCAGACTGATATTTTGATTCAAACTGGGTGCTTACCCAGCAAGCACAATTCGGCGACTGTTAGATAGAACCACTTTCGCTAAAGAGATAAAGGAAGAGTACATCGACATAACATCGTTCATATATCTGATTAAATAATCACAAAACAGATTTGGGTCCTTGTGGCGTGCTGTGGCTTTTCGGAAGTCATACACAGAACTTTGTTACTCAGATATCGTGCAAGCCACTGGCCAAGCATACGATCCCAACGCCACAATTTCACGATTTGGAAGAAAGCCTCTGTGGCATATGCAAGGAGGTTAGTAATCGAATCGGTTAGCGGGGAATCCCCAGTGTTAACTAGACAAGCTTCACGGCTTACTTCTCTTCAGTCGCAAATGACAACTCTTTCGTTTTACACAAAAAACGTAGTAGAACAAAACTCCCATACCCCGTTATGATTTCTGGAATACGCCAGATCCCTTGACAAGAGTTGGTCGAGACGGTCTTTGCAACTCGACACTGCCGAGCCTGCTTGGTTGAGAATCTATCTTAGTAGAGGAAGAAATGAAAGATATGGGCGAGGAATATAGAGTTCAGTTTTTGCATTGCGACGTTGACTTTGTTCTTGATTTTGCATATAAAGAAGAGGCATTTTATATAAGGTATTAATAGCTAGGGAGGCCAGCTGTTTACTAAATATATTTTATAAGATTTCTAAAACATTAGACCGGCGAGGTATTACCTAGATTTATATATATAGCGATTATTGTGGGACGGCTAGCAAGGTGTATAGCTATATAAATAGAGGGAGTGCAAAAGTAGTATGTTTTGCTAAAGAGCTAAATTCATTGCTTTTACATCCCTCGTTGCCCTAAGCCTGAAAATCCAATATTAACCTCCCGACAGTAGGGGGGGTTTCCTTCCTAATTTTCCATCTAGCTATCTTATAAATGGAGTGTATGGTACAAATGTACCATTGTTGATATCCTGGCCTTTGCCTTGGTAGCGCCATCTGCTGATATACGACTCCGTCATTCCAGCACCGCCGTTACTTGTAGCATACACCCCGACGAGTGTGCCTGAGAATTTGTCAGTAAGGAAACTTGATGCAACTTAAAGAATGTAGTAGTTCCTTTAACCGATTTGGCAGCATGTTATACAAACAGTTGCTTGTAGCATAAGGCGCGACTCTTACCTGAAAACTCGCCATCGCCACCGCTCAATATCGTTGCAGGTGCTATGCCCATGAGTTCAGTTCCCCTAGGCTCCATCGATGACGCGGCGGAGAGAGCGTAATGCGTCTCATTGACCGCATCGATCTGTAACCTTATAGGCGAATTAAGCCAACTCTCTGGCAACGGCTTGATGATGGTTGGCAAGGTTCCGCTAAAGTCACCCTTCAGAGCGGGCACGTTGGTGACACGGAATCGTAGATGGGGAGCCAGATTTACCTCACCGTCTGACCCAGAACTGTTCTTAGGCAAGAGCACAATGCCCAGATCAAGATGCTGTGTCTGCGTGAGGAAGGCCGTCACGCCAACCTCTTCCTCTTGTAGCTTTGGCTCGAATGAAACGACATCGATACTGAAGCTAAACAAGGTGTCTGTCTGCACACGCATGATAAGGCTCAGTTCTTCTATCGTGGTCAGATGTGCGCTAGACGTAAGATTTGATTTCGACGGGCGTAGCTGAAGCGTATTGGGATGTCCTTGAGGGGAGACCGCGAAAGCATCTTCTGGTGGAAACCGCCAGTATAGAAAATGTGGTGGGATCGCTGATCCTGGAGGGAAGTCTATGACATCCGGGTCTTCAACAAACGGTCCACTTCCTGGTATTGCTCTTGTCTGCGGTGGCAGCGGCCAACCGCTCATCTGGCCACGGACTGGTTGAAGAATAGGCCATTCGCCCTCATTCCATGTCACGGGAAATAGGACAGTCTCACGACCCATTGGATAATTTTCCCATGCGGGTCCAGATCTTGTGGCAAGGGCGCTGCCCCACCAATTCCCAGACGCATCTTGAAAGAGGTCCGCGTGTCCGACCGTCTGGAAATACTGACTAGTGTTGGTATTTGTAAGGATGGGATTCCCTGAGTAGCCTTCGTACGGACCCCAGATATTCGTGGAACGGGCAATAGCTTCATGGTGTCCCAACTCTGTTCCGCCTTCTGCAATCATGAGATAATAATAGCCGTCTCTCTTGTACATTCGCGGTCCCTCAGGAATGTACTTAGTGAAGCCTGTCCATATAATGGATGCTGGCCCCAGGCTACCAGTCTCAAGGTCAATGGTCTGTTGATGGATGCCAGAGAACTGGAGGTACGTTGTTCCATCATCGTCCCAGAACAGGGAGGCATCAATGTCAATCAGTGGAAATACTAGTGGATCGCTCCATGCACTGTCATTGTATGGATCAGTTGTTGTGAAGATGAACCCTGTGACAACGAACGGAGACTCTGGTGTGTATGCTACAATTGCATAGAATATGCCATCGTGGTACCGAATGGTCGTTGCCCAGAGACCGCCATTTTGGACTGTTGTATTTCCAATCTGTGGCACTTGAGACGGCCTTGAGAACACGTGACTACTAAGCCTCCAATTTACTAAGTCTTTGCTGGTGTAGATTGGCATTCCCGGGAAGGTAAGAAACGATGACGTTGCACAGAAGAACGAGTTGTTCTCCTCAGCCACGAAGATGCAGCTTGGATCGGAATGCCATCCCGGCAACATAGGATTCGTGTAGGTCGAGTTTTTAGCGATTGACGATGCCACTGCTGGCAGGATAAACATTGTATCTAAGATGACCTCGAGCAGATGCATCTTGGAAGAAAGATAGAAGCTAAGGTAGAGGAAATGGATCTCAGGGAGGGCTCAGAGGAGCCCGCAAAGACTATATAATTTCTGCCCATTGCTAGGCATGTATAAGTTCTGCGACGGTGCGGAGGATGAGTTATTAGAATATTCCTCAGGGGGTTATGGTCCGAAGCTACGGGGTAGAGAAAGCGTCTAGAGATTATTAAACTTCTGGTGCTCTATGGGCCGACCCTTACCGTATGTTTGACCTTGACCCCTCCTTTTTTCCCGGCGTCCCTCTGTTGCCCTCCCCGCCCCCGCCCCCGCCGGGCTGGGGTACGGGTACTATCGCGAGTGTGCCCAGCGCGACCGTGGCGGGCGCAGGATAATGCTTGATCACATATTCCGTCACGATGCCATACTGGCCGCCGCCCCCGCCGCGCAGGGCCCAGAAGATATCGGTGTTCGCGTTATCGTTACTTGTAGCCACCAGGATCTGCCCCGTGGTGGTGACCACGGTGAAAGCCACCAATAACCAAAGAGGAAGTCTCCACTATTTGAAAGACGCGTTGCGGGGTGCTAGGCTTAGACGAGATAGATTTCCACAAATGAAAGCTTCCTTCAGGGCCAAAGAAAGGGTTAATCAAGGAATAAGCCGAGATTAAAGTTTAAGATATTATCCATGCGGTCTAATCACAGCGCTAGCGCCGCATAGAAGGCCATGCATGCAATGATAGATAGCGGGCTTTGTTGCATTGCGAAGAACGGAACGCCGTCCATAAGTGGTCTGATTTACCTGAGAATTTGTTAGGTGGTGGGTAGCCGGGCCGGGTAGCCGTGGAAGGAAGGAGCCAAAGTCAATAGTAAATACTCTTAATAAAGCCAACCCTATTAGGTTAGAGGAGACTCTTCGACTTTTCGCTCCTACCTAATATTAAGAATTACTTAGTAGAGATAGGTAGCATCGGCTTGTTCTCTATTCGTATGATTTTCACCTCCGACGCTGCTTATAGTGCCTGGAGGGAGCCAATCGACTTCAATAGCACAATGTTAAATAGCGAGTCGATGTCTTTTAGAGAAAGGATTATCACAGTCATCTCGAGCAAAAGTGGCTGTAATATTTATCGATATATTTGAATAGACTTTTTTCCCAATCATCTGCGGAGTCCTGCACCTAGGAATATTAATCAAAACTTGACAAAAATAATATAATACGCATCTTAAGCCAATATCTAGTGTTATTAGTTAGATAGGTATTGCTTAATTTGTTCAGGGGCTGCTCAGGGGCTGCTAAGGGGCTGCTCAGGTGAGCTGGCTGAGTCGAGGGTGATCAGCGCCTGCCATGCCTACTAACCGCATGTGGAGCGGAAAATGGAGAATTAGAATTGAACTACCAAAGAAGAGAGTTGGAAAGTGAGGGGAAGAGACTATGTTTTCGTCTCAAGGCTGCCGTTGTACGTCAATTCCGAGCTCAGGTCGGTGCTAGAATAACAGTACGGAACAGAATAATGCTGCCGTGAAGATTGAAAAATACCTGTGGGTTAGTCGAATGGCACTTGTTCAGTTCCTTTGTATCATAGGCTAAGAAGATGTTTGCTTCAATGGCAACAAGCATGGCGCTATACCCAGCAAACAGACACGGCTCTATCTCAAAGTGCGTGTTTGTTCGTGGAATCATTGCCTGCATAGAGAAATCCATCCCCTATGGTATAAGAGAAGTGCTGAACGAGCTGTTGAGGGAAAGGGTCCAGCGCGAGCGCGCCCCGATCGTCAATAGTACATCAAGACAGGAGGATATCCAATCTCGTCCTCTGAGACTATTAAGCAATCTAACAGAATCCAGTACACCTGGACCAGCCTTTTCGTACTTTGTGAGATTGTGCAACACTCAATGTCTCCCAAAAGTTAATTTGCGTATAGCTAAATTTGATAATAACATTACGCTACTGAACGTGGGTCTCCATCATGTCTAGAAAACAGGAGATTTTTATAATGCAGTAAGAAAAAAAATTGAAAAAAAGGCACGGCATCTGCTTATAAGGCAAAGATAATAGAAAATTAAAAGGAGATCCTAGAATTTAGAAGTGGAAGCTAGTTATGATAACTTCCCTAATAGAAAATCAACTCTTCAACTTTTGCCTCTCCATCAACAATAAAGTTCTGCGCCTCACTGTTCATCATTCCTTGTACATAGCATTCGCCAACCAGCTGATAGCCATCACGGTAGCGTCGGATGACAAGAGGCATTGTACAACCAAACACCACACAGATAATATCTCCTTGCCTGATAGAAACTCCACGAGCCTCTTTAGCAGGAATCCATTTAGGTGCTAGCCCAAAATAGCCCCTTCTTGTTGTAATTAGCGAATGATACTGACCTAGGACGTCCGAGATACGATCAAATGCCGCTTTGGAAGCAGCAGAACGCTTCTGAGGTAAAGCCGGGGTAGACGGGTACGCTACCGCCATATATGCACCGAAACTCCGCCCACACATTTTCCAATCCGAAATCAGTTCAAGCATACGATTCCACTCCTCCGCAAACGCATACCTTTCTAAACCACTAGGGAGTGGCTTTACCAAAGATTCCTCTGCGGATAGCAGCTCATCCTTGTTGTTTCGATCTCCATGCAGATTTCTGCGAAACGCATCCAAGGCTTCTTCGTCGCTCTTATAAGCGTGCTGTTTCGTACTCGAATCTAAGAAAGACGAGTCATTTGCGTCGTTTGGGTAAACCATATTTAGGATCCCATCTATGGCATCGAAAATGATTGACGAGCAGATGAGCTTCACGCCTTCAATCCTGGCTCTTGTTATGTTCCCCACATTGACTGGAAACGACGCAAAAAGTTTACTTATAGTAATTCGTTCTGGTATGCTTTAGAGTCTGACCAGTCGGGCGCCCAGGTCGGGTGCATCGCGCTTTTTGGTAGACCACCATGGCGAATGACATCTACATGATCGTAGGCAGCAATATACGCTGATACAAACGATGCGTAAACTTGGGATGCCGATTTCGTATAGTCGGGAACGATAAACGAGGCAAGTCTCTTTTCCATCAGATCTAACATGCCGTACGTCATGTCCCGATTGTCAGTCGCTTCAGAACTGCGGGAGCAGTCAATTAAAACTGGAATTAGTGGTGAATCTATGGATCGAAAAAGCATTTCCATAAGCTTCGAAAGGCGAATAACGCAATAAATACCACCAAAGGCGTTTCCCTCATTGCGGATGCCTATGTTTCGCCTATCCGCGTCTACTAATGCAGCCATCTTATCCATAGACGTGAAGACTTCCAGACCCTTCCACATCTTGTCCCATTCAATTATCTTAGATCCACACAAGACGGGTGTCTCTGTGTTTCCACTCATAAGCTCTTGAATAATCCAAACTCGTTTCCAGTACGGCCTCAAACACAGTATTTCCATCCCGTGGGCCCCGCCAACACCAAACAACTTAGGATCCTTCTGAAGAGCGTCCTCGATTTCCCTATGATCAGGCCAGTAAGCTGCGAGAACGCGAAAGAAATCTACCCCTTCGTTGCTGAAGTCCTCCTCAGGCCCGATCCAAACAACCACGTTCCAACTTCTCCGGTATATCTCGCCCACCAACCTAACTTGGTGGCTTTTCTCCTGCAAGTCCTGCTGGTTGATACAAATAGCATCGACCCAAAGTCTATACTGTTTTTGAAACTTCGCCATCTTCCGTAGAGCCTGCAACGCGGCCTCCAGGTTTTGCGTTACGTGAATGACTCGATTGTTCACCACGATAGCTTTTAGATTGGCCGGTTCTCCCCAGCAATATGACAGCGCCGCATAATCGCCCCATTTGAACCGATAAGCTTGGCTAAGTGGCGATAGTTCAATTTTATTCGACGGAGTTCCGTCCTCGGAGTTTGATTCAGACCACTGAGCTTGAGTGTTGCGCTGGAACGCGAATTTAGGGTCGAGCTTGTCTGTGAACCCGCGATATTCATCTCGAAGATCTTCCAGGCTTACGGTCTCCAGGGTACAGTGGACCAGATCAGAGAGCCCTTGATCATGTGGGGAAGATCGAGGATGGATTGTCAGCAGCCTGATCTGACTTTGGACGCTTTGCAGAGGTTGGTAATCCATTTAAATGATGTGTTGAAACAGATTTTGAAGCGATGTGACAGTATATTGAACGCGTCTGCTTCTATTGCCGTGGTGCAGCCTCGTCTGGAGAAAGAGTGGGATTGGAATATTGCTGGGTGCTTGGTTTTCCCGAATGGACGGGAGGCAGTAGCAAGAAATATGTGGTTATCTGACTCAATATTTGAAGCGTTGGGATTTGATCTCTTTCTAGAAGCTTTTGAGAACATTGGAGTCGGAAAGGCTGAAGCAACTATACGTTTTGGGTCTTCTGTAATCTTCAAGTCACATTCCTTCGGAGACCCCTGAGCGCAGGGGGAGGATTGGGCCCCCACCATGTTGCATGTGGTTCGGTCCTTTGTCCAATAAGAGGAGCCCATTCAAGCATGAATACATGAATAGAGAGAAATCAGAAGTTCAGAAGAGAATAGAAGGACAGCAATATTAGAGGCAGACGGATAAAATGTTTGAAGAGGAGCTAGGTTCTTCGTGTGAATTTGGTTTCTGGCATTGATGCTAGTTGAGTCTCGAACGAGGAATTGGGAATCAGCTCGAGAGGTCCGCTGAAATATCTCCTAAAGATACAACAGCTCATTGGCAGCCAAAAAAATTCCAGCAATTTCGAAATTAGTCCTTTCAGTCTCCAGATCTCACTCATATTCCCTCCCCCTTCTCTCCTCTCTCCCATCCCTCTCCCATTCCTCTAGGAAGACCTTCTTTTCTCGTCTCTACTCCAGATATCCACATCCGCATATGCAAAGTTCTGCAAGCCATGAGCACTGAACAGGCAAGAAGATGTTGGAGAGGACTGAATCTAGACGAGCATATAGAGGCAGCCGTAAGTCCCAGGTACCTAGGTATTTTCTAAAAGCCACCTTATTTTCTAAAAGCTACCTTGTCCTTGGAATGCCGACTTGTCTGTGACCAGCCAGATTGTGCCGGGGCACTGCCGAAGTGCAATTATGCAAAGTACACAGGCCTCCCTATGCTAAATGCAATGGGCCTCTGAATGTGACCCGGACTAGCCATAGTCGCTCGTCTCCTTGTTGAGTTGATCGTGCCCACTTGATCCTAGACTCAACCCCACAAATCCTCCCAAAGAATCATCAAGCTTCGGCTAGAAACAGGCCACTTCTTCATTTTGAATCAGCGCCCTCATTCGACGTGGTGGCTGGGGCTTGCTCCTTCTGGTTCTGCTGCATCTTCTTCATCATCTCCGCAGCCTCGAAAGTGTACTTGCACTTCATCCGCAACGACGCTCCGTAGCGATACATCACAAATGGGAAAGGCATGCACAGCACGGTGAGAAACGCCGGCACCGAGCTCGCCCAGTGAATCCCGAGGTTGGTGTACATCTGGTTGGTAAACAGCGGGAACGCGGCGGCGAGGACCGAGCGCAGGATGGCGGACGCGGCGAGGACGGAGGCCGCGAAGATGGTGTACGAGTCGATGAGGTAGTTGACGACGGGCAGGACGACGAGGATGCAGCCGAAGCCAAACGGTGCTGAGAGGACGATCGAGACCGCCCAGTGGATGCTGGGGTAGTTGGTCCATGCGAAGCAAAACATGCCGATTGGCAGGGCGATCGAGCCAAGCATCGCTGGTGGCAAGCGAGACTCTGCCGTTGCTGTCTTGGCCAGGAAGAGCTTCATATAACGCTTGTTGTCGAAGACAGCGTACACGCCTCCCAAGAGGATACCGACGGCCATGCCAAGGAATGCGAGCCCGCCGATGCCCTCGTTCCATCCACGCTCGACGTTGAAGACAACCGACATCCCTGGCAAGAACATGTAAATGCTAGCGTAGATGACGGCGATGTACATTGAAGCAACCAACACAATCGGCTCCATGAATAGTAGCACCCACGGCCGCACCAGGGCTTTCTGAAACACCTCGGAGGGCTTCTTCTTGCCTTGGTTCTTCTCAAGAACGCTGATATACGTCTTGCCGTCGGCTTTAGACAGGAGACTTGCCCTGTTGAGGAGGATCACTGGACCATACGTCTCAGGGATGAAGACTATGCCGAGAATGCCTAGTACACCGAATTAGCACCCGCGAGACTGCATATTTCCCATAGAGAGAAAGACGCCGAGGAGACTTACCGATGATGCCGACGGCAATGCAGCAAACTCCCTGCACCCACCGCCATCCAACATTCTCCGAGACGAAGCCACCGACGATAGGACCGAGAATGGGACCAAGGAACGGCGCGACGCTGTACAGTGTAAGGGCAAGGCCCCGCTGGGTGGGAGCAAATATGTCGGCAAGGACGCCGCCCGAGTTGACGATGGGGGAACCACCAAAGGTACCGGTGAGGAAGCGCAAGACAATAAGGGTGGCAATGTTCTGGCTGCCAGCTGAGCCGCCGATGAAGGCTACCATGGCGATGTGGGAGATGATCCAGAGCTTCTTCCTGCCGTAGAACTCGGACTGGAATTTGTTAGCATATGTACCCGTGCGAGGATTTTGGTAGAGAGGGGGGTGCTCACCAGAGGAGCCCAGGCTGCGGGCCCAATGGCAAAACCGAGCACATAGACGGAGACACCAGTCACAAAGACTTCCGTGCTGCACTTGAATTCCTTTAGGATTTCGATCGAGGACTCGGCGTATGCTGAGGAGGTGAAGGTGACGACGAAGACAGACAGGGTAGCGATGCAAGCAATGAACCACTTTCTGGTCTGGCCCCAGTTCATGGGGTTTTCCGGATCATTATCCTGGAACTCGACAATGAAGGGATCTTCCTCGGTGCCCTGGCCTTCATAGACATTCTGCTTCTCCATGTCGCCAGTGTCGGACGCGGGAGCGTCTGGTTGGGCTGGCCGACACATGATTGCAACGACGTAGGTAGAACTCGTGGACGAAATTAACAACTTGACGATTCGAGTTGTGTTAGAAGAGTGTCAACCAAAAAAGGGAAAAGTCGTTTTTCAATTATAGGCGGTCGCAAAGAAAATTGTTTGGTAATCGAGTGAAAAGGGTGCAACAGCACGGCCGGAACTGCTTCTGATTGGCCACCTCCTGAAAGCATATAGTAGCTGCCGTTCTTTGCAGGCTTACTTCTACAAGATCCGCCAGCCTGCAGTTCGCAAATGAGCCAATTGCAAGACTTTCCGCAAGACAACCTACCGCCTCATTGCCCGGAATGTCCCATGATTGGCCGAGAATTGCTGACAGCCGGCTGACCCTGACCCGGCCAAAGCTGTGGGGCACCTTTTCATTGTCTTGTTGCTTTGATATCTTTGAGACCACACACCTGTGGAGACCAAAACACCACAATTGAACAGCTCAGGCACTTTAAGTATACATTTATTTGCTATAACCATACTTATCATGAATGGGACCATCACGCCCGAGGAAATTCAACGTGCGCGGTCAAAAGCCTTGCGCAGGGAGCGGCTGCGCATCTCAAACGCTTGCCAGCAGTGCCGGTCAAGGAAGACAAAATGCGACGGTGCCCATCCTGGCTGGTACTGCTCTTCGATTTGCTTATGGTATTGGTGTCTAATTCTATCTGGAGCAGTGTGCACAAAATGTCAGGCGAAAGCACTACCATGTTCGTACGGATATGATAGTACTGGCACTGCCATCAATGTCGATCAGAAACCCAGGCAGGAAAGCAGCAACAGCAACAGCAACACCAAACCCTTGAATGCGTACGAAACCACCGGGACTCACAGCCATGTTCCTGTTTCCTCAGCTCCAACTTTACAACAGCCAACGCCGACGTCGCCACCAGCGAGCGTGGAGCACCCGATCAAGGCCCAAAGCCCGGACCAGGACTCGGAGCCAGCCTCCGAGCAGGCTTGCAACCATTACACCGCTCATGGTCCATTTTCTGGCCAAGTTGCCGCTGCAATCGCCGCAAGAGCCGGCGTCGCGCCCCCAGCCACGTCCACAAACCTCGTCCCCTTCGTGGACGCGCCCCTATTTAGTGAGATAGAACTAGACTCTCTACACAGCGCTGCTTCCGCTAGAAATCCACCGGAAGTGCATTTGCCTCCACGCGCATATGCCGACAGGCTTGTCGGTATCTACGGGCAGCATGTTTATCCCGTCGAGTCCATGTTGGATCGAGAGCACTTCTTCCGCGACTACGATGCCCTGTATGGCTTGAGCCGGGAGGCGTTGCACCACCCAGACCATGCGATTCGGCTGAGCATACTCTTTGTTGTCATGGCCGTGGCCATACAGCGACAAGAAGCTACTGCGCTGCAGAGACGAGACGAGGAGGCAAATGGCTACTTCCAGGTCGCGTGGAGGCTTCTGCGTCCCGAGACAATCCTCTGGAAGCCTGGATCGTTGGAGCTTGTCCAGTGCTTGATGGTGATCAATCGCTACCTCCACTGCACCAACAACCAACACAAGACGTGGATGACGGCGGGTATGGCGATGCGGGTGGCCCAGAGTATAGGATGCCATGTGCCTGAGACGGTATCAGTCAAGGGCTTGGATAGTGACAGACAGCTGAAGAAAAGGGTCTGGGTGAGCTGCGTAGCCTTGGATCGGTAAGTTCACACCGCAGACAAGACTTTCACTCTATCTCTTCTGTGCGATCGATTTGTTAATGCTGACGCTGGTGTGCGTGATAGATGCGTCAACTGGGTACTCGGCAAGACGTCAGCACCCTCCTTAATCCCCCTGCACGAGCAGAGCAGGACCGACGCCACCTTCCCCAGCGGAGGAGAGACTGATCATCTTATACGGAGCCTGGAGCTCCACGAAATCGGCAACCAGATCCAGTTGGCGCAGACAGGCGCCTGGAGTCAACTCGGCCCCCGGTTAGGGCTGCCGCAATTGTATGAACAGAATGAGTACCACATTGTGGCGGTACAGCTGGACGAATGCTTGAGCAAATGGGAGAAGAAATTGCCCGACGATTGGAGCTTGCAGAGTCTGCAGTGCTGTGTGGACGGTGGGCCGTTTCGAGCAGAGCGATATTTGACGCATCTTCGGTAAGACCAGCGCATCTATGGATAATTTGCACGGGTTTAGCACTGCGAAGTACTCCTTCAATCTCGATTCTTGGATTTGGGTCGTCAGGAGCAGCATAACTCAACCTCACTCTTTCTTGAATACTGCTAATACCGTTATGCTAGGCTCACTCACATGCGAATCTTCCTGTACCGACCCATGCTCGCCCGCTTCTGCTCCTTCAACTCCACCACCGCCACCGCCACCGCCCAAGCAACCGCTAGCTCCCTCACCCTCAGCGACCGCCTCGTCCGGGAATGCGCCGCCATGTGCATCGAAGCGGCGCAGCGACTCACCTCGCTGGTCCTGGAGACACTCGAGCCGGACGCGTCCATGGGCCTGCTGCCCTGGTGGTACCGGCTCTACTATCTCCACATCGCGGGCATCAACTTCCTAGCGGCCATGTTCACGTCGGATCTGTTCACCGAGTCGGTGTCGCGGTCGTGGGAGACGATCATGTCGGCGGTGGGTAGATCTCATTATCGTTCTCTTTTGAACTTGAGTCAAGTCAGTCAGTTTTTTGAAAGCAAACGAGTATTTTTCAGTCTCGAGATTTCGAAAATAGTACAAATTCCGGCATCCTTGCCCTTCATTCCACAGCCCACCATCAACTACACGTCGCTTTGAAAGTCCAGTAAAACAACGTAGAATTATCAACTAAATTTCCTTCCAATACCAACCACTTTACATTACTCACCAACTCCAAAGATGTTATATCTTCGAAAGAGGCATTAACATGGCACGCTCAAAACCACCACCAGGTGCATACGGATTTAATGTGAGCGACGCATTTCCACCGGCGGTGAAGATCCCGCGGCTGACTGCAAGTCGATTCTTCCTTAGCCAGGCCAGAGGACAGAGCACACTGGTACATTGTTATATTGACGCAGTCATCGCTCAGCTTTGTTCCCACGCGATCACCACACCAGGGGCCCACATCGAAACACTCGCATGTATCTCTTTCTATGACAGAAGAGACCTCAGTGACAGGAAGTCTTGCCGCATTTGCGAGAGCAGTCAAGGCGAGGAAGAGGAAGAAGATGATTGACGCGAATGCTCGCATATTGAGACCTTGCAACGAGGCTCCAGAGTTGTGCGATGATTCTGCTTGTGAGCTTTGCGAAGTTTGGGTATTTAAATGGTAAATTGAAGACGATGGTGACAAAGAGTCCACCTTGGTGATTTCCAAATCTAGTAAAATGCTTGAAGTTGAAGCAGATGAAAGTCAAGATTTTGAGGTTTTCTGAGAGGTAGAGGAGACCTAGCGACCACAGAAATGAAAAATGACTTCGAATTTATATCTCTTGCGTAATTCAATGATTTGTATTCCAGCGTACGTGTCATTCACAACATCTGGCGCTCTTAAAGCCACGATTCATGATTTATAGACGGTTATGAATCGTGATTCCAGTTATTCATAGCTTCTAGGCACTTCTCACTATCATCTATCATCTATTATCTTAATCAAGCATAGCACAAACGTGACTATTCCACTATGAATTCATGAACACGTGGAACGTCTGCCTTACTCAAGTGCTCAAGCTTGAACAATGGCCAAACAACTAATATCAAAGCAAGGATCATTACTTAGAACTCAACGAGTATTTCATAACTATCAAGATGCCAATATTATGTACATGATCTTCAATTATTCTTGTAGCACATTCCTCCCTCCCCTACGTCCATAACTAAACTTAACGAAAGCAACGTAAAAGCCCGGCAAAGTGATCCACAAGTCCGCATTCAAAGTGATCGTGCCCAAATAACCGTTTTTCAGTCCCCTGAAACTTTTACGATACCTAAGATACTCTCCATAGCGTCGCCTAATCGCACCAATCGTGCCAACTCATAGGAATCTCAAGACAGTGCTTCTTCTTGCCTTGGGATTGCGAGCAGGGAAGAGAGTTAGAAGCCGGAGCGGAGCCTTCTGGACAGAAGTACACAGTACTCCAATCGCACGTCCCACTGAGAGTTTGAGGGCGATGTTCAGGCCGGGTTCTGTTGTGATAGTCATAATCTTCAGACTGGGTAACATTCCATTCTCCGTCGTTGCGAGTTCCATTCATAGGATGAGGATGACCGTCGGGGCGAGTTCCGTTCCAAGCGCCATCGTGAACAGCACTGTTGTGAGAGTGAGGCCCATCTTCAGGTCTGGTCCCATTCCATGCTCCACCATGACCGTGGTGAGTGCCGTTAAAATCCCCGTTTACAATGGTGTTCAAAGTTGCATTTCCAGAGCGGGTGCCACACCACAGACCTGGCCTAAGACATTGGCAGGAAGAAGCTCCGTTGGCTGAACCAGTTCCCGTTGGTGCAGCTGCTGCCATTGAAGCAACTTCCGAGATTTGAGGTTTTGGATAGCTTGCTGCTAATCTCTGGATTGCCTGTGCAACGGTTTCATTTGTGGGAGCAGAATCCGGGTGGGTTTCAGAGTTTTGTGCAGTTGCAAGTGTGAGGAAAGTCAAGACGAGAGCGATGATGGAAGTTGGGTTGAGCATTTCGAGAGGGTTGGGGTTTGTTTTTGAGTTCTGGAGCTTGAGCTTGAGGAACTTGAAGGTTTCAGAAGTCTTCTGGGCTTGTCCGAGCAACTAATTAATGGTGATGCGTGAAGTAAAATAAGACTTGGTGATGAAAAGCTAAGGATGAAGAGGTGGAGGGGTTGGAGGTTGTAGATCGTGAAACATAGAAGCGGCTCGTAATTTATAAACCTTGTAGGAGGTTCAAGAACCTAGAAGATTCACGAAAGCAGAAGACACAAAGAGCGATCAATACAGAAGAAGCTTACGATTCATAATTGCTCCAAAACATTAAGCTGAGAGAATCGCCAAAGCCTCGCGATTCACAAGACACCTTCTCCGCTCCACGCTTAACAACCAAATGTCAACAACAAAAAATACACCCTCAATAGTAATTACACACAATTTCAGAAGCAAAACAGTTCGCTGCGTGGGAGCAGAAACCCTAGCTGTATGCGCGAATTTGGATACCATTCATTCCCAGAGCTTCAAAAACTACCAAAAGGCAGGTACCTAAAGCAATAAGCTTTGATATTCATCAAATACACCTTGCAAGCTCTCCAACATCCAAGATTCCCACAACATACCACAACAATTTTCCCCCTGCCCCAAAACCTCTACCTAAGCATCAACACAGCCATCTTTAAACTGTCCCGTCAAATTATCCCGAAATCCCACTTTGACCTGCTCACAAATACCCTTCTTCCCATCAAGCACAGTGCAATCTTTCTCCTCTCCTTTCAATGGTGGATCCCAATTGTTCATGCAAGAATACAAAATGTTTGCTAGGCAATTAACTCTCATGCGACTACCGCACACTTTGCCTTCTCCGGGATATGTGGCTGTGCACGGCTCTGGGGAAGGTGACGTTGAACTTGATGTTGATGCAGGAGGAAGGGTTGCTATTGAAGTCTAGATGGTGGATATCGTAGGGAGAGGGATTGAGATGCTGCTTTCTTGGGTTGGAGAAAAGGGCGAAGGAGAGGATACTAAAGTGCCTGAGATGCTGTCTCAACTGATTGAAGTCCAAACCGAATTTGCTGGAGAAAATGAAGTGAACAATGTTTGTAAGGAACTGGATTCAAGGCTCGAAGTAATGTAAGTCAAGGAATTGGTGAAGTTCTGCTGGATAGAGGTGATGTTTTGCGGGAATGCGTAGGCGCTGAGTGGCATGCGAGTTGTGAGGTTTGCCGTGGTGGAATTGAGCAGTGTAAGGAGATTCAAGAACTTAAAGAAGTAACACTTAAGTTTCGCCATTATTGTGGTGTTGTCGAACGCAGGATTGTTGTTTAGAGCTGCCTTGTTTGAGATCTTGTACGCGAAGCCAAGATACGCTTGATCTCTGTGAGGTACCTTCTCAAAATGCAGAGATACTTTCTGCGAATTGATCAAGAAGTGGTGATGATGGCGCTCTGTTATTGCAACCGTGACTGTGGGAGGTTGATTTTGCTGAATCATTGGTATGAACGCGAGATTCGTACTATTAAGTATGAAATCAAGACGAGGAAGTTTCATACATTGAACTCAAATTCGATGGACAGCAAAGTCGGTATTATTGGCTTTTATGGCACTGGAGAGAGCTCTGATAAGTCCGTTATCAACACCAAGACATTTTGCTCATACTCATAGCAGCATTCCTTAGCAAGGACATCGCAACAATTTTTCAATCCTCGCGACGTTATGAAGGATAAAAGCAAATATGACCGCAAACTCTCTGAATATCCGAGCATCAACCATAACAAATGATGAAACATCGTTAGGAAAGAGATGTGCTGGTTAGGCAGATGTGTCCATGCTCTCGCCACCTTCTTCCTCGTGACCGCACTTTACGAACGGAACAGCGCACTTCTTGTGGCCCTTGTGTGTATCCTTGGCATCGGTGTGCTTATGGAAGTGGCAGGGGCAAAGCTTCTTACGATTGAGCACTGTGGCATTTCAAGTCAGTAAAGGGAGTCTGGTTGTCGTCCGCACGGAAGAGAATTCAAACTCACCGCCGAATCCCCGAGTACGCTTCATCACATTGAAACCTTCAGCTTGACGACGACTAAACATGACGAAGTTTCTGGAGATCCAGGTCATCATCTCGGAAAAGAAGCCATCAATAATCATGGCAGCCACCATGAGTTCCTGTCGCAATTGTTCACAGCCCCTGTCGGTGTGGATGACATTGGCAGCAATGCACAGCTCGCGGAGCTTGGAGCCCTTTTGTGTGTTTTCGAAGATAAAATGGAGTATTCCGGGTCCGAAAACAGTGCCGTACTCATGAAAGGCGTCTTGAATGGTATCGATGGTGTTGTTCAAGAGGTGCTCGATGTCATATTTCTCTCCGAGGCAGTAGAGGGCACAGAGCTTGCGAACATGTCCATCGAATCGGGCGCGGAGTTCGGTCTCGAGGCGTTGAATCTCTGCCTGAGAGGCAGGCTTGTTCATAGTGAAAGAGGTGGGAGCCTTGTCAATTTTGCCCTAGGCTAATTAGTTGCAGCTCATAGTACGATGGAAAAGAAGGACCTACCGTGTAGAGCCAACCATAAAACATCTTGAAGGTTTCGGGGTTTTCCTCCTTCAATATTATCAAACCCATCTGACCGTCCTCCGAGGCAACGAGTTTGTCAAAGTGCTTAGTAACCTTCTGCAAGAGGCACTTGTGGATCGAGAAGCCCTGAGCCTAACTCTTGGTAAGCTGAGCCCAGCGACAGGGGAAGAGCCGACATACTTCCTTTCCTTACCAACGGTAACGGAAAGCATGCTTTCACCGATGTCGCTGCGAAAATTAGTCTAAACTTGCTGATAGAAGATTCATCGCTCTCAATCATGTACTCACTCGCCCAAACGGATCTTGTTGATGTGCTTGCAAGCCATTTCGACGTGTTCTACCTGTAGCTCGCGTGTTAGCGAGTCCTTCTTGGGGCCTTTATTTAAGTAGAGGAAGTGGCAGCAGGGTGATTTCAAGCTTGACGGCCACTTTCAAGTGTTGGGGAGGAAATAGGAGACGCGTAGTACGCAAAATGGAGATGTGCAAACGGCGCTGCAGAAGCGAGGAGACTTACTTACGAGACCGTGACTCGATGGAAAGATTAGTCGTGATGTCTTGAAATGATTGCAGTGCCTTTCGCGAAGGTGAAGGGCAGACGAGCCCTGGTGGTCAGGGATAACAACGAGAAGCTTTAAGGACTATGGAAACACTGAATATCTATCGAGATGAAGACAAAGCGACCGTGGGGAAAAGGCCGACAAACAGCGATGACGAAGATGTAGAGTGGAGGAGATGTCAACAATTTGAAGAAGGAAAGAAGTAGACGACACGGTCGCGAGCTTAAAAATGGCAAACCGAAGCGGCAGTCGGCTACAATCACGTGATTCACCTCGACAACAAACAGAAGGAACACTTCAACACAGCTCCCTCCTCGACAATACCCAATGCTTGAAAGTGAATTAATGGATACATAAAGCATTAATATATGGAAGTAGACATTGGCAGTTGAAGTTTACATTCATTCTCAAGTGGCAATTGA
The DNA here is from genome assembly GCA_009732865.1 of Stipitochalara longipes BDJ. Lineage (NCBI taxonomy): Eukaryota > Fungi > Ascomycota > Leotiomycetes > Helotiales > Hamatocanthoscyphaceae > Stipitochalara > Stipitochalara longipes. Next base: position 2,475,922 of record ML769337.1, on the reverse strand, counting down.
CAAGTCGCAAGTCCCAAGCTACAGTGTCGGGCGGCTATAGCTGCTGAGCTTCGGGAAAGTTAACGAGAATAAACATGCTTCCAGATCATCTATGATAAATAAATTCAATATTCATCGCTGCAAATAATTATGCATTTTTTAGTGAGAAAATGATAGAGCTGGCGAATAACTCCGACGCTAACCCCGAACACTTCACCGGAAATCCTCTATTACAGCGCAAAAATCATGAAGTGATAGTACAGAAACGGAAATACTTGCTTGTTTGCTAGCTTGACATACAACACATATTACTTCGCTAGAAATGGTCGTTCTGCGAAATTTTAACATAAATTCAAGCGTACACATGGGAACCCTGATCTCCTCGCTCTTACGCAGTCTTGCTCTGGAGCTTTCGATTGGTTTCAGAGTCAGAAGAGAGATCGCTCAAAGTTAGAATGGGAAAAGATATCAAGTAATCGAAAGAACCCACTGCCAAGGAGCTGAAAAGACATTCAGGGGCTCGCTAAATCATCCCTGCAATCCCTGCTTGGAGGGAAGGATATTGAACCATTTAGCCTTATAACAAAACATATTTATTCCAAAACACTGCTACTTTCCGTAATGCACGGCAGGGAGCCCGATTGGTTAATGCATATGAAGAAACTACTTACTGAAAAATTGGACATTCGTTCCGCTATCAAGCCAAATCATAACCCCAGCACAATATGAGCGAGCCTAGACTTTGTTGACCCTGCATGAAATGACCTCGGACGAACAGCTGGATCAGCCTAAAATTACCCACGAAGCTTTTACAAAGTTACAATTTTAGCACTACAATACTACTTCCAACTGCCTCTTCGACCCAAACTCTTTATTCTACTTTCATACTCGGAGCAAGAAAACGGATCATCACTCATTAAATCATGATGACTCCCTGAATCTCTTTCGATAATGGGAGGTGCATCTCTCCCAATTCTTTGATTATCTGAACGATATCGCCAATCAAAATCCACTTCCTGCTTCGCGATGCGGGTGTCGAGTCTCCTGCTGGCAGGAGCAGCAGCCAAATCCCTCATCGTCCACAGCCCCTTCTCAAATTCATATCGCGAACCGCCTGGACTACCTCACCCAGCAGGAAATGGGAGCTTAACCAACGGCATGTCCCAAACCTGGTCTGGGGCCTGGATGGTTGCACCCACCAATCAAACCTTCACCTCCACCTTCACTCAGTTCAAAGTCCTCCAGCCATCCATGCCCGCAAAGGCAGACAACCACTCTACTTACATTGCTGCCGAATGGGTTGGTCTTACAGATGATCAAGGATTCGCAAGCACAACTGCTGGAGTGATCGTGCAAGCCGGGATTGTTATTAGAGGTGTGCGTGGAAATTTCACCGTGAGCGCTTGGTGGGAATGGTACCCTCAAGACGAGCAGGAGATCCATCTGCCAATTACCTGGGGAGATACCATCTCCATCTCAATCACTATGAAGAATCATACCACAGCCAATATTGTTATGGCCAATCTGAGCAAGAAACAAGACCAAAGGCTCACAGTACAGGGAAAGGCTTCAGATTTGAGGTTTGCATGCTTTATCGTGGAGGATAGCCCTCCTTATCCGTTTTTGCATTTTGCGAATATTACTTTTGACGGGTGTAGAGCGAATGTGGGTAATAAGAAGTATGGATTTGATAATTCGAGTGGATCAGTGGATATGGTTGATTTTGGGAGTGGGAAGTCCAAGGCTCTGGGCAGTATTGCTAACTCGACTACGGTGAAGGTTAGCTACAGTGGGGATGGGAATAAATAGATTTACACTCGTTTCTTTCTCTTCTTCCTCAAAGTGGAAGATGTGAAGATATACTAGCCTGCGGAAGCCACACTGGAGGAGGGGAGATGCGGTCATGCAGCCGAACATAACCATGCCCAGACACAAAAGGATTATGAACTGGTCGTCGAATGTTTTGCGCCAAGTGGTTGCGGTGTCCGCATTTGAGGTAGTCCACGTCATGAACCATTGAGCGCCCTAGATAGTGATGCGAACTTCCTATTCGAGACTTCAAGTTTCGCTGATGAAGATCATAACGCCAAATCTCAGAAGAGCTAAGGAATCATACCTTCCTGATCCAGCTTTGCCATCATGCCTGATCGTCCTACGATAGATTCTCAAGGGCCGGACCGCCAGCTACTGCAGCTGTGTGGCACAACCTCCTCTGCGCCGCCACCATTGTACGTCAAATTTTGCAAAGACCTCTTCCACTTTTCCACCCTTCGCTAAATTGGAACCAGGACAGAATAAGTGATCGGATTGACAGAATAAACTGAAGATTTCACAGAGGTTGAAATTGGTTCCAGGTAAAGTATATGATCAAGCGAGTGTATTTTGTGTTAAATAGCCTACTTCAAAGTCGCGTTGCTCTGGGAGATACATATGTTGAGAAATCAAAATTTGCAAAAAGACCTCCACACATCTATCTACTAGCCAGCCAGATTGGCGGTATCATAGACGGGCCACTGGCCCCCAGACCGTCAACTCAAGCCATCCCTTTCCTCCGCCGCTGGTATGGAGACTGAACATTTTAGCGCAAGAGTTATCAAGCAGGAGGAAGGAAAGCTTACTTTGAGATTATACCCTCTCCTTGATCCAGGTGGGAAAGCCTTCAACAGCATCTGAGCCGGGCGCTGGCTGTCGCTCTTTGATCCAAGTTGGAAACCCCTCTGCAATATCAGAGGCAGGAGCAGCCTCCCGATCTTTGATCCATGTAGGGAATCCCTCAGCTACTTCAGAGCCAGGAATTGCGTCACGCTGCTTAATCCAGATAGGGAATCCCTCAGCAACATCAGAGCCCGGGGCTGCCTCGCGATCTTTGATCCAAGTTGGGAAACCCTCGGCGATTTCAGAGCCAGGAGCAGCTACGGGAGCGGCGTTTGCAAATGCAGCGAAAGCCACGGCCAAGACAAAAGCGGTTTTCATTTTAATTGGCGAGAAGTGGGTCGTGCAAATAATGCAATTGAAGGCCTAATTGAAGGCTTGTCTGGAATAATCTGAAGGATGTAGAAAGTCTTGCTGCCGGAGAACCCGCTTCATTTATGTAAATTAAGTTGAACCTCGAGACAGGATCAAGTAGTTGGTAGCCACACTTGTCATACAGCCTTTGATGAGGAGAACCAAGCAACTTCCCGATTTGGATTGCTAAACTTCGGCGGACTCTGTACGTGCATCTGTCAAAAGAAAAGATTAAGATTCGCCGGCACATTGGAAGCGGAGAATCTACTAATAGCCGAACTGACCACTCAAGTCCACTGATTGTGCGCTACAGTAGGCTATCCAAAGGTCGAAGGTTGCCGACATTCGATTACCCCCATGCACACTACTTTCGATAAGGAAGGTGGTTTATCATCTAGAGTGGCGGAAGAATTAATCCTTCTTCGAAGCTTTTCATGGCTGCCTGGCTTTATCCCAAGCTATCTGAAGCACGAAACTGATAATCTGACGTGGCGAACCTTGCTTGAACTTTCCCATTCTATGAAATTCCCTCAACTAGGGAGGCTTTTAGACTCTAAAAAAGCTTAAACATTTAGGACTTGCATACTCTCACTCGTTGCTGTCAAATTTTCTCAGCCTCGATTTGACGTTCTTTGCGATCTCTTCACTTGCACTCTAATTCCGGAATTGTGCACGGGATCAATCCAACAATGTTCTACAAAAAGCAAGGACATTCGTACTCCTCTTTGACTCAGGATGAGAAGCCTACCGAGAAAGCAAATGTATTTGCATGGCTATCTTTCGCTCCTAAGAAAGTGCTTGCTGCCTTACTGCTCTCTAACACGATCACGCTGTGTCTCGCGTCATTTCTTGCATATCACATCGGTTACTTTCGCAGCTCTGTGACACATATTTCAGCCGATTTAATTATATGTATATAACAATTGGGCTTTAAATCTCTACGACAATACTGACTTTACCTAGCTCCAGCCGGAGATATTGTACGAAACATTGGTCCCAGACCGTACGATGGAGAGATATTTCAAACAAATAAGTACAGAGCTACTCTAGGAGTATACCCAAAAGCAATAGATGAGGCTTGGACAGCAATTGGGGGGGGGTGTTCGCGTTTTGCGACTCCACGAGGAGGAAGTCCGTAATATTGGATCGACAAACGATGATCCATTTCGTCCATTGCATATTATACCGGATGATGAGGGTGGCTATGCAGGAGTCCTGGAAGTCTTTCATCTTCTACACTGCTTAGTAGGAAGTCCCTCTAGTCGAGCTGAATCGAGTTAACGTGGAACAGGGGAGACTTCGAGAAAGTCAGTTCTACAACTGGGATCACTACCAGCAAACGCCGTTCTGGCAAGTGCCCCTTGACATCGCGGCTGAGCATAATGGTTTGTGGCCCTTTATACTTAGAGGAAGTGATTCTAACTGCAATAGAACATTGCTTTGATGCTATACGACAGAATCTCATGGTACGACCTTAGTCTTACAGTTCAACATTCCAGCCACTTGAAACTGACTGATGTTGTAGTGCTATGCTGACGTAACACCTCTGGTACTCTTTGACCCTGTGCGAACACCAAGCGTTCAACTACCGGTCCCCAATTTCTCATCAATTCATACATGCAGAAACTTTGATGAAATATTAGATTGGAATAACAACAACCCTCGAAGCCTTACATGGGAACAAGTTGGAAATGCTTCAACACATAAGCCTGACGCCGAGAATCATGGTCACTCATAGAGTTCAATAAACACTTTAGCATGAAGCTTTACTGAGAAATTGACTCTTCTCACCAACTCAAAATACCTCAATCCACTTACCATATATCATTTCCCTGCCCGTTTTCAGCCGTATCGAAGTGGCGATAAGTAATCTTTTATCTCTATATGCAACGAGAATCGAAATTATTTAATTCCGGTTTCCTTTTTTGGGCTTTAGTGAATCGCTCAGTGCTTCCGAGAATCCTGAATGGATGAAATAATACATCGCGATAATCCTTTCCTCAAGCGAAAGTCCAAAAGAGGCAAAAATCGGAGCTATTTCCAAAGTCCGATAAATCCGACTTGTTTACTTATAAAGCAGTTGCACTTGCATGAGCACCACGATCCTTGACACTGGCGATCAATTAAAATAATTTTGAAATAAAACATTGAGCAATGCGTTTCTTCTCAAACTGTTACCAGCGCGTAAGACATCGCAAGCCACCATGAGTGACCACTTCCGCGATACAGTCTTCGCGCAAGTTGTCCGCTTAATTTACAAGAAAAGGTTTCTGAAATTCCCCGATGAATCGAATTCAAATTTGTGGAAACAGTGTATTCAGGAAGATACATCTACCACTTCTTCGACTTCTGAGGACCACAATCGCCCTGTTGAGTATTGCAAACCCACAGTCGCTGATATAAGCGATGGCGGAGACAAGGGGCATGAAGACCGCACTGGCACTACTTTTCCAGACGGTATTACCAGTGAGCAAAGGTTTGATCACACAAATACGAAAAATAAATCTCGAGAAGTGATTTTAGTAGGCTGGTACGGAGCAGATGATCATGAAGTTAATATCCATTTACCGCCATGCCAGATTTGACCATACTAACACGTGATTTAGAACCCCCAAAATTGGTCCTCCGGTCGCAAGTTGCTTGTTACTTTCCAGATATGTGTCTTAAATTTTGGGATTTACATAGGAAGCTCTATCTACACGCCTGGTGAGCTGAGCATCATGGAAGAATTTGGCGCCAGCGAGGTTGTGGCAACACTGGGCTTGTCACTCTTTGTCCTGTATGTGCCAGCTACGGTATATAAGGAGACCTATTCCTGCTTCTATCCAAAACCCATATCAATTTATTTACCAGTGTTTGATTTACAAGCACTGAAAGACCGTCACTAACCCATACTCGCAGTGGCTACGGCCTTGGCCCCATGCTATTCTCCCCTATGTCCGAAATACCGACGATCGGCCGTAGCCGCATATATTTCTGGACACTTTTCGTATTTGTACTACTGCAGCTTCCCACAGGGTACGCTGTTAACATGCCGATGATACTTGTCTTCCGGTTTCTAACCGGATTTTTCGGCGGTCCTGTCCTTGCCACAGGCGGTGCGACTCTCATTGACATATATCCTCCAATCGAGGTCCCATACTGGATTGGTATTTTTGGAGCTTGCGGAGTCTTGGGGCCTGTGTTAGGCCCGCTCGTTGGCGGCTTCGCTGCTCAGGCAGAGGGGTGGCGCTGGACCATTTGGGAGTTGGCCTGGTTGTGTGTCTCTGTGCTGATCGTACTTTTCTTCTTCATGCCGGAGACGAGCTCTGCTAATATTTTATACCGGAGAGCACAGAGAATGAGAAAGGCAACAAATTCAGCACTCAAGAGCCAGTCGGAGATCGATGCCGCGGATGTGACATTGAAGGATCACCTTCTTGTCCTTGGAAGAGCGTTCATATTGACCTTCTCTGAGCCTGTTGTATTCTTTGTGGACCTGTACTGTGCGCTCTTGTATGGTGTGCTGTATGTGTGGTTCGAGTCATTCCCAATCGTCTTTGGAGATATTTATGGATTCAACATTGGTCAACAGGGGTTAGTTTTCATGGGCATCTTTGTGGGCGGACTCATCACATTGCCTTGCTACTTGCTCTGGATCCGCAAATGCTTGGTCCCACAGTTTAGCAAGCCACCGGTTGCGCCAGAGGTCGTTCTTCCTCCTACGTTCTTTGGAGCAGTTGCTCTTCCAATCTGTCTATTTTGGTATGGTTGGACATCGCGCCCAAGTACTCATTGGATAGTCCCTCTCATTGGATCTGGATTTTTCACAATCAGTATCATAACACTCTTCATGCCGGTGCTCACCTATCTTGGGATGGCTTACCCTCGCTATGCAGCTTCAGTACTTGCGGGGAATGCTCTCTTCAGGGCATCATGTGGTGTCATATTTCCACTGTTTGTAAGTTTATCTGTCCCGTCCAATGATCCACTGTGTTGACGATGAGTCCTAATAGGCACGAGCCTTATTCCGTAATCTTGGTGTTGGCCCTGGCAATTCCCTTCTTGGCGGATTATCAATAATGTTCATACCTATACCCTTTATATTGTTCTACGTAAGTGCGAAATAGTCTAGGCTGATATCCATGTACTTGCTAATCGGTTCAAAGTACGGTGAACGTATTAGGCATCGCAGCAAGAATGCAACTGGTTAGTTAAGAGGAAACCTTGTGGATTTGTGATTTTGCTGCTCGTATTTTTGGTTCTGAGAGAAGAGACAATTTTGCAAAATCATAAATTTGTATCTGAAATCCAGTTAAACCTATTTATTCTTTTATCTATCCTCCAATACGAGAAGGTGATGAATTATTCTACCATCTCGCAAACTTCAGTGCTCCTCACAGAACCACTATTTCTTAACTTATATCCAGTCTACAACTTTGTGATTACTTCATCCAGATTCCTCATGTCTTCCAAATACGCATCATTCTCCTCCCTTATCACCTCTTGATCCTCCAATATATCGTCTGTCCACCGATACACATACACGGTCTTCATGCCCACAGCATTTGCACCCCGCAAATCATAAGCATGCGCCGCTACCATAACACATTCTTCAGGATTGAGTTTGAGTAATTCCAAGACTTTAAGATAGTTCTCTGGTGCTGGCTTATAGCAACCCAATAACTCGCTAGAAAACAGCATGTCGAAGTCCAAGTTAGAAGAGCGAACGAGGTTAAGCTGTAGCCGCGTCGTCCCATTGGCATGCACGAAAACTTCCAACCCGCGTTCTCTCAGTTTTAGCACCGCGTCTCGGACGTCGGGCCATGCTTTTTGAGCGTGCCATGCTTTGATCGCCTGGTCTTTCACTTCCTGAGTAAAGAGAGATTTTATGTCGGGGTGCTTGTCAAGAACATCGTCAATAACTCGCCGATGCGTGGTGTCGATATCTTCTGGCGGCTGTCCAGCATTTTGACGGACGGCGTTGGCGTCGAAATAAGATTGCCTCCACTCTAGGCTGAATTTTGAGCTGGCGTCTGAGGGCAGGGCAGGTGGGAGAGCCGCGACTATGCTAGAGTGCCAATCTAGGCACGTTCCCATAAAATCGAAGAGAACTGCTTTGATGCGGCTGTTGGGTTTCGCTGCTTTAGACATGGTTGCTAGGTTTCTGGTATAATGCACTGCACTTCTGTGAGAATGTTCTGACGTATATGGGTACCCTTAATCCCTTTGAGACCGCAATTATAATCGAAAATCAGCAAGAACTACAACATATAGCCCGTGAGATATTATCACCTAGGTTATTAGAGTAATGCAGTGCTGGTTTATGTAGAGCTGCTTAGTGTCCGAGATCAATGTCAAGGTCACGCCCTGTACGCCCTTCCAGTACCTTATGACGTCAGCGTCTTTAGACGAAATAATAGGGGCCACCTCGCTAAATTAAGGGTTATCTGATATACCTATTCTTTGCTCGTTTAATTTTGCTTTGCAGGATTCGCCAGCAACAGGAGTTCTATTGAGGGTTTGATTTGGGTCTTACAGATTTGCTTGTACTTGTTTCTGTCATTCGTTCTCTGAGTTGGGAGAGAGAGGGAGAGGGAAGGAGGAAATCTAGATTTTTAGTATCGCTGTCTCGAAATTGAAATCTTTGCCTGTTTCTAGCTACAATTTGCTAATAACAGCCCCACGTTGACTCGTTAATCTAAGCCTTTCTCGCGGACATGTCGTTCTTTGAACTAATCAACCAACCTCACCGACGAAAGTAAGGTTAAGCTACCTCCACTCCGGGTGCACGCAATAGGCGGCACACTAAAATTTCAGTATGCAAAACATACGCTTCTTAATCTAACAAAGCAGAATTCTTACTAGGTTTAATATATTGTAAGGTAGACCTCGCAATGAAGTTGGTGCTTGAAGAAGGGGTCTCCATTCATTCGGATTCCTCGGTTTTCGCTTAAGTGGCGTGCCAATAATCGTGTAAACTGGGAGCCCCACAATAGACCCGCCCCACTGTTGAGGTCCCTGCAAACCAAACATTTCCACAACCTCACGACTACATAACCACGACCTTTGACGCTGCTACGTTGCTATCACCCCCAATCCTTGGATTGCAAGTGGTGGGTGATCTGCATGTATTCTTGCAAACATGCGCTTTATCCGTGGGCCCTGAATGAGGTTTTCTCGAGAGGCGCAAGCCTGTGATGCGCTCGAAGCTGGGTTTCAGCGTGCACACAAGGCAGATTCCGTCACTACAGCCAACTTTGGTGATGTGAGGTCTACTTTTAATTGCAATGGCGGTCTCGGTGGCAGGTTGCCCTTGCATAATCTCCGACACTCTGAGCATTAGCTAGGTGTAAGCGGCTATACCACCATACTGCTGCCTGGCATCCTTTCTACGGCGCAGTTCTGTACACGAGTTGGGGATTGGCGCACAACGAATACCTCCATTGCACAATACACGGGATCGGCGGTTGTATGGCTCAAAAACTGCGCAAAGTGAAGTGGCTGAGTTCTGACGTTGGAGAGATTCATGGATTGCAATGCATGTAGTCACCGCTGTCGAGATTTTGGCATAAGCGCTAGCCATTGGTCAACCAATTCAAACCTCCACAGCCTTTCCTTGGTCGTTGGCTACTATTTGCATGCTTGTAGCATGCTCATTCCTCTGAACCATTCTTATGGTGGTCTATGGCCTCGAAATAGGCATTGGCTTATGTTCCAACCTTTGAAGCTCACACGTTAGTGATCTGAATTGTTACGTTCTGTGGTGATTTGTCAGGGGGGCAAAGGGGCTGCGGTGCTGCTTACTTTTTATTGTCTGTGCGAGCTTGTGCCTGCATCGAAGTCTTGAAAAGGCGAGACTTTCTCAGATGAGGATCCAGTAGGCCCAGTGTTTTAGGCTGCCAGTTTAGTACCGGGTTTGGGAGGTCTCGAATACCGAAGTTCAAAATGAAATACAACACCGTAGACTGTGACTTCGGATTCATTTTCTTGTGTTTGCCTTAATTTTTCACCTTCTTTCAATATGACTTCATTGAATAGGGTATCTCCTCCCTCTGAAGTTGGAGGCGACGACAGCAGCTTTTCAGCGTCACCATCCGAGAAAAAAGTCTCCACACTTCCGCTCCAACTAAAAATCAGTCATCGATACGCATCCCTCAAGCACAATATCAAGCAACGAGGGAGGGATGCGACTTCGAAACGCATTAACCGGAAATTAATACGCTCAGCCGTGATAATTCTCCTCATCACTACTCTTGCCATTGTGTAGGTGCTTCTGCCTCGACCTACCACCCTCCCTTAATCTGACATAACACAATAGGACATGGCTTGCTTTGGTCCTTACAGTTGCCAATCGACTTCGCATACCAAACCCAACAAATGGTCTTCAGCAGATCTTACGGACTTATCAAGCACCAAATGCTACTTCACCTGCAAACCCAACATGGCTCGAAGACTTCAGCGCAGATATACTTCCAGTGCCATGCCACTCGCATAATGATTATTGGCATCGTGTTCCACTATATGAAGGACTAGCAGCAGGTTGCTCTAGCACCGAGGCGGATATATGGTTAGGAAACCTCCCGGATGGGCAGGTTGACTTGTTCGTCGGACACGACTCGAAGGCACTCACTCAATCGCGGACGTTGCGAAGCCTCTACCTAGATCCACTAAAAGAGATTCTCAATAATCAACAACCCAACATGTCGGCGAATCTGGACACTTCTGCCAACGCACAACAACAGGTTCTTGACGCTAATTCTCCAATCGGCGTCTTCTCCATGTCACCAAACACATCTTTAGTTCTACTCCTTGATTTCAAATCTAACGACAATAATACCTGGTCTACAGTACTTGCTCAACTCGACGACCTGCGCTCTCGAGGCTGGCTCACAACTTGGACCCCCACCAAAGGCATTGTCGAGCGACCTCTTACTATTGTCGCCAGTGGCGATGCGCCGTTCGACTCGATCATAGCTAACGATACCTACCGCGACATATTCTATGACGCACCGCTCACCAAACTCCCCATTGACACAGTTTATAACACCAACAATTCCTATTATGCCAGCACTTCGCTTTCTGAAGCGATTGGGAGAGTTGGATCTTGGAAGTTGGGTGCGGATCAGAAAGCAAAAATCACAAGCCAGGTGCAGAGAGCTAGAGAATTGGGTCTCAAGAGCAGGTATTGGAGTACGCCCGCCTGGCCAGTAGGCTGGAGAAACAGGGTGTGGGAGAATTTGATGGATTTAAGTGCGGATGTATTGAATGTTGATGATTTGATCGCAGCTGCGAGGTGGGATTGGCAGATGTGTGTCGTGGCTGGCATAAATATCTGCAACTCGTGAAGATTTAATTTGAAGCAATACTTGTAAAATATCAAACCTATGTGTTTAGATAAAAATAAGACTCAAATCCAAATGGACAGGTTCAATCGGGTTCTATCTTGTTGGAAGGTCCACTCCGAGCTTTGAAATCAATATGGCCCGAGAGGCATGGCGCTCAGCGCTTGGGATACCAAAAGCAGGGCTTTGATATTAAAAAAGCACATCTTAGATAAAGAGATCTTAAGCTTGTTATTCTACGAACAACAAATGGCGTTCACAATAGTTTCCCAGGAGTGTATCGACCTGTCAATTCCTATACACCTTTACTGCATTCTCGCTGTCAAGGTGACATCAAATCCCAAAACATTTGCGCGAGTTGGACTTAGCTGGGCGATACAGATTCTCGCTTCGAGGGTGCTCTCGAAGTATCAAGAGGCAGCATTGTGCTCGTATAAATAATTTAAATCTCATGAGATAACCGTTGAACATTGCAACAAAAATGGCCAACCGGGTTAAGGTTCTATTCACTCTTAGGCACTCAACTTCCTCTTTGTTGATAACTGACCCATTATTTATATTCTTATTTGGCTGGAAAGATACCTTAGATTTAAGAGTCTTGGAGGCGGAGCTCAGTAACTACTAATCTATACCGTCACTTAGACAGAAGGTTCTCTTCCTCAAAGACTTTATTGCTGTTTCATTAGGAAACAATTACAGCCCGCTGAAGATTAAATAAACCGCCACCAGACCTCTAAGCAATTTGGTGTTTGCAATTATAATCAATAAAGAAGCATTTCTCAGGTGGATACTTACTAGTTAGGTAGTCAAGCCCGCGTTCTTCATTCTAGGATTCACATCTACTCTTCAAATCTTTTCTTTGAAAATCCTCATCTTGGTAGAGATTTAACGCACTAAAGGTACACTAAATTGCTTACTGCAAATATACACATTTGTACCTAGTAACGAAACATTGAGAAGTGATGGATGTCGGGAGATGCATTAAAGTTCTGCCGCCTCGGTTGTTGACTTTTGCTGTTTTCGGACTAGTCTTGACTTCTTTTAATTCACCGCCCGCTTCTCCGAGCTTCTTCGAACATCAACCTCAAGCTTCATCAGACCAATTCATGATGCGCCCACGACTCCCTATCCGGCGGATACTCTTCCTGCGACCATTTAGACCCCCGAATGGTCCCCGTCCCTTCACACAGAACACCCTGACCTCCCGACCCCAGCTCCCCTTCCTCTCCCCTTCCAGCAGACGACAGACTGCACGATTCCTTACGACAGAACGAAAGCAATGGATAAAGGACGAAGTCTGGCTGGCAGGGAAGTACACTGTTGTGCTTTGGGTAGGAGGTAGCTTGCTGCTGGTCATTGCATTCGGTGTGCAACAAGAATGGCTTGATCGTAAATTTCCGTCACCCAGCGAATGGTCATGGGTTACGAGGAAAGACTTCAGGAGCGCAAAATGGGATGAAGACCATGATGGAGCAAATCAAGGTCTCGTGGACTGGGCCCGGACTGGACAGGCATATCGAAGATTGGTACAGAGACTGGAAGATTCCAATATTGATGGTGCCGGACTGCAAGATCAAGACGAGGGGGGGATTCTGGTTGCAGGAATTGGAAAGACTGGTTTCGACATTTCGAAAAAGCCGGAGCCTTGGAGACGTGGGTATTATGAGGTTCTAATGGGAGCTGCCCGAGCTGCAGAACATCTCGACGGGTGGGTTCGGGACACGACGAGGAACATCGCCTTTCCTGTCAATGTTGTGATCGGGCCATCGAATCCCAATCCCCGACCAGTCCCTCCCGGCGCTGCAAGTGCACCGAGAGAAGAAGATTGCGAGCCGGCATTTGAGGCTCCAGAAACATATTACATACGGGTTCTCACCACCAACGGTTTCACGGAGAAACAGAGAGTAGATGCTGCGCTAGCATATGGAGCGTGGTTGGAATTCAAGAAGACACCAGAAGCTGCGTTGGAGATGTATAGGTGGGCATTGGACATTGCAACCTCGAGCTCGACCTCTCCCAAATCAATCGTGAATACCACAACTGGTATCCTAGACCCAACTGCAGGCTTACCGTCCTCGAACATTCTATCAGCTGCAACAGCTCTAGCAATACACCACGCCGTTCATTCCGACCTCTCAAACGCCCTTCCTATATTCCTTTCCATCCTCCGCGCACGAAAGTCACTACCAGAACATCCAGTGACTATGCATTCGACGCTCAACCCAGACGAAGATATGCCTGGCTTCTGGAAAGGTGCTATGAATCTTATCCATGGTCTTATGGTCCCACCACCATACCCACCTCCTCCAGATGACGGCACAACACCACCCACGCGAAGCCCCAAAGAACGTTGCGAAGAGGCAGGCATAATGACGTACATTGGAGAGATTCTCTACGCTTCAAAACAAACCAAGACAAGCAGAGAGGATGGATTAGCTTGGACTCGAGAAGCAGTCGATGTTGCAGAGGAACAATTGAGAAGGAAGGGAGTGGACAGAGATGGGAAGATAACGTGCAAAGAGTGCCTCGAGGTTGGCTTGGGGAATTGGAAGACAATGGTCTCACAAATGGCGAAAGAGGAAAAGGAGGCAAATGCACAGAGGGGTGGAGGCTGGCTTGGATTCGGTGGGGACTCCCAGAAAGACGGGGCAGGCCGATGGGAGCGTGAGGAACAGGTGATTCTTGAGAGGCAGCGTAGAGCCCAGGACATTCTTGCTTCTCCTTCACAAGCTCCTCCTAGTAGCTCTTATCTGCGTGTATAATTATGCTGAGCGTAGCAACGGTGTTATGTTTGAGCAATATATAGTGCGCATAATCCTTCAAATTGAAGAACCCATACTACTCAAGCTAATTGGGCAAATATTCTCCTGGTGATATGGTAACCTTGGCCAAGCGGCATGTGATATTTGGTACACGATCCATCTGCTACTTCCCGTCAGCACTGAATTCAGCCCTCTGGAATATGCAAATATTTTGTTGCCCTCAATTTCGACTTAATCTCCTCTCTACTCAGAGCCTTTTAGTTCAATTTTCATACTATCTCCTAACAAGCTCAAGTCGAACAGTGCTTCGCAAGTTTTCTCGGTGATAGTCGAACTCTCAACGGCTGTTTCTCAACCAAGACATATGTTTTCTGCTTCGCCCAGTCATAGCCTTCCACTCCTTTCGGCAGACTGAGATCGAAGTTCCAAATCAGGCGAGAAAGGATAAGCCGCAGCTCTGCGTATGCCAAGTTCTTTCCAATACAGTTGCGGGGGCCGAATGAGAATGGCTGGAGCGTGTTCTTCTTGTCGGTTGCGAATTGGGAAGTTCTGTTAGATTGCAACCACCTTTCGGGGATGAATTCGTTCGGCCGCGAGAAGTTTAGAGTTGATCGGTATGCGCTCCATTGGCTGAACGATATATTCGTGTGTCCTGGAACCCACTCGCCGCACACAATGCCACCTTCTGTTGGCGTTACTCTTGGTAGACCGGATGGCACTGGTGGCGCCATTCGCAAGCCCTCCTCGATCACGGCGGACAGATATGGCAACCTCCCAACCGATGAAAGATTGATTTCCGCCTCTTCCTCAAAGCTGCTTCGAATCTCCTGAACTAAGGTGGCTAGACACATCGGATTCTTCAGCAAATATCCAGTAGTACCAGCCAATGCGGATGCTGTTGTCTCGCTTCCCGCAATGATCAAAATATTGAAAGTCGTCTCAATCTCTTGCAGCGACATCCTTTCTTCATTCTTTGGATCCAACACAAACGACATGAAATCTGGCAGTGTCTTTTCGCCCTTGAGTCGGCGATGGATCTTTTCCTTACTCAGCTGGAAATGGCCTTGGCGGTTCGTGACAGGAGACGGTAACCACCATCTCAGAAACCGTTCAAGGAAGGGGTAGAAGCGTACGGAGGTGACCAAACTCGCAGCCTTGAAATGCGAGAATACGAGCGCAGACCATGAATGATGTCTCTCATCCGTCAAGCACCCAAACGTCTCTCCAAACCCCAACTCCCCCACAATATCGAATGTCGTCCAGCTAAACCACTCCACCAGATCCACAACCGCCGAGCCCCAACCTGCCTTCGCCTGCTCATGCAGCCTCTTCATTAGCGTCCCCACATACTCCTGCAAAATGGGCTCCTGCTCCCTCAGCGCCTTATCTGAGAAGGCATGGCTGATCAGCCTCCGAATACGATGATGGTCCTTATCACCAGCGCTCAAGATCGAGTTCGCCGAGTTTTGCTTCCGCGACATCCAGATCGGGTTCTTGGCGAAGTTCTGCCCGGGTTTGTGGCTGCCGTAGATGTCTTGCCACGCTTGTGCGTTGATGCAGGATATCTCGTTGGGGCCAATGCGGATCATTTCCCCGTACTTTTGGTGGAAGGTTTGTACTCGGTGGACGAGAGTCCCGGTTTGCATGGCTCGCATGTAGGGCCATCGAGTCAGGATCCAGAGACGGGGTCCGGGAAATTTTGATAAGGGGTGGTAGTAGAGGAGGTAAGTGGCGCGGCCTGCGAGATACTGGGTGAGTTAGTCAAGTCGTATTCTGAGAAGCTGTTGAGGGTTGAAGAAAATTACAATGACGAAGACGAGGCAGAGGATTGCAACTATTTGAAGCTTATTGAGTGTTTTAGGAGCAGGGAGTGTTGCCCAGTGGAACGGCTCCATATTTGCTGAAACCGCAAACGAAGAGGACTGATTTGTTTGCATGTTGTTTTTGAAACAGATTGTTCGATTAACAGGGTGCGAGGAAGACATCTACTGTAGCTTGCAAGTACGCGGCACAGCTTTCTCCTCTTATTTACTTTGTACGTACGTCGACTTCGACATGTGTGGTGTAACATCTGTCGGCCTGCCCCTCCGAGGGAATTCTACCAGCCGAAAGATGTCAGCAAGGGGGCCATATAGACGTATTGGGGGTTACAAACATCGAATCACCTCGATCTCGACCCCATGCCAAGCAGCATCTTAACCCGATCGCATCCTCGCCATCCCTTTTCGCGAAACCTCGCATCGCCCCCAACACGAAAGCAGCATCTGACGTGCATCCACCATCTGCGCCATTGTCGCTGATTGGCTTCAGCCTCAATCACGACCTCTTTAACCGCCGCGATACTCCACAAGTACGCGAGCACCCAGTACCAGTGTGGTAGAAGCTGACAAGATACTTGAGCAATTGCGACTTCGAGGCCTCATTCGTCTCCAAGAATTGGGGTCGAGAAGGTGGACGCACAGGTCAGCATGCAACCTCCATCTTGCCGATCGCTGCCGAGGAGAAGCAGAGAGACGGCCCGTTTGTGCATGTATGTTGTGGCATGCTCGCTTTCGTATTGGGGCGCCAATATTTTGGCCCTTCTGAGGACTAAGATTTTCGGAGGGGGAAGAGAAGTCGTGCAACTTAGGTTGAGGTGCATACGAGGGGGTGGTTCTTATTCGTGACCAGTTTTGAAGGTATTAGGGACCGAGAGCTTTCCCTCTATACTTTGCTCTCATTATGATTAGCGTGTTTCCTTACCTGGGTCTTCGAGTTGAACATCGTCTGATCTGTAGGTCCTTTTGTAGCTCTTGGTTCCTTTCGGAGAAGGTGTGGGTAGAAGTGGAATCATGTGCCTTGGCCCATCACAAATCATATTTTGGAATTCGTATTCTGTTAAAGAGAAAAATGAACGGAATGGCTAGGCAGCTAGAAGGATAGTAAACCCTCTGACTTCCCAGCTTTCTCTTGTTTCATCTTTAGCCTCCTTAGCCATGCAATATCATTTCAAGGTTTCCAGATAACTTTGTCATATATTACGTCCCGCGCCTTCACCCTGCAATGCTTTCTTCCTGCCAGCAAAGCTTCAGTCTCAAGTGTTGTCACTCTCCCCATAAACAAAAAAGCCACTGAAAAACTTGGGCATACCAGGACGGCATCGAGTCGGAGCTCGGCGCTATCAGACAAGCACCCACTCCCTTCCCGATAAGCCCTTTACCAGACTTAGACTTTTCTCTAGTGGGCATAAGTCGATCTTTTCCAGCATTGCTTCGTTCTTGGCCTTGATCAAGGGAGGTTTCCGTTGCCGATGTGTGTATGTGAGAGCTATTATTCTCGGCGCAGCTTGGGTCGGTGGCCGAAGGTCATGAGCAGGGTTCTCCGCCTTTCGCGGCGAGTTCGAGGCATGAAGCTAGGTGTGTCATTTCCTTAGGATTACACAGATGTGAGTGGGGTAGAAGTTCTAGGCCCAATTGACAAAGTGTTTTCTTCACAACAGAGCATTATCCCTTGTTTTACTGCCTTTTACTCCATACAAAGCCACTTCTACTCTTCCTCAGCCACCCCTCCTAGTAACTAGGCGGTAAATCCTCCTCCCTAGTCCCCCACGCACTCTCCCCACTCCCCAGCACCAACTCCAACGTTCCCCCCTCAACCCAAAACCTATGCCCCAACCAATTCCTCTCCCAAATCTCCCCATCCAGCCTCGCACTCTGAATATAAATATTCCCCCTTCCCTCCCCCTCAAAATTCTCACACTTGATCGTGGCCACCTTCCCCGTCACCCCATTCCTCACCTTAACCTGCGGAAAGTACGGCGGCGTAATCAAATACACATCTTGCCCCGCCACAGGCCAAAGGCCCATCATCGCCAGCACTGTAAAAGCACCCATCGCACCACTATCATCATTCCCCGCCACGCCGCCAATCGTATCATTAAACCTACTCGGAATATAGTACCGACTAAAGTACGAACTCAACCCCGGACGACCGGCATAATGGAATTGGTAGATCGTTAGAAAGGCTTGTTCGTTGCCGACGTAGAGCAGGCCTGAGGTATGCAGGTATTTCAGTCTTGCGACAAACGCGGCGGGGCCGCCGAGGAGGGTGATGAGCGAGGCCATGGAGTGCGGCGCGTAGAAGGTGTAGAGCCAGACTGAACCTTCATACGTCTCGTGGCCTTCGGCGTTTAAGCTGCAATCGGAGGAGTTTAGGAGAGGAGAGCAAAGAGCTGGGTCCTGGAAGTCGAAGGAGCCGTTTAGGAAGCGGGGTTGCAGGAAGCCGGTGAAGTTCTGTGGGGAGGGGATGGTTGGAGAGGTTTGCGTGGGGGAGAAGAGGTTCTTCCAGTTTTTGGAGCGGGAGAGGTAGAGGGATGAGGTGTTTGATGGGGTGGGGGAGAGGGGGGACAGGAGGTGCAGGCAGAAGTCGTTGTAGGCGTACTCGACGGTCCGGGAGATGGAGCGAGTGCGAAGGGCACCGCCCCAGGGGTCCCAGTCGTCAGTTGGTATGTAGCCTAGTGTCTTCCAGCTTTGAAGACCGCCGCGGCCTTGCGTTGTCCAGTCGAGGGATTGGACTGTGTGGTTTAGCTTTGTTGAGATAGTGATGGAGTATAGGTGGAGTCTTACCTTCGGCGTCTTTGAGTACTGCTTCATAAGCTGTAGTCCAATTTACTCCCTCCGTAATACCCTTCAAAAACGCATCAGCAAGGACAACATCAGCATTCGAGCCTCCTTGCGTGAAGCCCTTACACAGCGACATTCTACAATCCGGCAAGTAACCTACTCTTTATCAGCCACATCTCCCATCTCTCATACAGGAAACTCACCCTCAAATCTATAAACATCAATCAAACTTCTAACCATTCTCGCCATACTCCCAGGATCCAAAATCGTAAGCAGCGGAAACGTACTCCGGAAGCCATCCCAGATACAATAAAAGCTATCAAAATACGGCTCCGCGCTCTCCCACAGCGGGTTCTCGCCCATGTAGTCCTGCGGCGAGATCATCGACCTATACACGCCGGACCAGAACGACTTTTGGGTAGCGGTGCTAACGCCCGTGGCATCGAGCTCGATGACGGAGAGTCTGTCTCGCCAGACTGTTTCTGCGGCGCTGAGAACGGCGGAGAAGTTGAAGGTGGCGATTTCGGTCTCCGCGTTGTGGCAGGCTTGGGAGGTGGAGATGAAGGAGATCCCGACGCGGGCGAGGAGTTGGTTGTTGACAGGTGGATGGAATTGCGTCCAGCCTCCTGCAGGCAGGGGGGCGGGATTGTCGATTGAGCGCTTGTGGTTGAGAGTGCTGATGTCGTACCATAATCCTGTTTTTCGCACTTCTGCACCCGAAAAATCGATGCAGAAGGAGAGGTTGTAGGTCCCGACTCCGAAGGAGGGTGTGAAAGTTCCGTTTCCAGAAAGACGGCCGGTGGTGTTGTTGATCTCTATTTGGCCATTGGTTACGGAGTCTTGGAGATCGGTGAGTTCAACAAGAATGAGTGGGAAGTAGGGGAGGGTTTGGTTGGTATTGTTGCTAGTTGTGTTGGTTAAGGGCGAGGGAAATGTGAAGCGGTAGAGTGCAGTGTGATTTGTTACTGCTATCTCGGCTCGGATTGAGGTATTGAGCGTGAGTGCAAAGTAGCCTGGATGTGCCTCAACGCTTCCGTTTACTCGAGAGGTTGACCGATCGTCTTTGGTGAAGAAGCAGTTGGAGATCAAATCACCTGCACAGCCTGTTTGTGGGAAGATAGGGAAGTTCCCCATGGATGGTGCCTTTTATATGTTAGATTGACAAGTAAGTTAAAAGTTCAAGGAAAGAGAAAATTATTACCCCTCCCGTCCCAGAGTCGTGCATATGCGAGAATCCAAGGATTGGGCTATCATCTGATGTGAAGCCTCCTTGGCCATCATTTGGGTTCTTGCTATCGGCCACGGCTTTTGCCATTCCTAGTGAAGTTAGCCAAGGGATGAATGATCAGGAGGTTCATAATTTTCTTACCGAAAGGGAGTGTCGCCCCTGGGAAGACATGCCCTTGGTTCAAAGTTAGAAGCAGTCTTGCCTGGGAGAGATGCTGAAGTCATACCTCCATTAAGCGTGCCGATGAGGGGGTCAACATAGTCGAAGACATCGAAAGCAGCTCCAAGTGAGATGAAAAGCATCAAAGTACCGAACACCCTCATCCGCCATACTTGCAAACTAAACATGACTATGCGAAGCCTTCACCACAGAACCAACTTGAGAAAATCCCCCGCAATTCCAGCTTTCTGCTATTTCGGTCAAGACGAGAACGAATTCGCCAGCCCTGCATCACGAAAAGATGATCTTTTGACCCAACTGAATTGTTCAAACATCCTTCCCACCCAGACTTCTGCAGAGAGAAACATTCATCATCACCGCAACTGTGCTGGTGACATTGGAATCGTCAATCCTCAGTTTCCGGCCGACAGCTGGCATCTTAGCAGTCAACGCGTGCAGCCTGAAGTCACACAAAAGCAAGTCGGCTATTTGAAGAATTCGAAACATGTGGAGAAGCGAGTGGATAGTGTCTCGTGGAAACAGACCAGGGGATGGAGGTAGTTGTATTCAGCCAGCCGAGATGCACGTGATGCTTCTCCCCTTTCTGTGACTGAGAAGCGGACTCCCGCCGGTTTGAGATGTTGGGGTTGAGAGATTGACAGAATTAAATGAAGCATGTATAATAAAATAGCAAGTTTTATGAGCGCTTGCTCCTCTAGAAGTATTGGGTTTGATAAAGGAAGGCAGAAGGATGTGTGCTTCATGCTTTATCAGCCATCGATTTGCTCAATGCACCGGCGAAGTGCTCAACTTATCTAATCTATCATGAATCGTGTTCATATATACAACTTGTGTCAAAAATCAAACCAGGGCTCATGTTACGCCACGTTCTTAACCCACGCTTATATCCCAGGTGGCCAATCAATCGTTCTTCTATCGAGCAGCACCTCTTCTTGAATCAGCAACTGGACCAGCATCGCAAGCCAGGCGCCCCCGAGCCAACCTCCATTGTAACAGAGTCCATGGGTCATCTTTGACCCAACCCGTCAGCAATCAAACCGTAGCAGAGAGAAATGTTCAATATCCGATTCAGGACCAAACCAACTCCCAACTTCGTTCTCGTCTTGAGAATAAATTGCACCGCCGTGCATAATAGTAGGCACATCCAAGTAGTTCCCCGGATCCCGAAACTGGACCCGCACCGGATCCGGATACGATGAATCCGAGTCGTTGACACTGGTCAGAACAATAGTCGCATCCTTACACGCCAGATCCTGACACGCTGCTACATAATCTACTTTCCTGCAGTCTTCATCGAACCACGAAAGGTCCATCGTCTTTGAGTTCCGTGTGGTGTAGGTCCCGAGTTGGCATTGGCCTTTTCGGGGTTGGCAGAGGTTGTCGTAGTTCCAGGACGCAGTCTCGAGCTGGAGGGACCGAGCGATGATGGGAGCGACTTGGGCGTCGGGGATTCCTACGCCTGAGGAGGTGAGGATGTCTATCAGCATGATGGGGATAATGGAGATCAGGACGAAGGTTGATGCAACGGTGATGAAGATCCAGATGCCGTGATTCGGCCATATCCAAGGGACGGCTTCTACTACTACGATGGATGGTCAGCACGCTCTGCATCAAAGATTTTTGCTTGTATCCAGATCTAGGAGAATGTTGAGATGCTCGGGAGACTTGACTGACTTCCTGATTCCGGATCTCTGAGGGCTTGCTCCTGCCATAGGTTCCCTTTCTCTGGTGACGAAACTGTGATTGTTGGCGTTGGAGATGTTGCAGGAGATTGAGAAATTTCCATGATATCTGTCTCACTTTGTGGCGTCTGCCTTGCCACCCCTAGCCTCGCGGTATTGTCCGCCATCCTCCCGTGGCTCTGTCTCACGACGTGCTCATCTGGCGTAATTCAATCAATTGTTATAATGTGTTGTGGGCTGGGTGATGGTTGAGGGATGTCTTGCTTGTTGCCGGAAACCGTTGAACTTTTCGTGCGTCGAGTCGTGAATATGAGGTTTTTGAAGAAAGTTTTGGCGGGAGAGTTCGAGGTTAAGATAAACAGTAATGATCGGTAGCAGGGAATGCTAGCACCGAGGCTAAGCCCCCCTTCCTTCCTAAAATGGCGGCCCGATCGAGAGGTAGCCTATTCACCCGTCGCTCTTCGAAACTGCGCAGCAGATGTTTGTGAGTGTTTTCAGAAAGCTAACTTTGTGTTGCTTCATGCGTGGAAATGGGGACGGGGGTTTGCTCTGCTCTTAAACGAGCTGCAGCCGCCCGAATCCTACCCTATCTTCCCCCGCTGTCATTTCCAGTGCCCTGGTCAGCATCCTCCATGGTAAGCAAGCAGCTGAAATTAAGTTGCACGCAGACCCGAACAATGGTAGATTAGGTTTCGATCCATGTTTTCCGGGTGGGTATCTAAACTCGAATTTTCCGTGCAGTTTGAAGAATCAATTCAAGTTCGCTCCTGACTTCAAAATTGAAGCCTGAATGAAGTTCCTCAAGTCTGCCTTGATCTAAAATTCCAAAACATCGTCGAAGAATCCGCGCCGCCTCAGCCCTACAAAATAACCGTTTGTAAGACGCGGTGCATTTGTAGCGAGAGCGGCCTTGTAATTGGGTGCATTTCAAGCCCCGATTGCCCCGATACCCCGGGCATTCCTTGTTTCAGCAGTCTTCTCGAACCATAACTGGTTGGTAGTGGCTACTGGTAGTGGCTGTTGGCAGTGGCTGACGGTGGTGGCTAAGCAGGGGTAGCTTTCCGTTGTACGGGTACGGCGTGGGGTTTCACTTTTGGAAAAGGAAACCTTAATTGGGCTAAGTGGTGTCTTGGAGGCTGAGGCCACCGTTGATTCGGATGTGGCTGTTAGCTCTACTATTTCAGACATAAATTTCGTCCATGCAGCCTTCCCGCCAATGATGGCATCAACTAACACCCTGGTTTCTTGCCAAGTCTCGAATAACGCGGTTGAGGAGTTAGAAGGGGAATGTTGAGGCGACTCGAGTTCAAGTCATGTCAGCTGTCGGCGACCTCGCCCCTTTTGCCACGTTGAAAACGAGTACGGAAATGTCGACGAGGACTTCATTAGTACGGGCCCCCTTTCCCGTCTACCTTCGTAGTCGTATTGCGAGCAAGTCGCATTCCCGTCCAGTGAAAGATCCCTTGAACACCGGAAGCGGTTTCCTTGGTCAGATTGAATAAGTCAGCCAGCTTACCAGCCAGCTTACCAGCCAAGTTCATAAGCCCGTCAGCCATAGTGTACTATTTTGATAATCCAATCAGTTGAGGGTTTCTGTGAATACGCCGTATAAAGAGTTTTGGTGGCTACAGCCCTGAAATTACCCCCACACTGTCCTCTACCCCTAGAAACTAAAAAAAAATTAAGAATCCTCATCTAAAGGGGAAAGTGTAGTTTCCTGATGTAGGGGAGTAGAAATAGATAGTAAGCTTCCTCCCGCACTTTTCTTCTCGTCTCATGCTTCAGTGATAAAGACCCGCTGATCAGCTACATCAGCTGAGCAAGTCGACTAACATATCTCTAGTAAGCCAATCAGCAAGAATACATCCTCACCTGAAGACTGACTAACTGACTTATCAGTCACCATGTTGACCTTGGTCTTCACGGGGCGGAATACAGCACTTAACGATCGGACAACTTCTCTCAGGTTTGCACCGGGAATATTATAAAGTTGTGATTGATATAACTTGTATTCCAGTAGAGAGCAAGGGTATATTCAGGTTCCATTTCTATTGATTACATTCCTTCCAGTTACAACGTAGCAGGCGATTCTGAACGCTATTCCTCGTCAATTGCGCTGCCGTCATCGAATATTTACGCCCACTTATGTTCCGACTTATAATCACAGCCTCCGATTCTATATCATTACTCGCGTGTTCGCCGACTCCGCGGTATACAGTTCTGGCCCAAGATGCGGACTGCCAAACCATGCCTCCATTCGCTCGCAACCACCATGGCACAAAGGTGAGCCTTTCTCAAAGGCTGCCGCGGTTGATCCTACCCAAGAAATAACAAGGGCGACAACAAACTTTAATGACCAAGAGCAGAAATCGATGAAAGTGTTCAGGGGTTTGGCCAGCAATAATGGTCCTTCAAACCGCGAGTCGTCTTAGAGATGTCTCCTAGCAGAACCTTCGAATCTTCGAGGCTGGGCTGCCGACCGATGTTCCTCAAAATGGGAAATTCTTCCTAGCTGTTGTATGGGACCGCTATTCATGACTCTTGGTCTCCAGTGATACCAACCTTGCCGCAAGTCGTAAAGGTCATGGTCGTGCCTCTCTACTCGAACTCAACGGAGAACTTCGCCGACCCGTTGCGCATGCAGAGTCCTTCTCGAATAGCGACTCTTTCACAAAATTCCAAATCCAACAACAAAAGCAATCTTTCAATTCGCATTCGGCGGCACCGGTGCCACCTTCACCACAGGCGAAAGGAACTTCATGCTCCCTAACGACTTATCCTCTGGCTGATCATGTGTCTTGAACGCTGGCAACTCCTTCACCGAGCTCATCGGCGACGGCGGGAACATGGGGCTAACGAGCTCCGGGCCCGAATGTTCTGACGTTGACCTCTGATGCGCTCCCTCACTTCCAGACCTTTGACCGGGGATCTCAGATCTCTGGGGCTCGTTTGGATTTCTAGATGGCAGATATCGCTCATCCCACGGCTGCAGTTCCACCATCCCTCGCGAATCATCGGAGATGATTGAGGCCCCGCCGCCTCGGAGACCGCCTGCGTGATCTGGGGACTCGGAATCGCCGAAGTCAACGGCTTTATCGTGAGCGTTGGTGGCGATGTGTGAGAGATTCCGTCGTCGGGCGCAGCACCCACAGCTACGTCTAGCGCCCCGTCTCCAGCAGCAGAACCAGATAATCGCAAGCACGATTGCTGCAACAAAAATAATGGCACCTATCGTGATCCCAGCAATAGCTCCTTGGGAAAGATAATAAGTTGTCTCGGTATCGGAGAAATCATTAGGGTCATAAGTGGGTGCGGAGCTGGGCGAGCCTGTTCCTGTGGGGAACGAAGTTATAGTCCCCGTGCCATACGTACCGGCTTCTTCCAGGGCTTCTGCACAAGCGCTGTTCACACGGCCGTAGTAAGAGTCTTGGATCTGCGCATTGGCGTCCTCGGTGCAGCCTTCTGAGTTATCCATGTACTGCTCGTTCAGAGCCCAGGAGAGTCGCTCGGTGAAGCTGCACATGCTGTATGCGCCGTAGGTGCCGTTCCCCCCGTTTCCATACAGCGCGGGACAGTTTTCTGAGGTTGAGCCGCAGATGGATTGGTATGCTGATGCTGCAGTTGCAGCGTCGAGCCCGGATTTGGCGATGCAGTTTAGAGAGCCGAGCATGCAGGAACATACGTTTTGATTCACGACTGGCGGTAAGGTTGGAGAGGCGGAGAAAGCGGCCCCAGTGGAACAGCTTGGCGTAAAGGTGTTTGAAATCACGTAGTTTGATGCGAAGGTCGAGGAGGGGGTGATCTTGGCGATTTGGGAAGAGTAGGAGGTGAACTCTGCTAAGGGGGTGACTTGAGTGCCTGCTATTGAAACGAGTCCTGAAGTCTGTTAGCATGATATGTCCGGGTTCATTTGAGATGGAGGATTTTACCATCTAGGCTCGCGTCTTGGAAGTACTCGAACACAATCCCTCCGCTGATAATGTTCGTGAACGGATTTCCATATATGTGCTGCACTTCATCAAACGTCCTCGCACTGCCAGTTGCATCTCTACAGCCATAGTCTGCGAAAAACACGGGGACGGGATAGCTGGCGTACTCCACAGATATCAAGTCAAAGCCCTGGCTCGTATTGTTAGAGCATAGATTGAAATCTGATATGCCCAGGAAATCGATTGCTGCCGAAGTATTGGTGCCGCAAGTCATGTACGACGATACAATATCATAGTTGTCAGCAGCGTTCAGTTCGTATCCAACCGGGATATCACGATTGTATTTGCTGTTGATGTATGATTTCAGATCCCGGACTGCAGCTTTCACAAATGCCGCCGCGGGCGAGTTGCCGCTATCCGTCACAATGCTATTCCCAGCAAAGAAGCCCAACACATTATTGAATCCAGCTACAGCATCTATTCTTCCCTTCCAGGAGTTGTATATGTCCAAGTTCCACTCGGGATTCGTGCTGTTGATCGTGAGGTTTGTCGGGAGGTCCACAAACACATATATCCCAGCATTTTGCAGCGCGGTCATACAGGCTGTATGATCTTGTGTGGGGTCAATATAAGACACCCGTATGACGTTGGTAGTGAGTTGGGTTAGAAACCCGATGTCGCGCATGCAATTCAGAGTCGCCAATGGATCCGTCTGCGTGTTTGAGGAAGAATTCGCCGGTGGTTGATATGTGACGCCTCGGATGAAAAATTCGGAGCCATTGGTACGGTAGAAGAAATGTGAACCCTTTTTTAACAATTAGTACGACTCTTGAAGGTGCATTCTAGTGATTTGAAGCTCACTTTGATCACCACAGGATCAACATCTGCAGCGACGATAGCTGCGAAGAGGATCACGACCCATGCAAGAAGGGTGCCTGCGCGCGGTGCCATGACCACGGCTCACTCCACAAATTTCCAACGAGTGTACGCCACAGCTGAACCACGAACGCCAAAGAGCTCAAAACATGAAGTTCACGATCGCATCGCCGAGAAATGAGATGAAGAAACATGACATCAATCAACGCGCCGAAATTCGCGGGGGCTGGCTAGCTCATCCCTCTGCCCCTGAGCGGCACTGCCTCACTCGCCTGTCGGGTATAAGGTGCTGTGCCTCTCACGATGGGGACAAATCTCATGTCGGCAAATGGGGAGCCGTTTAATAATAAATGTATACGAGAAAGGAAGGTTTTAATTCGCCCGTTCATAGACATTTTCTTGATTTTCCCCGTGATGGTTTCATGGTGGGGTGTGATTTGGCTGAGGATTGTGAGGAATATGCACGACGAACTGAAGATGCTGCGTGAAACCAAGGCGAAGTCGTCAGGTGCTCGAATCCTTAGAGGCTTGAATCGAACCCGTGAGGGAAGGTCGAATGATCTAGTTTTGAAGGACTAGCTTAATTCTTTCGAGCGACATCACGATGAATGTGGTGAATATTCTGCCTCGGCGGTTCAGAAATGAAAATGTCAGACGCGGTCGAATTCGACTCCATCAAGAAGATGAGTCAGCACGTGTCGTGACTCCATAACTCCATGTATGGATGCTGAATATCGCAACTTCTAGTCTATTTGAAAAATAACAGTTTCGCAAGAAGTGGAGCTTGCAACTATCCAGTTTTTCAGTAAAGGACTGTACAAACTGGGCAGTGTTCCGTCACATGACCCTTTTAACTGTGCAACGACCCCTTTTTCAATTCTCGCTTAACTGGAAAAGAATGAATATGCGCAAGGGCACAGTTTCATTTCAACAAAGAGGAGAATATATTTGAGGGGTATTTGATAAGGTTAAATTAGGGCGGCATGCCAACTACATACCACGAGCCAAGAAAACACCTTCAGAATTTGTCAGGCCCAGTTGCAAGTTTGTCTTAACCTTTCATCTCTTCATCCCACCCAAGCATCATTACCGCCTCTCCTCTCTTCAAAAACTTCTCCTCATCCGGCACAACAACCCTCAAATACTCTTCATTATGAAATACCTGCTCCGCATTAACACTACTCCACCATCTTCGTACAAGGTAACTTACCGCCACCAACTCTTCCAAGCTCCTTCCCCAGATATTCACGCCGCCATCAAACTCCGCCATCGGCAGTCCGGCGGCTTTTAATCCAGCAGATATATTCTGATCAACATGGAATTGAGAGTATTTCACAACGTTGTTCTTGACGATATCGACACTCAGCCATATCTTTGGATGTGAGTCGCGCCAATACGTGTGAAATTCTTCGTCTGAGAGGGTATCGAGTTTCTTGATGATAATTTGGACATGGACTAGCTTTGCCATTGCCGCTTTTCGAGACGCTTTTCGAGAAGATAGTAGAGTTCGGAGATAGGAAAAAAGGCTCTGCTAATACGGAATTCCAGAAAACAGAGGTTAAGGCTACCTTTTAACTCCAGAGATATCTTCTCAAATGTCTTCTCACCCCATGAAGCGAGTCCGAATCCGATAGAATCAAATAAATTCATCTGAAAAACTATGGAGCCTATGGTTCCAGATCTTTCGATGATCTGGTATGTTTCATTAGTGCGTAGTCTGACTTTATTGATTTCTTCTTCATAATCTGATTGGTCTCTAGCATTCAATGGAAGCGAGTGCGAGTCCAACTCTTCAAAGACCCAACAAGACGATCACTCAGGCCCCAGTTATTTGCAGCCCTTCATACTTCAGTGAATTTCAATAGAAGAACTCTAGGATCATGAAAGTTCTAAAGTCCGCGAGTTCAAGCACTGAACGCCTGGGCCCATTCTCCAGTATCACGTGCTCTATACCTTGGAAACAACCAGGCACATATTATAATCTCATTATGGACATTCAAAATTCTATTTGAGCTACAAAAAATAATCATCCTTGCTGTTCTATAGCGCAACTTAATATATTATGACTTGTGTGCAGTAAATGCTTAGTATAGGACCTTGTGCTACAATGCAACGGATTCGTTGAATGGCTTCAGCCATAGCAGAGATACCAACAATTAAAACAATGTTCCTTATCATATCAAGTTAGATGAGAAGCTTCAGCCTGGGAAAAATTTTCTTTGTATTTGTGTCTGGATATCAACGCACCAAGTTAACGAGGTTTCAAATTCGGTTGTCAGGATTGCAGATCACGCAGAAACGGTATGTCAAGACTTGCAATAGTCTTCGTAGAGTATTTCCGAGTTAAAGTTTTGTACCCAGGCTCTATACATCGTTCCACTCTCGCTTGATATTGCCCCGATCAGAGATGCCACAATCTACTACAATCTACTCTCCGACAGTAATCAAGCGCGAAGTAGATACGATGATCTATTCAGTACTGGTAACACCAATTACCGATGTTTTATAAGATATATCCCCGCCTTTATTTTCCGGTCATCTCCATCTAAAGCTATTCAGTGTGCCATATTGATGTTCTCTCGCCCGAAAGCACTGAGAAATGGTGGTGAAGCTACCAAGGCTGCTCCAGCCAATGCTTCTTTCCGTTCATTTTCAAGAGACTCTGGTTCTATCAAGAGACCACAACTACCACGTAAATAGCCACTTTATTTCAGAAGGAAAGTCTCGAACTCTGCGAGATGTAGCTGTTTCCATCCACTGTGAAGCCTGACCTTGCTTTGACATCCCCATTTGCCACTACCTGCGTCTATTCCGAACCTTTGAGGAATTCTGCATCTCAAGGACCCATGTCATCTGTTCCCTTGGTATCATCTACCATAAAATCGCGAAGCACTGCTTCCATGTGCCTTCATCAGGGATGAAACAGGGTGCCCTACAAAAATCGACCTTCAGAGATTGTGACTTAAATGCGGTGATTGAGTTAGGCGGGGATCGCAACGAACGCTTTCAGAAAAGGAAGGGTACACGTGACCCTAAATTTAGACAGCTGGAGCCGATATAATCGAGGCAAAAGCTCTTCTAGAATAATCAATCAATCAAGACTTCATAATCTCATCCACGACTCTATGACCCTTCGTTCTTCTCTTTCAATCGAATATGAGATGACCGGGTTCTACATGATAGCAATTGATCAACATCATTTTCATTTCGAAAATTAAAGTCATTGAATACATCAAAACTCTCCTACTATGTTAAGCTCTTTACTTAAAAGTCTCCCAGAATACTCATGCTAGCTAAACACAGATGTTAGCTCCAGCATTATCCTTCCCAATAAGCTTCGGCTGCAATGATTCTCCTGTATTGAATCTGTAATATCCTGCCATATATGCAGGGCAGGCAGCATCCATTTCACCCAACGCAGTTCTTACATCGTCCGATGAGAACGATTCACAGTACTCCGCCGCGTCAACGCAAAGGTATACCAGCGCACCATCAACGGCAGTTCCATAAGCGAGGTCTTCAGTTGGCTCTGAACACTGAAGATCATTAAATGCACCGTTAAGATAATTCTCGAGATCAACCGCTGACTGGTCCACTCCGGGGTGGTTGAGGTAATAGCCGAAGCAGTAAGCGCCTGGTGGTGTGCAACAGCGTTCCTCGATCTCTGCTACGGAGCCTCGCGTGCGCAATGCTGGATTCTCCGAGGTAGGGGGATCATTACGAGCAAAGATGTCTGGTTGATCAAGATTATCAACAGAATGCGCGACCGTGTCGCCATTAGCATCCAGCGTGAAGCGCCAAAGTCCTAATTACAAGTTGAGATTAGCATTAGGAATGTTACACACATCTCGAGAACATACCATTGGGAAGATTAGCTGGCGTACGTAGACTCGCAACGAGACTTATAACTGTGCCTATAGCAGCATGTATAGCCGTTAAATGCATTGTGAGAGAAAAGGTGCTTCGTGTTTGTGTTTCTAGAGCGTTGAAAGGTTTTCTTGTAAACTGAGATTGGTAAGATGGGCTTAGATGACGGAGGGCGTGTTGAAGATGAAGAAGACCGGAAGGGGAGGAAAAGGAGGGGAATATATAATTTGAGGAGCCCAAGTGATTTTGAGGCTATGTATGGCTACCACACTTCATTTACTCTTCGCTCGAAGGAGACAACAACATTAGGTGCTCCACCTGGCTGCATGCTTCATGTAGACTCAGCTCGAAAGAGATATACGAATGGTGCATCTCAATACTCTTTGACCCCGCATTCTAGTACTAGACTTGGGAATAGAATACCGTGCCTCTTGCCCACGTCGCAGAACTCTCTGCCACTCGACGGACTCAGAATGTGGGTATCAGCGATATTTTCAAACTAAATTTCCATTGACAATTTATCAGTAGCTCCGCTTTGCAAGCACTCGAGGCCGGCTTCTAAGCAGATTGATCTTGCCACTGAGCGTAGTATGAGCCAAAACGCAGAAAGCCTAGATTTTGACCTGAATAGATCTCCTTCCAGAAGACTTGCACGGCCGGTCTTTACCCGGACGCCACTTGTGGATTTCCTTCAAGAAAAAGCAGTCTTAATCAGGGACAAAGCGAGAACAGGTTTTTCCACTCCAAAAACCTTATGTAGTCTCTTGCAGAAGACCCTGCAGGAGCTCGTTCATCGCTTCGCTCATTTTTTTCTCTTGTATTCCAAGCCAATGCCAAAGAACGGCACGGCTGCGGGGTTACTAGGAAAATAATCCTCGCTTGCATGCATCAGTACCTGCAATGAGCGGTCCGCCGAGCGCGACTTTGGCCCACCCACCTGGTAAAGTCCAATCCGGCCACTGAAGTATGGCAGGCATGATGCTATTGGGTGGGCCAGGGATAGATCTATTCTTCTTCCCTTTCTTTTTATTTTCAGCAGGCCGCCTAGCAGACCTAATGGCCCGGGTTTGAGGATATATCTTGGGCCTAGCCCGTAAATATCACTGAAAATTGTCTGACTTCATCGTATTTCTAAGATTTTTCGAAAATTAAAAAAGTATTGCCCAATTAATTTTCTCTCTCTTTATCACGATTTAAGCCTTTCAGTACTTTTAGCATAAACTACGAGGCCAGTTGGTGGACTAGTCAAAGCTTAATCTGTCGGCCGCTCCACCCATTGCGGGCACTGGCATGCATACCGTGGGGGCGTTACCACTATCTGCCCTCCTTCGGATGCTGTCTATGTCTTTCCCGCACAGAGCTGCCTAAATCAGCAAGCTGTGTAACTCCAACCATGTGTTCCTGAGGCGAGGAGACGGGTAAAACGGAAACAGGGTCGATATATCTAGCAGAAAAATGACCTTGTACCCCAGCAACAATTGCTCCAAGGGTCCAAGCGCAGAGTTGCTAGCAGCCAAAAGCGTACAAGGTGGTGGTTTGCAAGGGCTTGAATCTCAAAATCAATAGTAAAGCGAACTCTCGTCCACTTCGGAACCTGGGTCCCTTGCGAGAACTTCAATCTCGATTTAACCCCAGGGTTCTCTTGTATGGATGTGCAAGTGAAGTAAGAGGGAAGTAATAAGATAGTCACGAGTGGGGAAATTGAATACTGGTGTAGCATTGTAGATTAGCCGATGGGTTCCCCTTTCCTTGAATCAAGCGACCCCAGTATTTTTCCACCATAGAACTGCCTCTACATCAGTGACCCCTAGGTTTGAACATCGGAACGACAGAGAGTCATTGGATCCTATTTCTAGAGGAATTCTCAAAGTAGGTTAAAAACTATACGGGAACCGGAGGATTAGTGTGGATTGTTCGCCATTTTCAACATTGGCTGGTGGGTGGGTCAACTTGATTGATTAGTGAGACTTTTGGTCAAGAGGCTGGTATTGGTTAATCGCTCAGGTCAAGTTCGAACAGATGTGGCATTTGGAAGTTCTATTTAGTTTTCTCAATAGGGTGTCACGAGAACTAGCTCAAAGGCTGCACTGTATCGTAAAGAGAAAAGTGGGCAGACTCACATGAGCAGACCTAGCTGACCAGGAACTGAGCCGGGAACTAATCGAGCACGATGGGCGAAAACTACACCTCATGCAAGAGATGGAAAGAGGGGTAACGTCCTTCACCTATTGGGGTTTTCCCGCGATTGCTTTTCTCCTCCGAGCTCTACTTTCATGACCATGTCGTATATATTTCCTCCTCTTCCCTAGAGAAGCCCGCCTTCCCTCTACAATTACCTAGGAAAAAGAATGGAAGAGTTTTAAGACAATCGACATAAGGTGTTATTGATAGTAAAATAAAGCAATATAAAGTGAACTGACAGGATTCTTTCTCGTGATGATAGGAGCAAGTATAGTGGGGTGAATATGAAGACCATTTTAACTATAATGGGAGAAGATCTAGTACGAGTAAATTGTACGAGAGAGATAAGGGAAGGATGAAGAGACAGAAGACAGGCAGGCTAAAGTGAGAATTGCAGGTCGAAGTATAGGGGAAAGGCAGGGGCGTGCTTATTAGTCCACCTTGTCTTTCTCTTTTACCCTCTTCATTGTCTCATGTACAAATATGGTTTCATATTCTTGTGAATCTTAATAGCTTCTCTGCCACCCCCAGAAAGGCCTATCCTCCTTGCCGTCTCCTGTTATACAGGGAAAAAAAGTAGGGGAGATTGAATATACTATAAGATGATGTCCAACGTCACGTGAAAACACTGAAGATTCTGCGAAAGGCAATGAAATGGTTCTTTAAGTTCTGATATAATTCATTTGTTCTATCTGCATATCTGAGAGGGTGTAGAATCTTCAGGTCTTACCCCCTAAGGCTGGTGAGATATTTGAATTTGGTAACATGTGATCAATTGAATTTTTTTCTAGCCCATAGTAGAACTTGCTGCTGAAATATGCTAAGCGAGGGTTCTGGGGCTGAGCCTCGGCTGCCTTTTCTTGCCTGAAGTAAGGCCGGCAAGAGATCATACCGAAGCATTGCGGCACCTTTTCACTTAAGACATTCATCGTCGGGACGCTTTCCTCATTATCAGTATCGCCTCAACACTCCCTTTCAAA
Organism: Stipitochalara longipes BDJ; assembly: GCA_009732865.1. Taxonomy (NCBI): domain Eukaryota; kingdom Fungi; phylum Ascomycota; class Leotiomycetes; order Helotiales; family Hamatocanthoscyphaceae; genus Stipitochalara; species Stipitochalara longipes. Next base: position 2,442,327 of record ML769337.1, on the reverse strand, counting down.
CACTAGATTCTTCTACAGTATGGCGCGCATCCCATACCCGCCCCCTTCACAGTTCCCACCAATCTCCGCATCGCAGCCCCCAGTCAACACGATAAAGCTCCTCTCTCATTCCCCTAGCACAGTTACCCACTGGACCGCAATTGGCACAGCACACTACCGCGAACTACAGCTGCCTAAACGCCTTCGCGAACTTACTATCCTGTACTGTGCAGCGAAATTCCAATCTGCCTACGAATGGGACCATCATGTCATTGTATCTGCTAAAATCCTGACAGAACAGGAGTGGAATGTAATTAAGAGAGCTTTTGAAGGTGTGGGAAATATTGGAACGGGGGTTCAGAGTTTCTTTAGGGAGGGAGGAGGAAAGGACGTTTTTCCGGAGAGAGAGAGGATTTTATTGAAGTTCTTGGAGGAGGTTACTAGTGAGCCGACGGTAACTGATCAATTGTGGGAGGAGGTGCAGGGAAAATTTAGTACAAGAGAGATTGTTGAGGTTATGAGTTTACAGGTACGTTTATTTCCATTACTAAGTTGATGCGGATAGCATTATAAAGAAAGAACAATGTGAGTTTAGTTAATAATTCAAACATTGTAGGGGTTTTATTATACGATTTCTAGGTTGGGCACTGTTTTACAAGTCGATATGGATGAGTTTGCTTTGAAGGAAAAGGTTAAGGCTAAGCTATAGCAATAAGGCCTATGATCCCATAATTGGGTTCTGCGAGAACTAGCTGATCTGCCGCAACGCCTAGATAAAAGTGAGTGGACGTGACTTGAGCGAATTGAATGGGAGCTCGACTAAACAGAGAGCATTGATGGATAGCCTAGACAGGAGGACGAGATGCGTGTAACATACCTTGTCTTTAGGTCGTTTTCATTTGAGCCTTGAGCCTTAAGCTGAATGCCCAGTCTTGTCTAGTCCACAGGCTAAACCTCAAGATATGGACCATTCTAGAAATTCCTGAAACAAAAGGCAAAATCGACAAGATATACGAGGCAGTTCATGCATTTGCCAACAAGGCATGGAGAGAGAATTACCAGAAAGCCCTGAACGACTTCGATACGATTCTGAGTTGCTTAGCTTGCCGAAAGAGTAGCTGGAATGATGAAGTGGGAGGGGCTAAGGAGATGAGAAAAGAATTGAGTGAATAGACAAAGGAAATCAAAGTTGAAAAGCTAGATGAAAATATCAGACTGGAGGTTTTATCAGAGAATTGGCGACTTTCAGAGGTATTTTTTGGGAGGAATATTTCCTGAAGTGTCCTCAAAGACGGGCCAGAGTTGAAAGTGTTATGGCCGGTACTATAAGTGAGGTGTAGGAAGGTGAAGATGAGACCATGTATGTGGGCCGTGGAAAATTGTCGTTTTAATATGAGAATGAAGAGGAATAGCGGGGCTTTGGCGAGTAATGAAGAGAGCATCCACAATTGCGAAAAAGAAAGCGCGCCAATAAGAGGAGAGTAAAAAGAAAATTTGGGGGAACTATCGCGAAAGTTATGGTCCCACTTAATTCAGGATGGTCAAAGAGCAGAATAAAGAATAAAAAAAGAGGAAATACCAATAACTCTGCACTTCTGTCTTGCTTTACATCTTTACACCATTGTGCTGAGATAACTGCGAACCATGGTTTACCTTTTCTGCTTTACATGACAGCCACAAAGAAGAACCCCAGACATTTCATGTCATGTACTTTATCCTCCGTGTTCGCAAAATACTGCTGCCCTTATCTGAAGTAGACCTCTTTCTCCAACGTCTGAGAGTGGTTCTGACGAGTCGCTTGGAAATAGTGGTTCACTTATCTTGATTGACTCCGGTTAAAGAACAGGTAGTAGTACACCGGAATGTCTACATGGGCGCTTTCCATTTCTATCTTTGAAACGAGCAGTCGTTACTATAACTTAAGCTAACCACTTTGCCCTGAAGCCCTGAATCCTGAGAAATCTGACGAGTCAACTGAATTATGTCCACGGGATCCACTCCTGGCCCCCTCGCGAATTGGTTGTAATGTCTATATTTTCTAAATACAAAATTACTAGTGCCTATTGTGTGGAACACACCACATAGTCTACTATGATCTTCTAATGGTGGCACCCCTTTCGCTCCCCTTTGAGCTTCTCAAGGGCCCTTGGATCCTCTCGCCGTACATAATTAGGAGTTCAGCCTCACAATTCAAAGATATTGTAATGCGATTTCAATTTGCTAAGTACTTTCAGCAGGTCACTTTATTACTCCGCACAAGGTGAATCATTTCCCTGTGAAGAGAATTGTGTTCCCTGCTTTTACATGGCAAGGGTCAGTCCACCGGAACAAGATCCGTCGAGGAAAGGGAGCACTATAATTGTAGCCAATGGGGAATATTCCTATACTCTTGCTCGTTTTGATGAAGAAACTCTGCTGCTGTACCCACTTGCCATACTCTGCTGCTATTTAATTCACCTTCCGGTTGCACTGTGCTAACTCAGCATAGGGGCCGTCTTGCATTCCTCGTTCTTCTAGCCCTCGTGGCATTGGCAGGTGTCAATTGGAGAGAGGCTTCATTCAAAATGAGCATCCTGTGCAGATAGATGATTTAGGAAATACTCTCAAAGATGAGCTAGGTATTGAGTCCAACTAGGAGTAGTGTAGGCTGCACTGGGCAACCTACGTAAACTGACGAATGCCTCTACAACTAGAAAACCCCTCGAAAACACATAAAGCATCAGAAATATAAATATAAAAATCCACACCGCTATATTGACAATATCTCGGCCTCCGAAGTACGCGTCGTCTAGCTTTTCAAGAGGAGAGAACCATGCCTCAACCGGATCATGATCAGGATCAATCACAAATCCAATATATCCCATCGTCATAACTATGACCCCTAAGGTGGCAATGTATATGCTAGAAGCTCGCCAGATAGTCCGCTCCAATGTCGTCGGGAAGTATTCCGACCAGGCGCTGGCGTGGATTCCACCGTATGCGAGAGCACACAGGCAAAACACCGAAAATGAAATGATGTTCTGAAGTTTGCTTGAATGATCCCAATAGCTACCCGAAAAGTTAGGTGTGCACTTATTGATTCCGTACCTTAGCGAAGGTCCCGGATGTAATAATGCTGCGCCAGTAACGAAATATTCTTTCGGTTTCCCCGATAAGACTTTCGCTAATTTATCTTGTTCGATATTGGATGAAAAGCTTGAATGTTCTGCGATATACTGTGCCAGAAGTCGCCATCGACATATACTAATACTGTCGATGCATGGTCGTTTTGAATATCTGCTGAATGGAGGAAGAACACCAATCGCCACCGGTCTTCCAGCGGTTGTATAAGGACTAAAATATGTGTAATTCCAAACTTTCCGCGGCACTTGGTACACTTCTTTGGTTTGAAGGTCTACAAAAAGAAATGGGGCCGGATAAGTCGCCCCTTTTTGCAGTCGGGGGTGAAAGGTTCGTTCAGCCGGTTCTAGGAGCTTGGTCTCTTTGTCGGCCTTTAATTCTTCTCATTTTGCATTGTTCTCGGGCCAGTAGATTTTCTCTTTCTCAGAAAAGACCCAGAATGTAGCCGCGAACCCCCGCACAGATTCCCCGACGATTTTGGTCGGGTCTTTGATATCCAAAGGTTTATTCCACCACAGCGCATAAGTGAAAAGAGCACAGACGGCGTGTGCAAGAGTATTAAGTTCGAGAGCAGTCAAAGGTAGCTTGCTTGCTGTTCTCTCAATGCACTGGAGAATGAGCCACCCAGCCTGTGTCACGACTAGGGCCTTTGCGAGACTATCGGCTTTGCTCTTATCCTTGATATATCCGAGTGAGATATCTGGGAGCAAACTAAGTCTCGCTGCCTCTAAAACAGCATCCGGTCCGAGATGTAATCTTGGGGATCCATGAATGTACGGGTCTTCTCCGAGGTCATTAGTGTCGATAGCAAATCCGCCCATAATAGCGAAGAAACTGTGTGTCAGTGTCCATTGGTGCCGTCGCCTATTTTGCGGCATATCTAGTGCCTATACAGCATTTGGGTTACATTCTGTTGCCAAAAATAAAGATGATGTGGAGCTGGCATACCCCTTTTTCAAAAATGGGTTGCAGATCCTTCGACAGCTTTGAGGCTTGTTGCCGCTGGCACCAGGCGACGAAAACCACCAACTCAGGAGCGAACATGCCAATCAAAACCCATTTCATTTTTGTCATAGCTTTTCGGAGCTTGGTTGCTTTCTCGGGAGGAATGTTGACATGCAGAGCCGTGTACACGCAAAGAGCAAGGGTAATGACACAGCCTCGCAGGATGCCAAAGGTTCCTCGACCATCAGGCTCAGGACTAAGCTTGTAAGTATCAATTTGAATACACGAGAAATATTCATCTGACTTACACCCATCCTATTGTAGTGATGTTGTCCATGGCAAAGCGCGACAATAATCAAGGTTATTCGGTGTTGGAACTCACGTCTTTATTCTTCGTCGGCTGAGGCATTTTGTTTCCTATTGCTGGGTTCGCCTTGGTGGCTGTGCCGAGACATCCCCAAGACTTGGAGCTAACAATTAAGCGTGGTCCCAGAATTGGTTGCAATTTCGAGGCTGAGAGAGCACTGCCTCAAATGCGAAACCAGTCACAGAACGCTACCCTCCGTGCTCTGCGCCAATCATACGCCAATCATATGGTTTCACTCAAGCCACGGAGATATTTGATATTTTTCTGCCAGCTCCCATTCTGCGCAGTTAGAATATTAAGATCATTACAATCACTAGTCTAATGCATTGGTCAAATCGAGTGTGGGTCGACCGCATTTTCCTCGTCTCTGATCGGCTCCGTCTCCGCTACTCTACCCCTCGGAATGGGTTCCGTCTCGCTAAGAAACTTGGTGGTCCCGTCCCCACCCGCCACCCCGGCCTACTCTCTGAGCCTGTTTCCCATACTAGTTGGAAGGCTGGCAAACAGCTGATCTATTGGACTTGTCCTTAGAGAGCCCTTTCCTTAGCCCTGCCCCTATCTACTCCTCCAGACTTACTCTTTTCACAGAAGTTGGGTCCCGTCGAGCTGAGGGAGATAATGTTGATAAGAAGCATGTAATAAATGCCTTAGATTGTTATGAATTTCTGATTTCAAAAATCTGCCTCCAGGCTCAAGCTCCAAGTACCTGAGATATCGCTAATCTTGAACAGAGAGTTGCGCCAGTGAATATCTAGGTCTGACTTTTTGACGACAACCGAGATGCCCACAACAACAGGCAAGACATCATAAAACTCCATGCACAAAATAAATTTCATTATTAAAAAGTGCTTAGGCACTCTCAGAGAATGGAATCGATGATCATGCAAAATTTAAATTTTACCGTCATTCCAAGCTCTTGCTCTTCAAATCTCCCTTGGCTTTCCCAGAGCTTTCAAGCACAACATCGCCACCTCTTGTTGCATCCTCATACCCTGGCAACATATCGTCTGCACTATTCTCAGGCATGGAAGACGGGTCATATGTTGGTGGCATGCGGTCATCAGGTTGCACAGCACTGGAAGATGAAGCATTTATGCCTGAGAAGATCTCAACTTGAAAACGTAGAGGGACGAATATGCTTTGTGCCTATTTGAGGGATATGTTGTTAGGTTTAATTTTAAAAGATAAATGAGGGCAGAGTTGTCACATACTCGTGCATTCTGGGCGCTGCTGTACCCCAATCCGAGACCTACTTCCAGGTCATACGACCTTCTCAAATTGCAAGTCTCAAATGAAGGTTCTATCGCGTGAGGGAATTGGAGTTGGTCCCATAGCTTAGATTCCAACACAGTTTCTTTTTCAGATGGGCGCCAAATGGGTATGGCTAGACCGTCTAGGCTCACGATTGTCCGGATATTTGACCTGACTCTTACCACGTCACTAGCACGAATCTCGGTAAATTCAAACAACCTGAGTTGCAGGAATGTGAGGTACACTTGTTCTTCATTCTCGTCCGACTTCCGTAAGATTATCCGTAGCGGGATGCTCTGGTCCCAAATCAAAATCGCCGGGCTCGGCAAGCGGGCATCGACCTCCCCTCGTGGGCCACCCTGGAAGCTATATGGTCTGCGAGCATAGACCTCCTTTGAAGACGTGAAGGCCCTCGGTGGATCGAAAGGAACGAATCTGAAAGGACGTTCCGTTCTTCTGTTCTCTCTGAGTCTTGAGGGCCGGTGAACAGTGGCTTTGATGTAGTATCTGACCCCTGCTTCAATACCGAAACCGACGAGGGTTGGTGGCAACACTCTTTTTACGTGTCGAAATGGTAGTTGTGGTCGTCCTGTTGCTTCCCAGAAAGCATTGGGGTCGTAATTCGGAAGTTTTTGTTGAGAAGGCAAGTGTGAGCATCCGTTATCGAGTGGTATTGTAAACTTGAACGGGTATTCATGCTGCCCAGCTCTCAGCGTATAGACCGGATCCGTCGCTTTTTCGCTTGTGGCAGTCGGAAAGACTTGGCTAACTTCATACAAGATTTTGTGCTTCTCTGTTGCCGACCCTGCTCTTTGGAAGCCTGATCGTTGATCCTCTTTCGTCACTAGAGAGGGGTTGAGATGCTGAAATGCTCCTGGTGCCCTCTCAATGAGCGATTTGCTCTCTCCTTCCAGCTTCACCACTATTGCCGACACGCTTTCGTCGTGACTAAGGCTCAGAACTATGCGCCCACTGATAGTTTCAAGGTTTGTATACACGCGTTTTGGGTCGTCAAGTTGAATTTGGACAGACATCTCGAGGAAGAGGAATATCAAGCTATTGGACTCAGCTGTCGAAGAACCCCTGAAGGGGAGCGAAGCGAGAGCTCAGGTGTGAGGCCAAGCCCTCGTAAAATAGTATCAAACACCCGGAGCAACTTGATGGGCAAAAGGAATTCTTGAAGAGCTCAGTCTTATTGTTGTTGCCTAGAGCGCCCGCCAATGGTGATTCTCAGTTCGGTTACACGAGGATTGACCCCGCATTACTTCTGTGAGGTATATACTGGACGCCACGTTCGTCACATCGCACGATGCCACATGACATTTTCGATCTTTGCGACAACGAGTAGCAATCTGTATAATTAGATAAAGGGAAGGAAAGGAAGTACCAATAAATCATAAGAAATTGCTTCTCATTCCCCTCACCACTGAATTTCCGCAACACTCCCACAACCGCTCTCACTTTGCAGAGGTTCCTTGCTCTCACCCTCCAAAGGAGCACACATAACCTCAAACAATCTCTTCCCAAACTTCCTGAAAGCACCAGTAATACCCCCTGTTTCGATCAATTTCAACTCCATCGCACTTAATTTGAAAGGCCACTCTCGCTCTCCTATACTTATTTTCCGCTTCTCAAGATCAATCCGAATCTCCGCTCCCTCAATCGCCGCATCATAGAAACTTTCATCCGTGATCGTAATGCCGAGAAGCCCCAAATTTGGCTGATTCCTCCCATAAATAAAAGCGAACGATTTCGCAATCACACAAACAATGCCACAGCCCTTCAAGGCGTTGACGGCGTTCTCTCGCGAACTTCCAACACCGAAGGCGTGCCCTGCTACAACGACATTGAAGCCAGCTTTTGCACGGCTGCGGAACTCAGGATGAGTGTGCTTGAGACAGTATTCGCCAAATTCTTCATCCGTGACACAGGATGTGAGGGCTTCGCTAGGAGCGAGCTAAGAGCAATTAGTATTGGACAGAACTCTCAGAAGGTTGGAGTGGAGAGGACTTACGGCATCGGTGTCAATGAAGTCTGGAAGTCGTTGGATTTTGCCATCAAGTACAGTGTTTGCTATTGAGGAATTAGGTATTACTTGGTCCTCCGTCTCTCGAGGCTTTCCATTGCCAGAAAGTGTGTCCGGGCTTGCCTGGTGGTTAATGGCAGTATTTTCAGCGCCCTCGGCCGTAGCTGTCGAGAAACCTGGTTCAATGTACGAAATAGGTTTCCTCGAAGAGTGCACAGGAGATGCATGGGTTGCTGTAGTACGGTATTGAAGAATGTCTTGCAACCGAGTCTGAGATACTGCATCAAGCAGAGTTCGTGGATCCGTTATCTTCATTGTGAAAGAAGACGCTGCAACAGTTGCTGCAGATGCCAGATGCCCTATAGATCCAGTGCCCATCCGATTCTCAAAGTTCCGATTCTGAGACGAGAGCCATACTTCTCCTTCTCGAGCTTTATCTGCGCCCATACCAACGCAATAGCTGCATCCCGGGACCCCAATTTCAAACCCAGCTTGCTCGTAGATGTCTGTGAGTCCGAGAGATCTCAGTCTGTTGAGAATGGGAAGGGAACCAGGTACGACTTTGCGTTTTCCGTTAACGACTGGAATGAGGCCTTGCTGTAGCCCAGTCTCCAGTACTAGTGCGCCAATGATGAGGTCTTCCTCTGCAGTGGTACATGCTCCAATGAAGCATCCATTCAGCTTGGTGCGATCTAGGTCGCTCACTGGAACAACATCATCAGGACGAGGATAACGGGCGACGAATGATTCGACTTTGGCCAAATCGATTACGTGGCTCGCTATGTATTCGGCATCTTCATCGGGTCGGAAATACTGTGCTCCAGATCTGTTGCGAGGACCTCGACGGCGTTGGATGAATTGATCCGTAACCTCATCGGGGACGAATATCCCGGAAATACCTCCAAATTCCTGAGAGCGGGTTAGAACTCTGGCATCACGTCGTAGATTGTCCCGACTTACCGTTGTCATATTTGCAATTGCAAATCGCGCATCACAAGACAAATGTGCGATCCCGGGGCCCGTGAACTCAACTACCCTTTCAGCAGCAATAGTGTTTCGCTTAAGTTCTTTCATAATATAGAGAATCGTATCTTTCCCACCAATGCCAGGACTTGGGGCATTAATAAGCCGAATGTTGACACTCTCTGGAATCTTGAACCAGGTTTCACCAGTTATGAGAGGCATGGTGACGTCTGCCACACCTAAACCGATCGCAAGAGCGCCCATGGATCCAGCAGAGCAGGTATGAGAGTCCGAACCGATGACCAACATACCAGGTAGCACTCTCTCACGGCAAAATTCGGTGTGCATAATGGTATACTAAAGGGTCGGACGTCTTAGCAAAGTTCAAAGATAAAGATAAAAACTTACATTATTTCCTTGGTTTTCGGTCATGCGAAATTCCTCCTTGGCTCTTTTGCTCGAAGCAATGAGAGATTTGACTTTAGGAATGTGGTTTATGCGCGGGTCCACAACATGATCCCCGGCCAGCCAAAAGCGGTCATTTCGGAAGACTCCTGGTTTTCCAAGAGCATCATATGCTCGTTCCATACCCTTTGATGGTCAGCTCATACACATCATACCTTTGAATCGGAAACTCACACCCCAGGAGAGCTCAGAAGCAATAATCCAATCTACACTCACTCTCACAACATCGCCCGGCGTCACAAAGCCATTCTGCTCGATATCGTGAGCCGCAAAGATCTTTTCACTCAGTGTCATTCCTCTTCGACCCTCGGGTCGAGAGGTAAGTGGCTTTGGCAATGACTTGCTTCTATCAGCTGAGTTGAGAGCCTCGAGCCATGCCGATATTAGGAATAGGACTTCTGATTCTTGCTGGTTGTCTAGTTGCATGCCGGTAGAATATCCCAGACCCCCGAAATCGGGTGATATTGTGGCAAGAGAGGAGACGTGTGATAATGCTTCTCCTTCCCTGGAATGGTTCTTTGTGCACAGGATATCGGTTATGGATTTCAGCTGTTCCAGCAGAGTGTCTCCATGTATTTGTGAACCTAAGCTAGTTTAGTTTCTGGACTTCGAGCTCTTGGAAAGGGGACGTACTGGTCCCATTAATGCTATCGGTAATGTCGACCTGGCGAATTTCCCGAAGGTGCTTGAGAAGTTGCTCAAGCCCTGATGAACTTTTCCCTGCAACCCTTCCAGGAATTGTGGAGCTCATCGTGCGAATGGATGTAAAAGAGTACGGAGTGGTTGGTGATAGGGATAATAGGATTCGGATGACTTTTGTCTCACAGGAAGTCTATATATATCAATGAACCTCGGATGGCCGGTGATGTTGTGGAGAACATAGGTGTGGCTGCTTCGAATACTTAGCTGACACGGCTTTAACAGCGTCGTTTCTCCTGCAACTCAGAGCCAGTAAATGAAGAAATAGTGTGTTGCGATCAAGCTTCATGATTTGTTGGGGAATGACAATGACGATGTGGATCGCCTATTCCTCCCCAAAGTAGATATTAGCCGTGCCGCTCTTCTCCGTATCGGCGCCGACGAACCCCCTCGACCCCGCCATCATCGGAGTAAGCATATGTACACCTACTAGTGATCTTAAGAATCCTGCTTCATTCTTCCACGCTATTTCTGGTTCTTTTCACTCTCACATCGATTGGCATGGCTTCAACAAAGAGGTTACGGGCTCTGCTTGCAGACACTAGTAAGATTATCGTCTGTCCTGGAGTTTACGACGGCCTTACAGCTAGAATTGCTCTCAATGCTGGTTTTGAATGTCTCTACATGGTAATCATTGCATCTAGTTTCAATTGATATGGATTTATTGCTGATATTATGAGGTGTCTAGACCGGAGCTGGAACAACGATGTCACGGCTTGGCATGCCAGACCTCGGAATAGCGACTCTGAACGATATGAGAGACAACGCAGGCATGATTGCGAGCCTAGATCGCAAGATTCCTCTCATTGCAGATGCTGATACTGGGTACGGAGGTATGCATTTCTATTCTAACGTCTTGACGTCAGATTGTTGACGAACTCAAGGTGCACTGATGGTTGGAAGAACAACCGAGCAGTATATCCAAGCTGGAGTCGCTGCACTACACTTGGAAGACCAGGTGGTGAACAAAAGATGCGGCCATCTCAAAAATAAGGAACTCGTAGATGAAGAGGTCTTTCTTACTCGAATCCGAGCTGCAGTGAACGCTAGAGCCCAAGCAGAAGGAGATATTATGATCATCGCCCGAACGGATGCGTTGCAATCTCTGGGGTTCGATGCTGCAGTATCGCGATTAAAAGCGGCTATCGCGATTGGAGCAGATGTTGCTTTCCTGGAAGGATTTACATCGAAAGAGGAAGGACGAAGGGTATGCGAAGAACTTTCTCCTACTCCGATGTTGTTGAATATGGTAGCTGGAGGGGTAACTCCCGATTTCACTGTGCAAGAGGCGCAAGACGCTGGATTCAGAATTATCATATTTCCGGGCTTTGCTCTTGGACCAGTGTATCAAGCTGTTGCGAGATCAGCGCAGTATCTCAAAGATAATGGTGATCTTCCGAAAGGTGACCCAGAGACTGCCGCAGAGTTTTCTCCTAAAGCGCTTTTCACGGTGGTAGGGTTGAGGGAAGCTATGGAATTTGATATTTCTGCAGGCGGTAAGATGTATTCAAATGGAGTTTGAAAGAAAGATTGATGGAATTTCCTGGGTCTAGCTGGACATTTCACGCCTCTCCATTTGCAATGTCCGGCCTCGGTATCGTACATTGAAAATTTAGTCTCGTTTAAATGTCTCAAAGATTCCAGAACATCAGGCGAGATTCATACAGCAGAACAGCAAGACCAAACTAAGAATTTGCCTCGGGTACATTGAGAATTAATGGTACCCTTTCATGACTACAAAGCTCTCTATGCTGAACCTTTTCCAAGCCATGTAGGCGTAATGAAACCCATACTTTCCTTCAACCACGGAGTATCAAGACTCGCCTTAGCATCAATTCCATGCTCCTCTCCATCCACAACAGTATACAGCACCTTGACGTCTGGATGAGTAGCTTTCAATCTCTCAACGAAAGCTTCACTTGATTGATATGGAACCGCAGAATCCGCTTTCCCATGCAAATAAACAGCCTGGGGATATCTTTTACAGTGTCCAGTCTCTCCATCGGAAATAATGAAGCGTCACTGCCCAAGAGTTCCACATATTTTCCTTGCTGAATTGAAGCAAATGCTAGATCTAGTCGTACGGGCGGTGATGCCGTTAATACAACCTCCTCACCCTTGAGACTTGTGATGTGCTTCTCTACCATATCTGCGGGCTGCATCGGGAATCCAACCATGCTTCTCTCGTAGGCTGTAGTAAAGAATGGAATTTTGAGGTCGATGGGGGCGTAAGATGCCATGCAAGCAGCCACTTTGTGGCCTTGGGAGAGGGCTGATTGAATTGCAAGATATCCCCCTATCCCAAAGTTAAATAAAGGTGGGACGTATGAGTTAGGGAAACCTTGACAAACCTGCACTCCCTCTTTCAATGAGAATTTTTCCATAATCTATTTCTATGCCACTCCCTAACTCTTTTTGCAAGCCGCTGTGCACCCAATCCCAGAAATCTGACAAATCTTTCATAATATCCAGTCCATTGGCCTCGGGAAGCATACGATAGTCTGGGGATACAACTATGGCAGAGTGAAGAATGGAATACTTCATCAGCCATGGTTCAAACCATTCTTGATGGGCACCGGTGATCTAGTATACCCACTCAGTTCCTATATGATATATCGGCTAGCTTCTGTGGTGCTAGCGTGACTTACGAGAAACCCTCCATGGAATCTAGCAATCAAAGGATATTTCCCAGGGGTCAGACCATTCGGTGTGTAGATACCAGCCAGAACCTTATGTCCTTTGACCTCCTTATAGGAAGTTGTTTTAGTGTCGTGACCTGCGAAGATGTCCGCCGTCATTGTGGTTCCGATTGGATATTATGGTATGAAAAGGAAAACGATAAGGATTCCTTGAGGCTTAAGATACCAGAGTGACGGCTGAGTACTATCAGGCGCGCGAGGTTTGATGTTTTGCATTGAGAAGAAAATCTTGGTGGAGGTGTATCGTCACATGAGGGTTCGCCTAGCCCCTTTTTTCGGCTCGCTTAACTTGTGCCACTCGGCTTCGGCACTTCGGACAGCGTGGCCGACAGTTCTATACCAACATGCGGGAGAACAGCAATTGCAATGGACTTGTTTGCTAAGGCGAAGTTTTGGAGTGGTGCAGAACAATTGGCTAAAACGGTATTTCCAAGCCACCTGCGCTCATCAACCTAGCCTCCTCAATCATCTCAGCTTAGGAAGACCGCATCAGTCTACAAGGTGCCTAACGCGTATGAGTTCAAAATACCACCGAAATCGCCCCCAAGATTGACAGTCGGGTTGTTCCTTGCCGAAGGAACTCCCCTTTCCCGTTATCTTTGAAGAAGGCGCAGCTAGCGGGGATGTTCTTATCGGCTTAACTGGATCCACCGCTTTGGAGTCGGAGACCTCGCCGAAAGGATAAACCCCAGCCTTTTGCGCTCGTTCAATAAACTTCTTACATGAACATTGAATCGGAGGTTTTGTACGCATTGGATATATCTTCGATAAGTGAATTGCTTGGATTCTTGGATTGAGATAGGCACTGCCCAATAGGCTCCCCATGTCGCCATGTGAGACTGACAGCGGGCCACCCTATCCCGAGAGCGGTAAGGGTTTGATCCGCGACCTCCATCTTATCGAGAACTTGCAGTCTAGAAGAGATCGCTTGCAATAAGTATCCCTAGACCCTGTCGCCGGTCGATCAATGTCGAGATGCCTTCATAAAGTCAGTAATTCTAGCTTCTGCATTTTTGCGAACTTTGACTTCCAAATTGAAGATTGTTTCCAACCTTTTGAATATTCTAAGCGGTCGCCATGGCTATCGCAGATTACTTTCGATGGGCCGAGCTGCAACCTAGGGAAGATGTCTACACTTATGCTGGAACTACAGAGTGGGGAAACCACGACTTCTATCCAATTCCCATGAAAGAGAGGACCTATAGTTGGGGAGGTTATTTTGCCTTCATTCTAGTCACTGGAGTTAAAATTACTACTTTCACCCTCGGAAGTTCGTATATTGCTTATGGCTTGACTGCTGGACAGACTCTTGAAATGGTGTTCTTGGGGACATTTGTTTCTGGGTGCATTGCGTACATCAGCGCACGACCTGGACTTGACCATAATATGGGCTATGTGAGTTTCTACTAAAGCAGAATTGCTAACAGGATGGCTAATACAAGCAAACTTCTTTAGACTATGTTCCTTCGCACAGCGTTTGGTCTAAGAGGAGTGTACTTTCCCATTGGCATCATGATAATTACGGGATCTGTCTTTGTAAGAGTGCTGCTTAGTAGGTGATTGCACTGGCTGATATGAAAACTCTTAGTCTGGTCTTTAGTGTTATTACGGTGGATTAGCTTTTACTGTTCTGTTTGCTGCCGTTTTCACATCCTTCCATCACATGAAGAATACGCTGCCAGCCAGGTATGACCTCCCTTCTCCCAAGTCGAGAAGCAAAATACTGACTTGAAGAAAAGTTCAGCTATCACAACCCAACAACTCATCGGATATCTCGTTTTCGTCGCTTGCTACATCCCTTGTGTGTGGTTCATCAAGCCCCATAAATTAAAGAATTGGATGTACCCGTGCACCATCATCACACTGTGCACCTTCTTCGGCATCTTAGGATACTCCGTTCACGGTAATGGCGGGGAAGTTGGAAGTCTCGTTAAGTCTACTATTCACCTCAGCAAGTCTCAAAGGGCTTTTCGAATGGTTCAATGCGTTTCCTCAATCGGTGGAACTGGGCAGCCACCGCAGAGCGCATATCAGATTGGACGCGTTTCTCTAAGAGCCGAAATGCTCCAAATTTTGCTTTCTTCATTGCTATGCCACTGGCAGTCACTTTCTCAGCTCTGCTTGGTGTTCTTACTGCTAGCGCAACCCTGCATCTCACGGGGCAAGTACAATGGAATCCTCTTGTATTGCTCCAGACCCGGCAAGCACAAAGCTACACTCCTGCTTGTCGCGCAGGTACCTTCTTTGCTGGACTAGCGCTCTTCTTCTCGCAAATTTATGTAAACATCGCCAACAATACCGTTGGTGCTGGTATGGATATCGCTGGATTGTTGCCTAAATATCTATCCATGAGAAGAGCAGCCATGTTCATGGTCATCCTATCCATACTAATCCAGCCATGGAGATTCTTGAGCCAAGCCTACATTTTCATCCAGGTTCTTTCAATTGCTTCCAGTAAGTTTTGTACCCAATGGCGTAAGCGGAGCTAATCCTGCTTGCAGCAGTCTTGTTCCCTGGCTCCACTGTAATCGTTCTGTGCGATTACTACCTCATCCGGAAGCGCAAGTGGCAAATCCCTGATCTCTTTGTGGGAAACCCTAGTGGAATATATTGGTATAACCACGGCGTCAATTGGAATGCTATAGGAGCGTTGCTGCTTGCGATATGGCGGTCTATTCGTACGTGCCACCTACTAAAATCCATGACTGTCTGGCTCGCGCTAATCTTCGACCTCGACAGCCGGCCTCGCTTATTCCATTAAATATGAGGGAGTCAAACAAAATGCATGGGCACGCATCTTTGAGATCAACTACTTTATCGGCGCTCCTATCGCCTTCATCTGCTACTTCACGTTTTCCCACATCAACAAGCCAAGAGGACTTGGCATTCAAGTCAATTTTCCAGAGCAGGAAGAAGTTTTGGAAGGAGTTGCTAGAGAGCCGGAATCCAGTGATAGTGGGAGTATGGAGAAGAATGCGATTGTGGAGGAGAAGAAAGTGTCACCCGAAATAATATAAACTCGATTGAGGAGTGCTCTTTCGGGGTTATTAGGAAATATTTGCTGTGATATCAATTTTTCTTCCTTGATTTGCTCGTGGTTAGATAGAAATATGGTACCAGAACTTGTTTTCAATATTATATAAATATGTGGACGAGCAAAAATCAACCTCACTTAAATGATTCCGATTTCTCTCGCTAAGTGATCATGATACACACTGTTTGCAGTGTATTAATTTCGGCCCTTTTCACAGATGAAAGGATTGATACCGTATACTTTTACAATGTTTCACCCTAGACTTATGCAAGCCGTTCCGACCGACCCTGCTTTCCGCATGTCCCGAAACTCAAAAGATATCCACTCTTAAAGGGTGAAACTCTCCGATAAGATACACTGGAGGATTAAATAAACATCTCCCTTCTCTTCAAAATTTCTTTTAGAACATGCTTTAGTTTAAGACTGAAATTCCAAAATAAAAAGCACCACGACGGCTCTCACGTTTACCAGTATCGGATTCAACATGGCAGCTCCCGTGATCGTGAAAGGATATTACGACACAATGGAAGGACAAATCCACTACCGAACTGTCAAGGCTCCCGTCAAAGATGCATCAAAAGCACCGATCATGTTCATGCACATGTCGGCCTCAAGTTCGCTTATCTACGAAGACTTGATATTATTATGTGCCGCTGCAGGATACGATTGCTACTCTCCAGATATGCCGGGGTCAGTTCCTGCTTGCTTCTGAGCTTAAAATTAACTTTATTAATACAGATTTGGTGTTTCATACAATCCCAAGCATATGCCAGAAGGAATTCTCTACTACGTCGACGTCTACATGCTCCTCGCCAAGCATGCTGGCTTCACTAAATGGCACGCCTTCGGCCACCACTCCGGCGCCAGCATGGCGACAGAAATGGCCGCCGTCTACCCTGAAAACATCCTCTCTCTCACAATCGTGGGACCAGTCTCTCATGACGCGCGAAGAGCAAATCTCGCGCAGCCAAGGTCTGCTCGAGTATAACATCAAGCCGGTCATGGATGGCTCGCACTGGATGAAGGTGTGGAATATCTTGCTGATGCAAAAACAAGGTGATTGGGATATACTAAAGATGAATGGGGAGGCGCTGGACTGGGCCAGAGCTTGGGAAGGTAAAGTGCAGTGTTATTCGAACGTGTTCAGTCAGCCGATGATGAAGCTGCTTGGGGAGGTGGAGTGTCCAGTGCTGGGCATGAGTTCGGAGAAGGATATTCTGTATGAGTTCTTTCCGAGGGTGAAGGAGATTGTAAGTTCCCCTGAGATGGGCTAGGATTTTGTATGAATGTATGCTAAATGCTGTATTCTAGAAACCGGATGCGACGACGGTGATTGTTACAGGAGGAGATTGGGAGGTTATGAAGGATGCAGAAGGTTGTTGCAAGAACTTGGTGGAATTCTTGAGCAAACTTTCATACTGATAAAATCAGCGGAAGTTTACTCAAAACTCTGTTTGAAAAAATGCTGTGCTCATCAGCCTTTATTCGCCTTCTTCAGGTGGGAAAGTTGTGCCATGGAGAGACGAAAATGATACGATGGCAAGCAGTCTCAAACTCTCAGTCATAATGGAGTCCACCTCTTCACCGCTACTATACTTTGGAGGGCCTTATCACAGCCGGAGAATTAGTATCTTTCGCTATAACTTCTACTCCCTTGGGTTTGGTCTTAATACTGATTTTAGATTTTTAATGTTCAGTACGATGAACCTCATTCCATGTTACACATGGCTGCCTGCGCTTTCAAGCGTTGGACGTGACTTACAGAAATAATTATTCAGATAATCAAGAAATACGCGAGACAATCTCTACGAGCTCCTTAGCGAAGATCCAAGTGGACTAGATTGCTAGATTTCTTGAATACCATTCAGATATTAGTGTTATTGAGTTAAGCTACATGAAATAATGACAGGGCCCGGATGAAAAGAACAATAACAGATTTGTGTTCTCAACCCACTCCAAGATAACCCAACTCCCGCTCCCGCACAACCCTCTTAGCATCATCAAAGCCCTCTACTGATTTCTATAAAACTCGGCCCCTTGCTGTCCAGCTGGGTTATGCATTGGGCCTTGTCCATACCCACTCCCAGCATACTTCGCCTCTCCTAGCTGGGTTTGCGGCGGGTAAGACGTGTCACCCTGCATCATTGGACTCGGTACACGAGCCGGAGCGTGGACCATGGGCTTGGCCTCCTCATCCATATCTGCTTCTCCGATGTCCCTAAGCTTTGTTCCTTGTCTTGCCTTCCTTCTCCTGCGGCGATCGTAGAAGACTGCGAAGACGATCAGAATGATCAAGCTGACGCCTGCGACTACGCCGCCAATGATTCGGCCTCTCGTGGAGACGTTGCTATGCTTGTTGTTTTCGGCTTCCACGACTGCGGCTCCGGCGACGACTCCGGGACTGACTGAGAAACGAGCAATGAGATTTGGAAGCATGTGGGCCGCCATTTTAAGAGGCGTAGATATACCGCAAGGCTTTAGACAACGATTGGTGAGAAATTCGACGACTGTTCGACTAGCGAATGAATTGCTGGCGTGCGGATGCGATGAGGGTGTCGTCTGGTAGAAAGGAGACCAATATTATATACAGCAAGTGAAAGATGATCTCTACTACAACAAGTCTTGAAATCTGACCTGAGCAGCAAACTCTCATCCTTTAATACTACAATGCATTTTGCGAATTTCAGATCTCACTCATTTCGGGCGGGCTGAACATTTCCGCTCCTAGTCCATGACTGGACGAAGGAGCAGCCATTTTGGCTAAATTTAGATGGACATGTCAGAACCACAGATTTGGGATTTCTTTCATTGGTTTGAATCTGAACTAGAGCTCCATTCGTGCTGCGGCGGCGGCCGACGTGAGGCTGATACTTTCTTAGTGCTTACCTCTGACTGCTTAGCGAGCAACACTGAAAGGGGGATCTTCAGTAGCTGACAGGAGGAAAGCAGAACTTCCGCCTTCAAAGATCGGAACTCCCGTCAGCCTTATAGAATGATATGTCGCTGAAGGGCCTTCCACGTGATTGGGAATTGTAAGCGATTTTTCCTTTGCTGCATTGCAATAACAACGGGCCTTTCAAGCTTTTCAAGCAATGTGAATAACTTTCCTTTCACGTAGATTGCTCAATGACATTAGTAAATAATTTTTCGGCCTTCGATGAATGTGCAGAGAATTCTTGATACGATGGGTCTCTTCATGTGCAAGAGAGGCAATCGCAGCTTAGTGATCTGTTGAGACCCATGATCTCGAGCAAACACCTGAGCGGCCGCTTATCGATTTGAAGGAAATTTGAGAATTCGGATACATCTCTTCCCGTTCTCGCTGACGAGGGAAGAGCATTCAAAGGATTGACCTTGAAGAACACGCCTAGAGAGCGGCACCATTTCCGCGGATTTTAATGGTATGATGCCTCAAAAACTCAAACATGCTGTTCATGCGCGATTAACTCAACGCGTTCTTAGAAGACTATGGTGAGCGAGGTGATAGCTTTTGTCCTCAGCTCTTAGCCTCGCCAATTAAGTCCAACATCTGAGTTTCCGTGGTAAGAGGCGCGGCGAGCAGGAAACAGGCGGTGTACGAAGTTTGAAGACGAGGCGTACCTTTGAGAGTGGAAGGTTGGGGCCACTTGTCACGTGCAAGAATCCTCATAAGTACCAAAATATTACTCCAGAGAGGCATTTTCATATCGTTGTTCTATCGCCTCGTCATCGTAAATGACCTTCTAAGAACGCTTCCTTTAAAATTAATATAATTGAGCTGCTTCTGGCAAGCGAAAGTCTAAAGAGTGGGGAAACCCTAGTCTAAAGACAAGGGTTTGGGCGGGGTAAAATCACTTTGCGATCCAAAGTGGGGATAATCAGCACGACTTATTCCTGGAAAGGAAGGTTATAAAAGATAAACAGCCTGGCTGCATTGAGGGGCCCCACAACTTAATCGTGAAATGGAACGTTGCCGGCAAATTAGCTTCTGCAGGTACTGTACCTAATTATAAGCTTTCATTATAACTGCCAAGATTCCCTTCTGTTTTCAAAATCCACTTCTAGTCAGATATTCTCAGAGTTATAGGATAGGACCGAGGGGAATTCATTCGAAAATGCTTTTCTCTTCGGTTTTATTCCTCGTAGTCCCCGCCCTCTTTACGAATGGTGGATTGGCACAGGTCGCAGGAACGCACACAGATCTTCCTCGATGGTGCGGAAAAGCTTATGAGGCGGGGTACGCTATTTTCACCTCCTTAGCTAAGATCTAAATTTTCATGATACATATTAATACATTTTTCACAGTTCGCCAAGTTTTGATCCAACAGGCGAAAGCACCCCGCCACCGGCATCTCCAAGCCAGCTGCTCTATGTTCAAGTCGAACCTCGACACAGCATTTATGTCGGCAGTGAGACAACTGGCTCCTTCATCGTGGATGCGACACTGTCCAAGTATTTCGGGTCCAAGTATCAATCTTTGATCGATGGCTTTCCGAAACTTCAAAAGCTTCTTTTCTCCATTTATGTGAAGGGCACCATCGTTCCTTTGGTAGTCGACGCCGTTCAAGTGAACTCAACGAGCAATATTTATGATTTCCCACTCCACCTCCTGGGGGAGTCCCGGCTGGAACCATACAGCATTATTCTATCCGGAATTTCACTGGATGGACTTCAAAAGTTCTCTGCAACAACCGAAATTTTCTACTTACCCGAGAAATCCATAGGCAGCGTCACCAAAATCGACAACTTGAACGGCGGCCTCCTTTTCCGAGGTGCTGGGACCAACAACGAATTTCAATCCGTTCTTCCCTATGGATTCTATGGAGACTATAGTGGTTATTTCGAGGTCAATAATTCGAATGTCCAGGCATACTACGATCAAGGATTCAACGTTGTTCATCTCGTCACATCATTTGTTGACGGGCCTCTAGCCCCCACCCTAGACTATTTAGACGACATCGGACTGAAATTCATCTACGATATGCGCGGATCTTTTATGAATCTCACCTCGGTGGCATACCAAATTCCCCTTGTCAAGGACTACGATTCATTTCTTATGTATTACACAGGCGATGAGCCAGATGGATGGGAATATGCACTGAATTCTACGACGCTTGCTTATAATCTCATCACCTCAATGGATAAATATCATCCCGTCAGTCTGGTACTCAACTGTCAAGATTTCTACTATGGAGATTACGCAGCGGGCGCGGACATCATTCTCCAGGATACATATCCTATCGGAATTAACGCCACGTACTCGATCCCTTTCGATACGTACTGCAATTTTACGCACGGAGACTGTGGATGCGATAATTGCGTCGGAAGCTTATTCGATGTCTCAAATCGTCTCGATGATTTGGCTACGTATCAAGAATGGCTGGGGGAATGGCGAAAGCCGCTGTGGTCGGTATTGCAAGCATTTGATGGCGAGGGGTATTGGCAACGGCTTCCTACGGACTTGGAAACTTGGGTCATGGCTTTGTTGTCGTTTAATCATGGGGCCAAGGGGATTACGAGCTGGATTTATCCAAGTACGAATGAGTTAGATGCTGCTCATGGGGCGATTGCGAAGGTGGTTACGAAGGCTCCTGTGGAGAGTTTCTTGACGGGTGCGCAGCCTGTGAAGATTGGCGTTGACGGGTTGGGGTCATTGGATGTTGCATACTGGAACGTGGGGAGTCAGGTAATGGTTGTTATTGCTTCGACTGCTTATGTGGACCTAAGGGTGGATGTGACGGTGAAGTTACCGTTCGCAATTCATGGAATTGAGTCAAGTCTTTGGGGAAACGTGACTTGGGATTTGGTTAATGATAATTTGCACGCTCAGGGTCTTTCAGCATTAGCTACTAGTATAATTATTTTAAATTTATAGAGAATGGGCCGTCAATAACCCATCCACCCTGCAGCTCCATCTTCAAAACTGCTCATTTGACGTTTCAATTGCCTGCGAAGTGCTTTCTCACTTCAATTCTATTTCCTCGAAATCGAGAATTTGAGGCGGGTTCCCCCTTCTCTAGCTAAGTGAGGATACTTTCGCCCCAGTTATAAATAAAGGAGATATATAATAGGAGCTCCTATCTCGAGATATCTGGCGTGCCATTCCCAGTATTGAAAAGATTCCTTCTTCTCTGAGCCAAATGCCCAGAGGTTTTTATCGCCGAGCTTTTCTAAGTGCCCCTCCTTCCTTTGTTATTAATACTTCTTCGAATACGAGCTTTTTAACTTCCAGTCCTTCGTTGAAACATGACCTTATTGTCGGTTGTCGGTTTCTATCTAAGATATGTCCGAACTCAGACCTGTGAGATTGGAGCCTGTATCACGTGACGTGACGTGACACAGTTTCTGTTGTGCGCTAAGGCCCCTGTACTTACGTAAGCTACAGTGGCAAATTGCCACTGTAGCCACGCTGAACCCGTTCAGCTTATAGGGCCTTAGGGCCCTGTAGAGCTGAAGCTTATAGGGGCTGATGTCCCCTATAGAGCTGAGTATCGGGGTCACTGATATAGCTAAAGGTTCAGCTGTTTAGGGGCTTAATGTACGTAATTTAGGGAGTTCAGGGCCTATATATACAGGCTACTTACCACTGTAGAACAGTAGTTAATTCAGCACCTTCTACACTGAGTTATAGTGATCATTGCACATGACACTTATATTAGTGCCCTAGACCAACAGTTTCTTCCGTTATGGGTGGCTTGTTAAAGTCGCTCTGCACTTTGGGTGTGCTCTTTCATGCATCCTAGTAATATTTATGAAGAATGAAAGGTGAGCCTACAGTGGAATCTAATTGGAAAGGTGGAGGTATTGCGATCACGAGAATGATGGCATTTTAGGTCAGAAAGGCGTCATTTGTCAAGGGCGGGTAGATCTGATCGCTGACACCAACAGAAAGTATATTTCACCAGCATACACAACACGAGAGACCTAATATCCGAATAAGTAGCCCAAAGTTAACGGAGATCTATGGCCGTTGCTTTGTTCTTCAAATGTCGCAGATAAGATAGGACATTAACGAGCCTGACAACATCGCGAATCTTCCAAGGTTATGTCTCCAGCTCCAATCGAAAATGATCTCCCCAATTATGAGTATCCAAAGAGCACTACAGAGAATTGTAAATCTACTCAATGTTACTAGCTGAAACTGTTCCTTTCTAACAGGAATTTCTAGTGGAGTGGGCTGATCTCGAGGCTCTCGATATTTCTAAATTCGATCAGCCAGGAGGAAGACGAGCACTGGCATCCCAGGTTCTGAGTTTCATCGATAAAAATGGTATTCACCTTCTGATGACCTTCAGAATTGTTCTCGTCTGCTAAAGACACGGCAGGGTTCTTCTATGTTAAAGGACATGGCCTCTCGGATGAGGAGATCAGACGCCAATATGCCATTGCCCAAGAATTCTTCAACCTCCCACTCGAAGAGAAAACCAAGTACGTAGCCAACACAGCGGCGGGTGACTTTCGCGGCTATAAAGCCAAAGCAACCGGAGAGCTAGCATCCAAAGACAACGACGAGCGATATAACATCCCAAAATTCACCCCCGAACATGAGCGCCCACATCCACAGCTCATCCTAAACCATTACTCAGAAATCAAAAAATTCTCGCTAGTTCGTATCCCCTCTCAAGCACAAGACCTAGTCTGACTCGAAAAAAACAGCACATCCACGACAAGATTCTCCTCCCACTCCTGCGCATCTTCGCTATCGCACTAGAAATCGACGAAAACTACTTCGTAGATCGCCATCGTTACGACGAGGAAGGCCTCGAGTACCTCCGTTACATGAAATACCATCCGGACCCAAAACCCCTCTGGGCAATCGGGCATACCGACTATAACACGCTAACCTTCCTCTTCCACCAGCCCGTAGCCGGGCTGCAAGTCCAAACCAAAGACGGCTGGAAGTACGTGCACTCTGAGCCAGATGCAATTATCGTGAATGTCGCGGACGCGCTTGAGTTTCTTAGTGGTGGGTATCTGAAGTCGACGGTTCATAGAGTTGTAAGACCGCCAGAGGATCAGGCGGACAAGCCGAGATTGGGCCTGATTTATTTTGCGAGACCAGAAGCGAAGGTCAGGCTGGAGCCGGTGAGGAGTCCATTACTTGAGAGGTTGGGGATGCAGAAAGAGATTGAAGAGGGGCTGGGGAGTGTGACGGCGGAGGAGTGGGCAAGGGCGAGAATTGCGAAGGATCATCGGTTTAGGGCTGGGATTGCAAAGACGAGGGAGACGGAGATTATTGCCGGTGTGCATCAGAAGTATTATGATTAAATTTTGAACTGGTAGAGTGTATTTTATCCTTGGAAAAATGGACTGGAGGCAGTGAGGGTCCCTGAGATGAAAGGCAGTGGTAGAGACCTGGTATGACGTTTGAGCTGAAGTCAACATGCACGCAGACCGATGGCTGCCGTATACAACGTGCGTATGGTTTATCGCCGCTTTCAAAGAAATTAGGCTCCCTCGTCTTCCATTGCACCCCGTTTCCCTCCCTCAAATTTCCGATAGTTCAAACCCTCGTGACACTTGGCCCGCCTCTTCTCCCTCCAGCATACGCCCAATCTTTGGATCTTCTGCCTAATCTAGGCCATTCTGATCGACCTACGCCGGCCTGGGATTCGTACGTCGAGATATATTTTCCTACCATATTTCCTCCCAATTGTCGAGGCTGTGGACTGTGGACCGTGGACTGTGTCTAATGACGACGATATCCATACGATCTACCTGGGCCTTGCATAGGCTGAGAGGATATGGGCCACCTTCTAAGGCTCTCTTGGTCTGTCTCGTCGTACTGCATTGATACTCCTATGAGAAACAGATCCTAAGACACGGAATTGGTGGCAATTCGGAAATCTTTGTTTTTATACGTATCAGACAATTCCTATTTGTCCTCCGTTAGCCTGCCCTTCGAAAGTCCACGGAAAAACACATACTAAACTCACAATCATGAGTTCTTCGTCGCTTTCATTGCAATGCTGAGTATTGCCTTTCTGCCCAACCCCATGAATAGCTCCAGGTTTAGCAATTCCAGATTTCGATCCAGTCCAAGATGCAGGTATATTGACGCTCGTTTCAGTTCTGCGCCGGTGTCGCTCTTCGATCTGAAGCAAGCCATATATTGTCGGGGCATTGGCAACGAATGCAGCAAAGAATATTTCAACGTTTGCAACATTGTGAGACTGTCCGGAGCGATGCAACAAGACCAAATTCATCAAAAGACGAGTTAAAGTAACTGCAACGATTGTAAGTCCGACGAGGAATAAGACGATGAGGCGAATCTTGGCAATCAATGGACGACGAATTTTGATGAGTTGTGGTAGCGGAAGAACAATCAGCATGATGTCCGTCAACATGTTGAGAACTGAAAATACGATCAATTGCACGTTGCCTTTGCTGCAAGTTCCTATTCCACCTTCAGTCTATGTTCCTACAAGATGTACAAGCTTACTTACCAGGATCTGGAACCACCTGCCAGTAAAGTCTGAACGGGTGACATTCAATGAATGTAGCGATGAAGGAAACGGTGAATGTAACGCCCAGAATAGCCCAGTAAACTCCCACGATGGGAGCAATCTTCAATCCTTGCAGAAGACGTCGTAAGACGCACATAACAACACACTTTTGAAGCCAGGTGCTGAGCGAAACAGAATATCAGTAATCGTGGCATACTTGGAGACACGAAGGATTCCACAGGAGAGAACTTACTACACAGTGTAAAACACTCGATTAACAATTGTCAACTTGCTTCCAACCTCTCGACGATATATTTCTTGGGGAGTAAAGTCAATCTTTGTCCTTGCTGCTGAGGTTATGCTGTTTGTTCCCCAGACAAGAGCGACGTGAATCACAGCGCCTCGAAGCAATATGGATACGATGGCGGCAATGGTGAAGTAATCTCCAAGCTCAAGCCGCTGTTTCCTATAAGTTCGAAGTACAAGGCGAGCAATCATGATCGCCACGGCTGCCCCAGTTAGAAACCAAAGAATGATCAGCTCCGACTCGTCTTCGTCCATATTCAAGGATATTGCACTGTCTGCAGTTGAAACAAAGGTAGCTGGTCTAAGTTCTGGACTATGTTAGCTTGTACACATTATCATCGAGGCAGAAGATGTGAAGAAGCTTACGCAAAAGAGAAGGTTCGTTATCCAGCCAGATTCCAGTTGAGCCACCGCTGTGCTGTGCTGTGCTGCGTGAGGTGTAAGGTTATGTACATGGCCCTTTGCAGGAATTGTCCTGCCGAGGTTGGTGTGACATTTTGTATACGGGCGCAGGATGTCACCAGACTGATTGGGAGTGTTCCGTTCCTCCTGCATTTCCTAGGACGCGGCATACAAGGAGTGATATCTAGGAGAGAGGAGATAAGAGAATGCTATTGGAAGGGAAGCGAGGCAGAATCCGGAGGGACCTGTATCTCGGGCTAGCTAGTGGTGTTTCATCTCGGCATAGACCTTGCAAGGGGAGCAACGAGCTGCCTATTCAGACTTGTTGCACATGAAAAAAAGAAGAAGAAAATACAATTAAGATAACAGCCTGCTGCAGAACACACAATTAAGGGCAAGAAGCCTTGTCACTCACAAGCTGTGGATGTAATAATCTTGTTTTCGAACTTCCACCAAATTTACGAGGTGGGTTTTCGTGCGGAAAGGAGCTGCTGCAAGATCGGGACGTGCCTGAAAACAAGCTTTCCCCGATTTTCAACCCTGCAGCATATCCAGATCCCCAGATGCCAAAGCAGGTGCCGTGGGAACGGGCCGATTGTGTCAAACGGTCCCACACCCACATCGGTTGGCCCAGGCCCGAATTCTCAATTCTGAGCTTCCTATGCCCTTCTTTCTGGAATGCATCGACACGGATATCATTTTATGGAGGCTCTCTGACGAGAATCAGGATCACGGAGGATAGCAGATCGGTCTTGCTTTGCACGTGTCTTGTATCAATGGCACGTGACCAGCACCGTCCGCCCCGGGCTTTTCCCCTGAATCTCGCTTCGATGCTAAACCCTGAAATGGCAGGGACGATCGCAAAGAGAGATGGAGATGACATCCATGTTGGGAAGGTGGTCGCGTGCGTATTTCATCTATTATGTAACCATGTTCAGACTTCAAGCAGCTTGAACCTCAACAAGGTCGGCTTCCATCTCAGCGGAACATCTGGATTATTGAGCAGGTGTTTTCAAGCTTTCCTGCAGGCGCATCTGAAAGCCCTCGAGTGTACCCCTTCGTTTGGTCACCCCCGGGATTCTGAACTGTACAACCTGCAGGCAAAATGCGCTCTCTCGCGAGCTTGATCGTTGTTGTGGCACTTGCTGCCCTCGTTTTCCAAGTCAATGCAGCCACAAACAGCACCATCAACTCCCAAGTTCGTCTTGCGTACGCGGGGGATGATGGTATGATGGTTTCGTGGAACACATTCACCCGGATTAAGAAGCCGACTGTCCGCTATGGCTCCTCACCTAACGCGTTGGTCCACTCCGCCTCCTCGACGACCTCAGTAACTTACAACACCTCGCTGACTTACAATAATCATGTCAAGATCACGGGTCTGAAGTCGGATACGCTATACTACTATTTGCCTGACCTGTTGCTTCCAGATAACTCGACAGCTACGCCATACAGCTTCCGTACAAGCAGACGAGCGGGCGACGGTCAGCCGTATTCAATTGCCGTCGCTATTGACATGGGCACGATGGGTCCCAAAGGCTTGACCACTAGTGCTGGAACGGGTGTCTCTTTCAACAATATTCTTGGTCCACACGATAACAACACAATCCAGTCATTGACAGCTGTCATTGACCAGTATGACTTTCTGTGGCAACGTGAGACCACCCACTCTTCTTCACAGACGACTTGACTGACCGTTCCAGCTGGTGACTTTGCGTATGCTGACTCCTGGCTCAAGGAGGAGATTCAAGGCTTCCTTCCTAACACCACCATTGCCGAAGGCTATGAAGTCTACGAGTCCATTCTGAATGACTTCTACGATGAGATGACCCCAATCACCACAACGAAGCCGTATATGGCAGGTCCTGGAAACCACGAAGCCAACTGCGATGCCGGTGATATCAAGGACGGCAGCATTACATATAATGCAAGCATATGCATGCCAGGCCAATCGAACTTTACTGGTTTCATCAACCATTTTCGCATGCCTTCGAAAGAATCCAAAGGAACCGGCAACTTTTGGTACAGTTTTGATCACGGAATGGTCCATTATATCCAGTTAGACACAGAAACAGATCTTGGCCACGGCTTTATTGGTCCGGACGAAGTGGGTGGAGTGGAAGAGGATGACTCTGGACCATTCAATTCAATTATAGACGCACAAACCACCTGGCTGCAAGCAGACTTGAAGGCCGTCAACCGAGAGCTGACTCCATGGGTTATTGTCGCTGGACACAGACCCTGGTATCTGTCATTTGCCAATGTCTCAGCAACAGTATGCTGGAGCTGCAAGGAAGTCTTCGAACCACTCCTCATCAAATACAACGTCGACCTCTATCTCTCAGGACATTCCCACTTCTACCAGCGCTCGGCTCCTCTAGCAAATGGCATCATCGACCCAAACGAACTGAACAACCCTTCATCGCCGTGGTATATTACTAATGGGGCAGCAGGCCACTACGATGGCCTCAGTACAATGGCCGCACCGCAACCATACCAACGCTTTGGTCTTGATACTCGAAATGCTACGTATGGGTGGTCGAAGCTTACCTTCCACAATTGCACTCATTTGACTCACGAGTTCGTTGCCTCGAAGAATGGCTCGATCTTGGATACAGCTACTTTGTTCAAGAATCGAACCTGCAAGGTGAAGCTAGGAGACTATAAGAGATACGCTGAAGTTGGGACTTGGGGCATGGAGTGAAGGAATTTGCTGGAAGGTAAAGCGTATTTCTGAAGAAGAGGGGGGATCCATTGAGCAAGTACTTTTCGTGGTGAGGATGCATTGCTGGAGTTGGGCTCTTCTCTGTGGTATGATTACTAGAAGCGTAAAGAAGTCTCTATACTTAAGGCTGTTACAGCTGCATATAATACTAAAAAGGCTTCCAAGTAGCCTAGAAGCAGAAACTTGTGTGGATCCAAAGGAACCCCTCAGGATCGTCATCTCTCAAATTAGCTTTCCCTCTGCCAGAATTAAGCAAGTTCGTATCTGTTCACGTTATGCGGAACACACTCCCGATGAAAGGGAAGTGCTTCCCGATGACCTTCCACAAACACATCGGTTTGATGTCGAGGACTCTTCGAATCGATAAGTCGACTGGAATTCTTGCCATTGATAGGAATTCCAGTATCTGATGATCCATTGCAGAACTCATTATATGCATTTGGCGAATCGTGTGGGACGAAGAATAATCTGGAACATGGGGTATTGTCAAACTTTATTCTATTCACTAACGCCTCTGAGAGCGTTATAGACTGATTGATTTCAGTTCCAATATAACCTGGCCCTGCAAAATATCATGCCGTTCTCCATGCTGTCCACATGGCTGCTGTCACGATGTCTCTCCTTCGCCCCTTGGCATGACTCGCTTAGTGCGGATTTCCAGCCGGTTGTATGCCCCTTTTCGCTAAAGGGAGACTCCACTCTTTGGTCTGAATGTAAGCAAGGGCAAGGTTAAACCCCAGTATGCCCGCCTACTTGAGTAGGTTTAAACCAATCATCCAGAGTACCCGTATCACGGTGCAGATCTAGGAGTTTATGGGGACTTCCTCTTATCGTACCTCACCCACGTAACCCACTCTTGCATTTCAAACCCAACTGTCCTCGAATATCAGTGTCCTCACCGCGTCTCCCCTCTTCTAGGTACCACCACCATCAAAAGAAACTTTCTCTTCAACATTAACGTAATTGTACTTGAGCGTTAAGTAGAGAGGTGAAATAACAACTGTTCCCATAATGGCTTCTCCAAATCGACGACGACAAATGGAGCGTGACAGCATGTCCGAGGATGAGGATCTGGAACCCTGCAGACCGACGAAGCGTGCAAGAGTGGCATTGGCATGCCAAAGATGTCGAGCACGGAAACAAAAGGTATATCCTCGAAATGTAGATCATCTTGTCGACTATAGCAGCTGACTCCTTATTCAGTGTGATGGAGCTCTCAATTCTGCTCGACATGTACCAGATTGGGTGTTCACTGCCACTACAAAGCACGCTTGACACCCAAACCAGATCAGAGAAAGTTATATATAGCAGCGTTAGAAGATCGTGCGGCTGAGCTGGAGACCATGATACAATGCTCTCAAGATAAATTTCTATCCCCATTTCTCTTTCATCCCTTTTAGACCCGTTAGCAGCCTTCTCATAGAAATTGCTTCCTTCCCAAAGCTTAGCCTGCCTCCCCTCCTCATTTCTCTTCTGTCAAGTTGCAGAATACTGCCTCTCGCTACAAAGACTGCGATTGGCTGGACGCGGCCTACCTTAGCTAGCGCGCTGCAGGCTGCGTGTAGCAACCCTGCGAGCTGAGAATCTCCTGCAGGACAAATTATTTGCGTCATATTCAAGGTCTACTTATTTCCGAAATGAACAAGATCCGTAAACACATATATAACTCCCTTATTCCCAACTCGAGAATGCCGAAGCGGAGAAAGTCTTCCTTACAACACTTTAGACTTATTTCCAAATTTATCAAGTTTACACCACGGTAAACATGCCTACACCTTTACTTTCAATTCCGCCAGAGCTTCTGTCTAAGATGTTCAGCCTGCTTCTGCCAAACGAGCTTTTGGACTTATCCCTGTGCTGCAGGTTTCTATCAGGACTCGCGAATTCAAGCTTGAAGAGGCACAACGAATTGTCGCAGAAACACAAAGTGCTATATCTAGGCTACTCCACCGAAATAGATGGGCCTTTGTCTCCGATAATAGTCTTGGATATGATCATGAAAGATCCAAACATGGCTTACTATCCTAGAGTTTTGCAAGTATTGGAATATAGTCACGATAAGTCGGATGATAATGGTGATGAAGATCGGGATTGGAACCGGTTCGAAGGAAGAGCAAAAGAGGAGGAGATTGTGGAAAAGTGGGTTGGATTTTTTGAGTTTGTTGAAAGTGAGTCTTGTCTATATCTTGACCTCTACTGTGAAAGTTTGTTGAGGGTAGTGATATTCAGACTGTCCTTACCTCACACCAGAAGAGCCCTCGAAATGGGCGACTGCTCTTCTTGAAACTGGCGATGATGATATCGCTCTCGCCACCCTGATTTCCCTACTTCCAAATCTCAAAGAAGTCGTGATATGGCTGCACCATAGGCAATTACCATGCACGTTTCAAACGGTCTCAAGGATTGCCCAGACTACACACCAAACACCAGAAGCAACCCATTCTTTGAGTAGGCTGCAATCCTTTCGTTTGGGCCAACGTGGTGACACCGAAGCCGATAACCTCGCTTTGGTCCTTGCATTTATGAATTTGCCTTCAGTATGGCACATCTTCGGCTGGCACGTCAAGCAGGAGGGCGAACTCGATCCTCCACCTCTGGAGGATAGGCCTGAGAATGAATGGCCAACCACTACAATCCGCCTCCAATCCTAACATCGAGATGTTAGCTTTCGAACAGTCAAACATTAATGAATATGCAATGGCAGATTTGCTTTGCCGAACAAGCAGCCTCCACACTTTCGTCTATCAGGTCGATGGCAACATGCCGTACGACGTCGTCTTTCAGCCTGATGTGATGATTGAGGCACTTGAGACGTATTCGGCTCATTCGTTAGAAGAATTGCGAATCGTTGTACAACCGGATTGGGCTGTTGAGGAACCGTGGCGGTATATCATCTCGTTGCGTGGGTTTGAAAAATTGAGGTTCGTGGAGATCGAAGCTGAGTTTCTGTGCCGTCCAGATGGGGAGGATATCACCGAGGATTTGAGACCGCTTGTGGAGTCGATGCCAGACAGTCTCGAATGCCTGACTTTGAGGCATTTGAGGTTAGATCAAATGAATCTTCTGTTTTATGAGTTTGGGAAGAAGCGACGACAAGCTTTGAAAAAGTTGAAAAGTGTTGTTTTGATTCATCCTGAGAATAGAAATGACGCCGAATCTGTGGTGGAACTTGTAAGAGAGATTTGCGGGGAAGCTGGCGTTGTACTCGAGGTTTTTGATGAGATGGGAAGTTTTCCTTTTTATGAGGCTGTCATGAGAAGTGGAGTGGTACGAAGGCCAATGTGGTGCGAGGTATATCCAAGGAATTGGAATCAAAGGGCTTATTCGGAGGAAGTTGTCTTATCCTGAAGATATTTATCGCTAGGAAGAAAACCTTAGCGACGCTGACAGGTATCCTCAGATCTGTAAGTGAAAAGTAACATTAGGACAGGAGTAAATGGGGTCTTCTAATCCTGGGAAAACAATTTTTTTCTTCTAGGGCATATCGATGACGTCGATGATGCTGACCCCGCCATCCCTGACTCGCACGCTTTTCCTTCAACAACATCAAGTGCTCGAATTCTTGCAAAAGTGCGTTCCAAGCTGATAGCTCGAGCAAAACAGCTACAGCATCAAATTTCCAGATCTCATTCTCGATCCGACTCACCCAATCACGCCACCAAGTAAGTCTCATCAACCTCGGTGCCTTGCATTTTTCGTCCGTCCCTATACGCCAATGGTTTTTCATCAAGCTGCCCCGTTCCGTGTAACACTAGTCTAGTGGTCAGCGATATGTCTTAATTGGATGATCTACGATCTTTGGAAGTTTCGGTCCCGAAGGAATTCAAGACAATCATCGGTTGGAGTTTAGACGGCTGCCTTATCTCCGGCCCGGATCCGGTGATCTACATAACGTCCTTTATTCCCCTCACTATCTAAATTTCTCTTTAGTTTCAACTCAAGCCGTTCCTCATGTTACGTAGAGCCATGTCAAAACTTACCATCAACTCGACCTTGCGAATGAACTCGGGATATGAGATCCCGATGCTTGGTTATGGTGTATATATTCTCCCACTTTGATGACACAGAAGAGAATTCCTAACAATACTTCCAGGTCTACAAAACGTGAGAGGAACCGTCTACAAAAATTCTCTCAGTACTGAACAAATTCTAGCCCAGCGAGTGTTTGCGAAGAAGTCGTGGCCAAAGCTTTCGAGGCTGGCTACAGACATGTAAGTTCTGCACTTAAAATAACCTGCAGTATCTAACAACCCCAGGTCGACTCAGCAGCCGGATACCGAAATGAGGAATACTGTGCAGCAGCGATGAAGAAAAGCTCCATTCCGCGCTCCCAGATTTTCTTCACTTCAAAAGTTCCTCCTAAGCAGTTATCGTACGACAGTGCATCAGCCCAAATTGACGCTTCACTGAAGCTCACTGATCTTGGTTACATTGATTTGATGCTCCTCCATGCCCCATATGGCGGAAGGGAGGCTCGCAAAGGAGCATGGAAAGCGCTCGTTGAGGCGCAGGAAGCAGGCAAGGTGCGAAGTATTGGGGTTTCTAACTACGGCGTCGCCCATTTAGACGAATTGGAGGTGTATATCAAGGAGCTTGAAAAGGAGCGGGGCGGCGAGGGGAAAGGTGGGAAAGTCGATGTGGGTCAGTGGGAGGTGCATCCATGGTTGCCAAGGCGGGATATTGTGCAGTGGTGCGAGAAGAGGGGCGTGGTGGTGGAGGCGTTTTGTCCGATTGTGAGGGGAAAGAGAATGAATGATCCGGTTTTGCTCCCGTTGATCAAAAAGCATGGAAAGACGGGTGCGCAGATCTTGATTAGGTGGAGTTTGCAGAAGGGATATGTGCCGTTGCCGAAGAGCGAAACTCCTTCGCGTATTGTGGAGAACGCGGGAGTTTATGACTTTGAGCTGGATGCGGAGGATATGAAAGCACTGGAGTTGGATGTCTACGAGCCTTGTGCTTGGGATCCCACTGTGGCAGCGCTGGAGGACTAAGGGTAACAATCGGAAGCTGTTATAGTAATGGTTCGTGTGCGGAAGTAAAATGGCACGCATCATGTAGCTTTTCCTCCCCTCAATTCTTGGACTACGATATCTGTTATGACAAATTCCGACAGTCTCTCTACGCGTTTCCCTTTGCTCTTTTACATTCACCCTGACGCAGTAACTACCCATATTTTCATCCAATGCACACGATAGAATGGTTGCTAAAGTCCAACTCGACTCTTCAAACCTCAACAATAAGTCTTTGGTCACCTCTCGCTTCTCTCCATTTATTCGTAGCCTCAATCAAGCCCTCGCATCCCTTTAGCAAGAACGGCCATTTCCTCGCAAATCCCTCACTTATCTCCCATCCGTCTTCACGCCACGGTTCGCCCCACAAGATCAATCCCCGACTCTCCACTTCGCTCAACCCCTCGTTCATCCCGCCGACAAAATCTTCGCAGAGGGCATCGACGTCCATGTTGTTTTGGTTGAGTAAGATGTTGTCTCGCATAGCTGGGTAAGGAAGAATATCGACCCAGGACTCATGCGAGATGGTTTTCTGCTGGTGAGTTGGGCGTAAGGAGAGCGGCGCGGTGTCTGGTGGTGGAGGCAAGTCCTCGGTGTAGAAATCTGCCCACCCTTCCAGAGAGCAACCGTTAAAGTGTAATAGGATAGACATGTTGGTTAGTGCTCCTCTGAGGGTATTGCATTGTATTAGTGTGAATAGTTGATGGTCGACGGATAGTGGAAAGTCGCATTCGGATGGGTATTGATCACCACCTGAGGGATAATCGAGTAGAGGAGTAGGAGATAGGCCGTGTCTTGATAGAATAGACATTATTTCGTGCTTCCGGTGTTCTCTGAGTTCTGCCCAGTATGCGAAGGTGCTCTGGGGCTCATCCAGTGTCTCTAGCGCGGCCCAGAATGCTTCCCGACTCTGACACAGTTCGAATGAAATCGGTATACGACGACGTCCGGTCAGATGGTCTTGAATAAGCAGATGAAGTGGAATGCCTCCATCGGACATAGGCTGTAATCTGTTGGTGCCTTTCTGACATTCCAAACTCGATTCGGGCTCAGTTGCACATTGCAGCGCCTTCCGTCGCCCTGTCGTTGTTCAGCGGGAATTTGTTCATTCACAGTGATTACCTAGGCATTACTCACGCCACGCTCTTTGATGAAGGCGGTTCTGCCGTCGCCTCCGTTCAGCAGGATCTGTCTTTCCCGTCCAATCGTCATCTTTCACACGAGCCTGTTGTAAAGTTGGTTGACGCCTCAAACCGACCAGTTTGAACAGAGTGGGGTGATGCGGTCTCACCTCGTGGAGCTCATTCGCGATAGATGAGCATTCTATGAGGGACCCTGCCATAGGAGACAATGTCCGAAAGCCATGTGTTGATAGTCCTTCTCGATATGCGTGCGAATTAGGAAGAAGACGGAGATAAGATGGACGGGCACGAAGATGTAGGATAACGCGGGTGCATGAG
This sequence comes from Stipitochalara longipes BDJ, assembly GCA_009732865.1. NCBI lineage: Eukaryota > Fungi > Ascomycota > Leotiomycetes > Helotiales > Hamatocanthoscyphaceae > Stipitochalara > Stipitochalara longipes. The sequence continues at coordinate 2,407,452 of ML769337.1, read as the reverse complement.
CTGCGCCACGAAGCCTGAAGAGGGGCCACAGGGGCTGCATGGGCTAATAAGCGGACCACTAGCTGCTGTCAGCAGCAACGCGATCTGCTTATCCTGCATATACGCTAGTCCCGGTGGGTCCGTGGGCAGGGGCTTCAGACACGATTCGCGAACTTTTCTTTCTCCCATCAACCTCTTCAAGCATTGTTAAATGACAAACGGATCCATGATCAGATTCTTCGGAGAAAGGAGATGGCTTCAATTTGACTCCGAAAGCTTGAAGGTATGGACGTAGGTAAGTCCGAAGATGAATTTGCAATACAGATAAATACTCTGGGTAGTCGCCAGAGTTCAAACCTTCTATACACCATCAGGATCCTGTCTATTTGCCTATTAGTAATTGTTATCACATCCAAATCTGCATCTTTATTGTTTAGAAGACTATTCAGAACGATCGTTCCCTTCTTGCAATTCAAGGACATCTTTCACCATGCCTAACCTAGAAGCATTCGTGGACTTCAATCCAGAGAAAGACATCCCGTCTCTCGCACAGAAAGTTATCTTTGTCACCGGAGGTATGTTTTACAATCTCAAGTTATGTGCCTAGTGAGCTGACAATCTCTAGGTACCGCTGGACTTGGGAAAGCCTCCGTTTTAGCTCTTGCGAAACACGAACCTGCACACATCTACTTCAGCGGACGAAATGCAGAAGCCGCGAAATCTCTGGTGGATGAGGTCCGAAGTATCAGTCCTTCTGTTGGCATGACATTTGTCAAGATGGACATGACTTCGTTGGCTTCTGTCAAGCAGGCCTGCAATGCTAAATTCTCCCATAACCGCCTTGATCTCCTCATGTAAATTATCCCTTCTCATCTTTGTTAGTCCAGTCCTTTTCATCCCTGTAAGGAATTCTGACACTAATTTTAACCAAATAATAGATGCAACGCAGGCGTCATGTTTATCCCGCCTGGCCTCAGCCAAGACGGATTTGAGAACCACTTTGCGATCAACCACCTAGCGCATGCGATGATAATCCAACAACTCCTGCCCGTCATGGCAAAGACTGCCACAATGCCAAACTCGGATGTTCGTATTGTATCTTTGACTTCCACCGGCTGGATGGCTCATCCTTGGCATGGTGTCATCTTTTCTACACTCCGAACGACGCAAGAGGGCTTCATGGGAGCAAGCTACAGATACGGGTAAGAAGACTTTCCACCAGAACAAGCATCAGTAATAGCAAGGTCAAAAGCTAATAGAACTCGACACTTCACAGGCAAAGCAAGTTAGCAAACATTATATATCCAGCTGAATTGGCGCGCCAATACCCAGACTCAAAGATCAACTTCGTATCAGTCCATCCCGGAGCTAGTCACACCGATCTAACAACCACCATCTCGTTTGGACATAAGATCATGATGAAAATTATCTTCTGGTTCCTAGGCGTCTCACTTATGGAGGTGGCACAAGGCAGACTCAGTCAGCTCTGGGCTGCAGCTGGAGCAAAGAAGGAGCAGTTAGTCAACGGGGGATATTACATGCCAGTTGGGAGGTTGAGCAACGATAGGCTAGATAAGACGGCGAGAAGCGAGCAGTTGGCTAAGGAGTTGTGGACCTATACGGAAGATGTCTTGGCGAAGTTCTGAACACATGGGAATCTTGATTTCTTTAGAATTTCTCTTGTAATCTTACAACTTAAATAGTTCTAGAATTCTGGAGTTTGAATTGATTAACTTTCTAATGGGTCAGGTATCCACCATCCATCACAAGACAACTTCCATGCACAAAGCTACTGCGATAACCCAGCAGCCATACCACTCCCTCTGCTATCTCCTCAGGAAGCCCGAAGCGTTGCATGGGAGTCCAGTCATTGACCTTGATCAGCGCATTGGTGCGCATTTCTCCCGGGGCATCCGTCAGAGGTGTTTTGATGTATCCGGGAACAATTGCATTACACTTGATCTCAGGATAGTCAAGAGCAGCAGTTCGTGTGATTCCTGCAACACCGTGCTTGGCTGCGGTGTATGCACCCGAATGGCGGAGACCGTTGATAGCAGCCAGAGAAGCGATGTTGACAATTGCACCGCGTTGAAGTGGTGCGTACGCACTATAGTCCATTCATCAGAACGAGTCAAAATTGTAAGCAGGTTTTGGCTCACCGATCCGTAGTCAAAGATTCCTGCGACATCATCTGCTTAACCTCGGCCTTCAAGCAGAGAAAAACCCCCGTCATATTGATCCCAATCATCCGATTCCAATCCTGCAACTCTGTATCCGCAAGGGGTTTCTTCATCCCGATGCCCGCGCAATTGACAGCATAGTCTATCCTCCCAAATGCCGTCACCGTCTGCTTCACCATAGAAATTATTGACTCTTCGTCCTGCACGTCTACTTGAATTGCTACGCATTTGAATTTTGGACTTGTGGCTATGGTTTCTAGTTCCTTTTGAACGGTCTGGGCGCTGGAAAGATTGATATCTGCCAGGGCGATGCCGGAGCAGCCTTCTCTGGCAAGAAGGCGCACGATAGCTCGACCGATTCCAGATGCCGCGCCGGTGACGAGGGCAAATCCTGGGACGCCGAGGGCTGACCCTGGTTCAGCGAGTGAATGGGCTATGCTTCCCATGCTTCTTGAGGACTAAAATGATGAAGGTTGATCTTTTTTATGTATCTGGTTTGACAAAATTTGAAGTGGCTCTTAGAATGAGTTGGTGCCATTCAATTGAACTTCACAATCAAGAAAAAGAGATACCGGTGAAGATGCCTCGTTGGCTAGTGCCAGACCGAGTGATGCGGATAACCGGGTATATGGTTTTGCGGAGAACCTAGAAGCGCCATTGAAGTCCATTTCCGGCTGAGATACCACTCGCGGAATTGACAAAGCCGGGGGATTGCACTGGCGTACTCCACTTTACGTAGAGATGAGGTAAGGAAGCGGCTCTCTCATACTTAGCTTAGACCAAGGCTGCAATTATGGATTCTGAAGATTTCGTAGAAGAGTGTTGCCCACCAATTCTTGGGAGCTTCCTCGTAAGGGAACTCGAGTCACGAGGATCACTTCTTAACATGAGTGTCTCATAGGCTATCTGATATCGAAATTCAAAGAAAATGTAAAATTCAACCCCTAATTTGGACCCTGCGGTCTCTGTGGTATTCCTACGGTCGTAGATCCGAGCTTTTGAAGTGAATTGGCACTACTTATGTTCAAAGCCTAAAGCTTAAAAGTTTCAAGCGATCTCACTCAAGAGCTGAGGGACTCTAGAACATCGACAGCATATTGCTGTATATGTACAAATGATACATTTTTAAACTGTTTCTAACGCCGAAGTAGATTATGTAGGCTTCCCCTTGGCTGTAGCGACGACTGTGTGATCAGTACCGTTCCCAGAAAAGAAAAGAACATCAGCCAGGCCCAGAACGGGGTAGTTCTCAAGCTCCTGATTGCTTTGCGGACTACCCAAGACCTTGAACCTCCATGCGTTTCAAAGTCCTTCCATTTGGGAAATATTGCAGCTTTCCAGAACGTAGAAGCCAGTCCTGGCCATGAAGCTGAGTTCCGCCCAGCACTGTTGATGTACCAATTAGAGCACCCGGCTGAAAAGACAGTGTGCTCTAGAATGCCATCCAAGTCATCGATAAACTTCTCCTCTGCTTCTGGTCTAACCTCAACAATATCCGCGTAATGATCGAGGATAGGAGATATGAGTGTCTTTGCGATGTATTCTACCTGCACCTCGACCGAGAAGATGACTGAGTTGAATGCTGGAAAGGTATTTGGTCCGAACCTGTAAATTACCGTATTAGTATTCCAATGTTTCGATCGTCTCGGCAGCAAACAACTTACAAAATGGCAAAATTGGGAAAATTGTGCACAAACGTGCCCATGTATGCCTGTGCGCCATTCTTCTTCGTCCACTGAGCTGAGATGCTCTCCCCTGTCTTGCCCACGACCTCCATTGGTGTCAAGAACGATTGCACCTTGAACCCGGTTGCCAGTATGATAGCATCAAAATCTTCAGTCTTTCCTGTCTCACTGATGATCCCCGTTTTGGTGATCTCCCGAATTCCTTCCGGTAATAAATCAACGTTCGAGCGGTGAAGCGACGCAAGATAACCAGGATCGAATATTCTTCTTTTGCATCCTAGTGGAAAGTCGGGCACAATGAAGTCGTGATACTTCTGTGGTGTCTCTCGATAAATGTAGTTCTTCGCTTGGTTTTCTACTGCAATTCGTTGCTTGACTTGCTTTGGCTCTGGCCCATAGACAGATGACAGCTGATCAGTATCGAGAAATACTCTCAACCTGTGATATCTTTGCCAGAATGGGATATAACGGAAACAAAGTTTTTCAAAGCGAGTGAAGTGGTGATTGGGTCTTTCGTGATACCATTGCGGACTTCGAGCATATCTGTAATCATGTTAGTCTGGGTTTGACAGATTCATAATTTTCGTTTACTTACTGGGTCAACTTTTGAACACTTGGGGCAATTGATGGCACCACTTGAGCAGCACTACAACCATTTCCGATCAATGCGACCCGCTTGCCTCGATAATCAAATGTATGGTCCCATTCAGCAGTATGAAATAGTCTGCCCTTGTATAGGTCTATTCCGGGGAAGGACACTTCTCTTGGCTGAGAGAAACCGCCAACCGCGCTGAGTAAAATCGTACAGTGTTTAGTAAATCTTTGTTTCGTGGCAAAATCGAGGAAAATAACGTCCCATTCCTGCCGTTCTAAAGACCATTTGGCACCCAAGCATTCACATCTGAATCTAAAGTGCTGGCGAAGATTGAACTTGTCAACGGTAGACTCAATATCTATAAACTCGTGAGCGGGGATGTGCTTTGCGAGTAGAAGTATATTCTCACTGACATTGTAAAATTTCCTCTTGGTCTGCCAGCTCTTGTGACCAATCAGGATTGAGATTGAAGCTGAATGAGTAGAGATGGATTGGTACGTCGGACCCACTAGAGATGTCAATACTTTGTTGCAATACTCTGTGATAAGAGAGAACAAACCAGCCCGGATACGTATTTGCTCTCCATGTTCCTCCAAGACCTTCACGTTTCTCATAAATCTGTCTGGTCAGTATGTTTTTGAAACTATCGCGATGCTACCCACCTCAAAATCGCTGTAGCCAAGCTTCCACTTTAGCGTATGCCCCATGGCAATACCGGCAACTCCAGCCCCCACGATGATAGTTTTTGGTGGTGCCATGGCTTAGAAGCTACAAACAATTGCTCTGTCTTGGAGCTGTCTCACTGAGGTTCAACAAAACACCTTGTATTCAAAAAAAGACGACTTGATGATGAATGTAAGGGAACATTTGTCATATCTTGAGGCGTTGACTATCGTGGTAGTCGATTTCCTACGCCTATACCCGAGACGTAATAGGATTGCCGCTAATCGCAGGATGGAAAATGCTGGAGTGCGGGGTATGGGCTTCCCGAACCCCTGAACGCTAACCGAGGAGCAATCCCGCAATCCCGCGGATTTCACAATTCCGCTGACCAACCTTTCCAACTTCCATCATGGCTTCTCTTGCGAAGGATTTCGTTACGCAGATCTTCCTTCAAGAGAAATCCGTGCCGGCATGCCGCGAAATTGTAGAAGCCGGATCACAAGAAGGCTAGTGGATAAACATATTTGCGGCTTTGCTGCCCTGCGGGTTTCCCAGATTCCCCAGATTCTCCACATCTCCATCCCCAGAAGTCGGCCGCCTCGAATAGAAAACAACGAGACTTCCCAGCCTTTGCCACTTGTTCTATCATAATATTGCATTATTCGCCTTGGGAAGTTAATTATTTCAACCTGAATTTGGATTAATTCTTCAACCATCACACCGTTGCCTTTGAGTTGTGAATCACCATGGCGAAGTTTACGAAGGCCCGCTTCGGGAGCAAGACGTCATATCGTATGATGTCTATAAGCTGCGCTCTAGTAAGTCATTGATACTGTTTTGAATATGTTGCTCCCAAATTGACTTGCAAACCAGGCTTTTGCTCTCTACGGCTATGATGCTGGCGTTCTTGGAGGTGTGCAAAACACCAAACCGTTTCTTGACGCAATCGGAGTAAGTTCATCTCAATACTAACAAAATTTCTACTTCGGCTGACCTCTTCAAGAATCCGAAAGGTGTTTACGATATTCCTATGGTAGCATCTTCGTATGTTCTGGCAGCGACGGTTATCTCAGCGTTGGTCATCTTCATTGGAATGCCATTCGGAAGACGTGGTTGCATATTGATTGGCGACTTATGCGTTATTGTTGGCTCAGCCATCCAAGCCTCAGCGATGTCAATGCCGCATATCATTGTTGGGAGAGTTATCTGTGGGTTTGGAATTGGTGTAAGTTCTACTTCCTTGGCCTACCTCACTGGAACTTATTTTGACATCCGAGAAGTTCATCTCTAGCACAGTACCAACCTACATGGCTGAAATGGGCATCACAAAAGAACAACGTGGGCCAGAAGTTGCCGTACAATGCGCATGGTTGATCACCGGAATTGCCATCGCTTATTGGATAGACTTCGGGTTCACTCGAACTCAACACCAGATCTCTTGGGTAAATGACTCATTATGAATTTTGCGATTTGCAAAGATATACAGCTGACAACTAGTGTAGCGCTTCCCCATCGCATTTCAGGCTGTCTTTGCTATAATCTCCTTTGCTCTTCTTTGGTTCCTCCCAGACACTCCACGTTGGTATTATGCCCGTGACAGAATCGAAGAAGGGGATGCTGTCTTGATGCTACTTCACGATAAACCTATTGAAGATGAAGGTGTACAAATGCAAAGAAAGGAAATCTTAACCTCCATACAAATGGAGGCTGAGAATGAGAACAAACTCAGTCTCTTGAGTCTGGTCTGGGACAACACTGAACTCCGAGTTGGACGACGAATCCGCATTTCATTTCTCATTCTCAGTATTCAGCAAATGATGGGTTTGTATCCTACCTTTCACCTTCCTACCAGCCTTAGCTAAAGTTCTACAGGCATCAATATGCTAGTCTATTACTCAACACGTATATTTGCCAACATTGGCTTATCTCCCTTTCTATCACAGCTCCTCGCCGCTGTAATGAACACAATCTTTGCAATCGGCACATATTTCACCCCAGGAACGATTGAAAGGTTCGGAAGACGACAGATCATGCTTTGGACGGCCCTTGGCTGCGGCGTTTCTATTATGATCTTCACTATCATGATTGGATTGGAGAATCAAACAACCGCAACGCAATGGACTGCCGTGGCATTTGTCATTTTGTACAATTTATTCTACGGATACGGTTGGGTTGGATGCCCCTGGCTATATGGACCAGAGGTTAGTTGTTCCGCAGAATTATCAATGTCGGAGACGCTGACACATAGACCCCTGCAGATTGCTCCTCTACGATATCGTCATATTGGTGGTGCTGCCGGATCACTTGGTGAATGGCTGTTCTCGTTTATCACAGTCTTTGCGGGCGGAATTGGAGTCGACAGAACTGGATGGAAGATCTGGATCTGGCAGATCATCGCCTGCTTCGGTGTCATTCCTTTTGTGTACTTCATGTGCCCAGAGGTAAGACTATATTCCCAGCTACCATTAGAGTCTCCAACTAACCGCTTGGCCAGACAGCAGGAAAGTCCTTGGAAGAGATCGATGCACTTTTTGCGGCGCCCGGTTATGATAGCTATCACCACGGGGCGGGTGCAGATGAGAAGATAATTGAGAGTGATGGAAGCAATACTTCTCACATGGAAGAGAAATTGGTAGCGAAGAATTGAAGTTTGTACAAGTGTATTGGTCCCTGGGAGGGGCACATTAGTTCTCAGGACTATTAGGTTAGAGGCCGAATAGATTTGGCAAGGACGGCTCATCATCGCTTGCTCTAATAGAGAATGGGTGCAAAACACCGTAGCCACCATGATGAATAGACGAAAGTAAAGGGAGCAGAACTATCTTCGTGGTACATCGTGGAGCCGAGTCATTGCCATGAGAGAAGTATTTCGCTTATTTCCAAACGGCCACAGAAGACTCAAAACACTTCCAATTCCCTCTCTGACAACTTTGTCAATAGTCATATGAAGAACAACGCTCAGATTTAAGATTATCAACCTCCTCTTGAAAGTCAGCTGAGCAAATTTGATTATTTAAGAAGCTTGAACTTTCGAAGTTTTTTCGCGGCAATATGCAAATAACCGAGAGAAACCGATCCCGACCATCCCTGCGTGCTCTCGTCATCGTGACATGCCAAACTCCCTTCGGTAACGACCCACACCTTCTTAGGACTTCAATTGGCTGTAAACTATAAGGTAATCACCAGTGAAAGAGAGGGATCTGGAGAGGATACGGATGCACACTCCCATGCTGCTGGAGACGGTTCCCTGACCATGGCTGGGGTTCTTGGCATGCGGGGTCAAATCATACCCCATTTCCACTTCCAAGATTAAGCTAATCTGACTCAACTTCGCCCATCGTTTCTGCTTTCTACGTTACCTCTGTTTTACGCTCGAATAGGCTTATACTCAATCACATCTCTCATGCCGCTCACCGCAAGTCGAGTCATGGAGGGGAAGAAGCATGTTACGACTGCTTGCTTGCACTGCCGGCGAAGGAAGATCAAGGTCAGCATTCCCCGCATACCCCAGCCCAAACTTTAAGCCGATTTCCCCTTCCACTTGAGCGTCACTGAATTAATTCTGATAGTGCGATGGTAATCCGACTTGCTCGAACTGTTCTATGCTGAATCAAAAATGTATTTACAATGCAGAGGACGATAACAGAAGGCAAGGTGCTCACATGGCAAGTGATAAAGAGCTAGCTGACTGAGACGCAGAACATCAGCAAAGAGAGCATCAAATGCTCTCAAAAACCGGCTGGCCCAACTGGAGGAAGCCTTGATTGCCAACAACATTGAGTTGCCGCCGCAACCAGCTCCAAGCACGAAGCGAAACAATGAGCAGCAAGGGAAACCCCAAAGTAACGCAAGAAGGCCCAGCGTGCGAGAAAGCACGGAAGAAACGCAAAACCGCCAGTCCCCATCATATTCACAAACAGCTTCTAATCCGCCAGATGAAGTGCAATTCTCCAACGATTGGGCCTCTAGTCTTGCGCAAAACGAAGGCGAGGCCCACTGTGCGCAATCAATCAATGGGAGCGCTCTTAATCCAAGCGAAGCTCTTGAAGGCACGCCCATGCCCTCTTCTGGCATGGATACGGCCACCCATAATTATTTTCAATCAAGTAGCAGCTTCGACGCCCTAATCGCAGAGCCTAGCAATGACGGCCCTGAACTTGCCCTACCCCTCAATGCAGACTCTCCACCGAGTCCACGTTTAACTTCATACATCCCAGATACAGGGGGATTCCAAAGCGACGTGACATCCCCAGATAACATCACCAATTCGCTGGCAGCGCGCATGGGCTCTCTCCAAATTGCTGAAGATGGCCAGTTGCGTTATTACGGACCTACCTCCAATCTGCACCTCTACCATAATGGACTTCAATCGCTTTCACGATCAACCATTCGACACGTGTCAACGGAGGGGAACGAAGTTTTAAAACGTGCAGGTTTAGATCAAAAGATCCCTTTAGCTGTCGAAATGCATCTTGCACACCTATACTTCTCATGGGAGGATCCGGCTATCCATGTAGTTGACGAAGAAATATTTTTCTTGGAGAAGCAGAAATGGATCGCTGGAAACAAAAATACCCCGTATTACTCAGAGACTCTGAACAATGCTATGTGAGGCTGCTGAGAAATCCAACGAAGCGAAGTGAAATGCTGATGAAGTTTGTTAGATGTGCAATCGGAGCAAATCTTGCCGCTGGAGAAAGACTCGATGTTCCTGAGCCAGCACCGGAATTCTTCTCTTCTCGAGCTAAAGCTCTGCTGGATATCGAAATGGATAGTCCTAATGTTGCTACGGTGCAAGCTCTTGTGATTATGAGCGCTTCAGAAGCAGCCTTTACGCGAGATGCACGAGGGTGGTTATACAGTGGTGAGTGGTTCATACTTGAATCTGAGTATTGACAGCTAACAGAAGTAGGAATGGCAGTACGATTAAGTGCAGACTTAGGGTTGCATTTAGACTTAAATGACCAGTACAGGAGTGGAATGTTAAGTCAGCGGGATATGGATGTCAGACGAACCACATTCTGGGGAGTCTTTATACACGATAAGTTCGTCCTCTATTTTCTTAGTCGAAATTACTCCAACTAATGATTTAAAGCATGTGGAGTCTATACGTTGGGCGGCCCTGGGGTATAAGTATTCGAGATATATCGGTGTCGCGCCCTTTGAAGGAGTTAGATGCCGTGAGAAGGAAACTGTGGAAACCTTATCCGACCTCCAATGGACAATCAGATGTGCCGCCTGAAGGTCTTTTAGATCCTCTCGAAGCGTGTACAGATGCGAATATCACTCTTTGCGAGTTCATGCGTCGTATAAACCGCACTTTGTAAGTGTTTCCAGAATCTGTACTGGCGGGTTAAATTAACAAGCAAGATACTCCGGTCGTAAAATTGGGATTGATGAACTTGCAAAATTCCTCTCGACAACACAGAAGGAGTTCTCATCCTGGATGAATAATCTGTCACCAGAGCTGCGTGTGGATCTGTCCAATACAGACAAAAAATATATTCCTCACGTGCTTCAACTTCAGTAAGTCAACTTGAGCACGAAATATCTTTGTCTAAAGTGCTTATTTTAATAGCATGCAATTTTATGCGGCGATCATCTTTTTATTCCGACCATATTTCTCGCACCATCTTCTGCGAGCCACGCAGTCCTTGAACACAACAGAAGATCGAGCCGCTGTAGCTAGGGTGAAATCCGACTGCATATCCGCAGCCCACACCATGGTAGAAGTTCTCAGATGCTTCCGAAAGCAACACTCCCTGCGGCATACAAATATTCAAATCGTTCATCTGATCTTCACCGCCTCACTTATTCATATCTATAACGCATGCACATGCACTGGAACTGAGTCACAGACAGCTCTAGACGATTTGCAATTCTGCTGCCAATCGCTAGGAGAAATCGGGCAAACGTATGGCAATGCGACGCGGGCACTAGAAGTCATTATTCTCGTGAAACGCGAGTGGCAGAAGGTCGCAGCTGTTCGAACAGCTCAAGGCTTCAAGAGGCCTAGCAACGCTCTGAACTACAGCCGCAGTGGGAGCGTGGACCGCGAAGACATTCGCAAGAAACGTCGACCTTCTTCCAACGTCACGTTCGACCCGCTCAACCCCCCACAGTTCCTCATGCCATCTGCTTTCGAGACATTCCGTGTGCCTCCAAATGACTTGGCATTGGGCTCTCAGGCTCTGAATGCACCAAGAGATGGAGGAGATATTTATGATGCTTGGGACTTCTTGAATTGGGCTGACCTTGGAGGCGAGATGGTTGGCGATCTAAACGGAACTCAAGGTCTTGACGGTCAAATGCTCGCGGAGAACAATAGTGTCATGGACCAGGGCTTTGAGGGCAACTCACTTCAGGAAAATGGCATGCACAGCGTGGGTCAGAATAAGTAATTGACAAAATGCTTTCGAATGGTTCCGAGTATCTTTCTACTTATCTCGATCGCTGGCATCAGAGCTTGGCTCAGGCGGTTTGACTTTTCAAGTCGTGGTCATAGATACCAAGCTCTGGAAATTCCAAATGTTTGGCGACATATTTGATATTACAACTGCCAAGAAGCTGAAGAGAAAGCACTGTGAAGTGTTAGCTTGCTTGCTGGGCATGGAAGTGTCGGCGGGGTAGTTCGCTAAATAAAGGGGCTCGGTTAGGCCACCAACACTGAATTACAGCGACGTCATCCTCTGGGAGCCACTATCGCTGACTGTCAAATTGAGGGACAATTTGCTTCACGCAGTCACCGCACTTAGAAGATCAGGGACAAACTTTCTTATTGGGCCCTAATGGTTGGGTAAATAAGGCTAGGAGCAGTGACAGAGATTCCACTTCCGGTTTATCATGACGGTTTGAGAAGGGGACCAGGCAAATGGAGAATGTTAGGAATAGGAGGACTAACTCGAGCATAATACTTGATTCTTTCATATAATTGACCGAGCATATTTTGATTTCCAAAGGGGAAGAAGGCCGAAAGAGCGAGCGAGCTAAGCAGATTTTCATCGTGATTTGATCAACCCAAAGTCTAAAGAGAGTTTAGACTGGTGTCTTGGGGTACCCACTTAAATGAATAGAGGTTATCATCCTGTGCTAACATGAAATTTATGCAAGTGTTGGGCCCTCTACCAAATCATAAAATTGTCATTGTGAGGCATAATTAGCGAGATGAACGAAGTCGATAGTGTTCTCGAGGCAAGTGTCACTGCACACTTAGCGATCAAGGGACTAGAGGAGGTAATTGCGAGAATAGTAAATTAAAGAGCTGAGAGGAGGATGGAGGGCCATCTAAAGTATACTGATCCTCGCTTGGCCTCCCTCTATCCCTTTGGCTTTGTAAATATAACGGAAGCTTAGCAGGCTCTGATTGGTCCAAGAGAAGCCCTAGCCTCGTCACATGCCTATAAGCTCCGCGACAATATGAAGCTATTATTTGGACCTAGTACCCCGCAGTTTGCTATTGCGAAGCGTAAGGATTATAAGGAGGCTCATCTTACTAGACTTAGTAGAAGACAGTTATGCCTACCTCGTGATTAGCAGGGTATGGATATGGCGGACGCGCAAGTGGAAGACGTTTGAGAGAGCTGGCACTGGGACAAAAGAATGGAGACTTCAGGAAGACTTCTGTCAAAATTAGCGCAATACCAGAAATCGCTGGAGGTAAAGAGCCACAAGACTGAGATTTGTCCTTGTCCTATGTCCCCTCATATCTCCAAAGCTCGGGGATGTGGCGTGGCGTGACGCGAGAATGATGCGCATGTTCACAGCGCCTCTGTCACTACCCCACGCTCGCGCAGCCCTCCACGGCCCAAGCCCCCATCCTCCACGAACGGCAGAGCGCGAGGCTTCCAGCTTCAACGGTGCATTCCCGAAACGCACCAATCCCAAGATCGTAGATGAGTAGCCGAATTCTCGAGAGGCGTTGCCACAATGTCAGAGTGCGGGCCAACTCACAGTGCCAGCATTGACAGCGCACCCCTAACAAATTTCTAATTCAGCTGTCGTTGCTTCACAGGCTCACGGCACAGAAAATTTGACCACCACCTTCCCCAAGCCTTTCAAGGTTGAGTCTTTACTAGGATTAAATTAACCAATCTTTTGAAGATTTCTATCTTAACAGTGCAGTGCTCACCGACCGACCACACAGTGAGTGGGTGCCCGCTCCATGCGTCTGTCGTCACACGGCGACTACTCCGCAGGGGAGCAAAAAGCCATGGTACACCCTGCACCGAATACCAAGGGGGCAAGCCAGGCTAGGCGTGCTCAAGCACCCGTTTCCTCACTACCGTCTAGACCCGACCACTCCAGAGGCCAGGGCTCAAGCTGCTATGCCTCTGCTCTTGGATAAACTTATAGGCCTTGGAGGCAAGTCTACAACTCGAACCACTTCACCCACGCAAGAAGCGGCCGCCGTTCTGTGAGACTGTAAATTAATGTATGTGAACATGCGTATATTGTCGGCCAGTGTCTACTGCGTTCAACCGTACGCGCATCTGTCTTTATTATTCGCACTATAGGAAGAATCGAGATCGCTGGGCGCAGAAGATACTGGTGCTGGAATTGACTCGGAAGATCTGTTACAGGGTTAGCTTCGGCCTATCGGTCACTTTCTTCACCTTATTTTTGTTTGAACCAGTGGTGGTCGAGTAGGCGTGCGATAAGTTGGATGAGGTGGCCCATCGGAATTCTGTCTCGAAGGTTGCTCCAATAGCGAGTGCGGCAATTTGGCTCCCCTGGCTGTCAAACAATCGCATATTTGGTGGCTTATCGGGGCTGGAGGGTAAGCAAAATTGACCCCATAGATGCCCAACACAGACCCCCTGCCTGATGGAGTGTGGCTCGCAAAAGATCTAGCTCCCCTATCCCATCCTAATCCTATACCTATTCCTACTCTGGGGCTGGGAAAGACTCCCACAAGATGGTTCGCATTTGAGCAACCCAGAGGTTGCCGAACCCGGCTCCCGGCGCCTCGTCCCAACCACAAAAGCAGCACTCCAGCGGGCCCGCCGTCCGACTGATCTGGACTACTTCGTTTGCACTCGCACCCACTCACTTGACTTTTCCGGTTGGACAGAAAACGAATATCCGCTGCGATACCAGGCAAATTTGACCTAATACCACGGTGGTGGCTGAAATCAAAGGATCTCATTTGACGCACTTTGCTCACGCACTTTGCTCCGGCACCTCAGACTTGTGCGAACCCTCCCCCCAAAATGAGAGTGAGGTTTGGAGACGCGAATGCAAAAGGCAATTCCTGTCTGCCCACTCCATACCGACTTTCATGTACATAAGAAGGGCATTCTTCCCTCAGCTCCTTAAACAATTTGTCCTCATCACAAGAATTAGTTTCCCATTGTGATAATCTTCCAACTCTCGCTAGTATCACGTGCAAGCACAGCCACTCCCAGTATATTGTACCAAGTTCCTCCAAAATCCACCAGAAGAAATATGTTTCCCTATTACCAACCCTCTAATCATGCCACCCTTGGTTCAGTCAATGAGTAAATTCACTTTCATTCTCATCACAATGCTACCCCTCCCCATCACATCTTACCCTCGTCGACTAAGTATACACCGACTAACAACAACTCACATAGCTCCGCCCAAGACACGACCTCCTCCTCCTCCTCCTCCTCCTCTGCAACCGAACAGCAAACTCTTTCCACAACCCGCATAGCAGCATATGTCGAAGACCCAACAGCCTCTCATATTCAACACCGTCATAGGTCTGCCGAGCAGAGCGTAGCCTCTCGCACTGGTACTATGAGAACATACCTCGATAATTTCGATGCAACGATGACTCAATACGAGCAGTAATTCTGCTCAGCTATCGTTCTCAATTAGATAACTGAGAGGATATATAACATAAAGAACAACATGAAAAGGTCTACGACAGAATAGAAAGATGTAAGAATGTACTTGCAACCCATGGTACCATGTTAGCTAATGGAGGTATGGAGGAGGCAACTCGCGCTCGAGTAGTATAACGAAGCTGCCGCCGACTTGATAACAGGCGGCCTAGTAAGAATATCGGCACGGGTTGCTGCCGTAGCGAAGCCCTCTCAAAGGACCAAGGGACGCTGCGTTGAAAACTGCTCATCTGAAGCCGTATTCATACCGCCGCCTCCCCCTTGAGCATCACAACACATTTTCCTTTCTCACCTCCGTCATCTCGTCGCCTCGCACCCAGAATTCTCAACATTGCTTCCCATTTTCTCCCGATAATTTGATCAACAACCAGACTGCCAACTCTCCGTCCTCCGCCTCCTCGCTCTTTACCTCTTGGCCTTCCACCCTTGTAACTCTTCCCCTGATTATCTTTGTCCTCTTCGCCGTTCACCTCACTATCTTCGCACTTCACACTTCGTCCTTCGCCGTTCGCTCTTCAACTCTACACCTTCTCGCCCACATGATCCCATACAACAAAGCGAAAAGTTAACCTCGCCGGCCCCGAAGTCCTCAGCCCGCATATGCTCTACCCTGTCAAAACAAAGCTCCACTCCGAAACGCTTGTAGTTGTCTTAACCTACAGTGTCCCTCCCACCCAACGTTACCGAATGGTAAGATCCATTACCGAACAAGCTATTCAGGGATATCACGCGACCGGTTTCCAGAAAAGGATTTGAAGCAAAGGAAAGTTATAGGAAACTTTTTAATGTATGAGCTAGATTGGATTGAGAGCGGCGACAGTATGACAGTGTAGATATGAGTAGACAGAGAATGTACAGTAAATAAAGAACTAAATTACTCCAAACCTCAAAGGTCTATTATTTATGATTAATTCAAGCGGTAAAGTAAAATGACTACATCTTTGAAACCTGCGAGCGATTACTAGATTAATTATCCCAAGAACGAGAAGATTACAGGAGAAGGACCTGAGACTGTTCTAGATGGATATTCGGTGGGAAAATGGTAAGATATTGTTGCTTTACAAGATATCGACCTTGCGCTCAATGCCCAAAATGCATTTTGTAAACAATGTGAGAGGAATTCCATGTGTGCCAACCGCTCCAATCCCAGTGCATCCGTGGAAAGAGTAACTAATGAGTGCGGAAGGGAATAGATGAAATAAGGGGGACGGGTTATCATTGGTCAGTAACCACCTCCCCAACAACATATTGCCATCTCATGTCCACTCAGAAGCCATAATTGCCCACTTGGCTGTTTAGGAAGCTTTTTGTTCTCAATAGTTTTGGGCTTGAAATTATCCCAAACATTTTTGTACAATGGTATAATCAATACAGCTTCTGTTTCCGTGTCTAGAAGGAGTTTTGGCGGTACAAAATTAGGCCAAGATAAGGCTAACGTGGAGTCCTAGGGTGTGGAGGCGAAGGCCGACAAACAAGCTTTCGATAGGCTAAGAAGGGTGCTAAGAACAGAATGTGACGCGATAACAGCAGTTGATTTCAAGATCCATGAATAATATAAGGTAGCTTCGAATATTGTTCCAATATTACTTTCGAAAAGAGAAGACATAGAAGTATATATAGAGAGAAGACATGGCTCCTGGGGCGGCTCTGAACAAAAAAGCTGTGAACTTTCTTTTTTCATAGAATACTGGACAGTAATTTCCGCGTTCTAGTGTTTTTCATAGAAAAAGTAGATAATAATTCTCATAAATAAGAAAACGGCAAGAACTAACAGCTTCTACACTTAAACAATACACTTAAACAATACGACTTATTTTTTTTCACAAGAAACTGCAAGCCTTAACCACCCCAGCAATACCTGTTGCTTCCTTCAACACGCTCAAAAAACTCCCGCCGACCGTCTTCACACTTGCCGCACCTCCTAATGCTTTTAAGATGCTCTTCACACCCCCAGCCAACTCAATATCGCTCCTGATCTTCAACAACCTCGCTACTGGCAGAAGTTTCCCAATATTTATCGCACAATCCGCTACTTCGAACACCGGGTTCTTATTTGCAGAGACCGCAATGCAGGATTCCACGTTTCCAATATCGGATAACAAATCCCGCTTGCCGAAGATCCCGTTCAGAAAATTGCCAACGTCTGTGACCCCGTTTGAAATTTCGGTCTCGGGGTCCTTGGCGAATGATATAATGGAGGGGATGAGGTTGTTTAGATCACTTTGGATGGTGCTGGCATCGTTGGACAAGCATTTAGAGATATTGGTGAAGAATGAGGAGACGTCAGCACCACCAGCTTCGAGGATTGATTCCGGGACGTTGATTATGAGTTGGAGGAGGCTGTTAAGGCCTGTGCCTTGGTTGTAGGAGAGGGGGAGGGAGGGGATTGTGGTGTCGCTGCAGTTGTAGTAAGCTGAGCTGTTTGAGTTGTAGTATCGGCTCATTGTGGTCGTGGCCGTGGCACTTGGTGTATCGTAGGGTGAGGAGTAGTATTTCGCAGAACTGGTAGTTGATGTCGGCCAGGTTGTATATGTAGAGACTTCCTGCACCGCTGTAGATGTGGTGACATCGTACTCCAAATATGAAGATATTTCATTCAATATGGTAGATGTGGTGGAGCAGGAAGTCGAGGTAGTCGATACATAGCTGTCTTGGCTGGATTCGTAGATAGCTTCTACGGACCAGGAATTCTCAGCATAGTACGGACTGATGACCGAGTATGGAGGAACAACCCAGGGCTGGACGCTGCTGGTTGCGTAGTAGTCAGGTTTGACTTCAAGTGTGGTTATAGTCGTAACGATGTAATATGCGGATGCTGTGCGTGCTGAGGAGAGAATGACCGCTATGTTGATGAGAAGCAAACGGGTGTGTAGAATGTTGAAAATCATGGTGGGCAAACGAGTATGGATTCTCTTAGTGGATAAGGTGATGCTCTTAGGGGAAACGAGTGGAAATGAAATGGGAGAAAAGGTTGCGAAGTAACGAGAGCCTGGTGAGATATCTGAATGTATGAAAACTACTGGGAAAATGGGGCTTATTTATCTGTTTCTTGGATACTCTTGTCCTTGCCTCCGCATCATTCTACAGGACAGTTCAAACATCAGAATGCAGGAGACAACGATAAATTGGCTATCGTAAGGTTTCGAAATCGCCAGCAGTAACAGCGTCAATACGGCACACGAAACTTTCGTGTTTGAAATCGCCTTTCACCAGCAGAAATCCACACACCTCATTCCTTACCGGGAGCATCACCTTTCTTCTGGCAGGATAGCAGATGTTACGAGCTCAAGGCTGAGACAATCCTAAACATACATCTCGAGCGTCTTACACGAAAACTAACCGCCCTTTGTGCATATGCGGCCAAGTTACACTTTTCGAGTGTGCATTTGGCGTTCTAATAACAAAGATCAAATGTTGGGGGCGATTCTGTAAACTTGTTAGTGGTCGGTCTGAAAGGTCACGTTTTAGGCTAGCGCTTAGTTGTTGCTTATGAAGGCGCACGGTAATGAAATTCGTCCGCTGGCTAAATCGAGTAGTGCTAATCGCTATAAATATAGTGCTTTATAATATGCTTATTGCTAAGGTTACACAGAGCCTCCGTTTCAGTGATCCCCAAGGCCACATTAATCCGTGGGATTGGATGGGTTTCCTTCATGGGTGCCGCGTTGGGACAAGGATCGAGAGCATATGGTGTGGGGGCCAGCGGTTGAATCGACATGGGAAACATCAAGGTGTGTCCTAGATGCTCGGGATGGCATAGCCCCAAATATTCTGGAAGTGAAAGGAGCAAAAGTGGCTCTGGTGGCATTCATCTTCGATGATTTCGTCAGGGGAGTGAAAAAAGACGATGGCTGATTTTCTCAAGTAATTGAGAGGCTTCTTTCGAAGATTAGGACAAAACTTGAGAGGCTTGGTCTGGAGCCACCAAAGATATTTAACCTCAAAGACAATTTTGCTGCGACTAACACTACGGGGTCTCGTTGAAACAGCTTTGACGATGCATCGCTAAGCAAGAATCAAAGGTCCAAACTTCAGTTATTTGGAAAGGACGATCTACAGAACTATTTCTGTCGTGACTTCAACAAGTTAACAGAGGATACCAAATTCAAAAAATCGATCGATATCAACTGTACGCTATTTTTAACCGCCGATGGCCATCTTGGTATTGGAACGCCCAAAATCAGAGTTGGGGGCGAGATATGCACTCTTTTGGAGGTGAGTATGTCATTTATGTAGTTAGAGCGAGTTTGGATAATTATCAATTTTTCGGCGAGTGCTATGTACATGGATACATGGGAAGCGAATTACGGTCAGAGATTGGAGGTAGAAACGGAAAGTTCCCCGATAAGTGATTCAGATTGGTTTGAGTAGAGAGGTGAAGAATTGTATGATACGGCTGCAGCGCATGGTTCTCCCTTTCCTCTTCACACTGAGAAAAGGGTTAATATGAAATGATTATTCTTTTCCGGTTCGCTTATGGGATATGAAATGTTCTTGGAAAATGCGACATCAAGCCGATCTATTCATAATCCAAAGCCACTTAATCTCGTGAATAATAAGGACTAGTGGAGACTGCCGAAATGGGCTAACAGTTTGGTGGAAGCGGTCTCTGTGGGCTTGTCGATACCATAGTGGAGTATAGTAGCCTCTTATATATGAGTCTCGAATGGCCTGTTCACGTAATAAGAGAAGATTCATAGAGTACTGTGCTCATCGCACCTGGGATGTAAACACGGCTCGCTAACAGTAGCCGAGATAGCGTCTTCACGGTAGCTGATCAAATGCCGTGCTGCAACAGATTCGGAGACGAGGAAGATCCCTCTCTTAAAAAAGCAATCAAGGGCAGAAGCGGGGAAATTCATCTGGTGCCCAATGGAATTGAACGATAGGGAGAAGATTGTGAGTGAGAAGCTTGTAAGTGATAAGCTGATCAGACATGTCACAACCTTGATAAGCCTATTACATCCCGGATGCTGACATGCCGCAACAATTTGGTACATAATTGGCAGTTGAAAGCCACAGCTATGCACAAAACCATTCTTCAAACCCACAAAGTCAAAGTCCAGGCTCAGGTCCATTAATATCGGCTGAATGACACCGACTTTGAGATTCTCGATCTCGCCCCCATAAATATTCGCACCATGCACTGCATCTAATCTGCTGTCTGACCTTTGAGGAACTTCGACGATGTATCACGAAACTATACTCTAAGTGATCCCTTTATACTATCAGTCGACTTCCAAGAGCATGCTACTTTACCGCTATTTATTTAACCCGATTAAAGTGCTTTTCAGCTATAAGGATTAAAACTTGAGGCAAACTAGATCTTTTCAAATGTATCATCAATTCATTCACCGAAATCGATATTACCTCCAACTGTGCTGTGCTCATTAGTGAAGAAAAGATTTTTAGGTAGGATCATTGATGGTTTCTGGCCTTGTATGCTCTGGGCCACTATCTTCTGAAACCTTACTCACAACATAACTCGTAAGTGGTGAGTGCCGTTGAATAATGCAGTTACTTAGTACGCTGAGGAACGCCATTAGGTCCTCTTGAATGATCCGTCATACTCCTAACCTCGGCCGAATCCTTTATCCGTAGAAAGGGTAGTATGCGAATAATAATTATCATATAAAATTCATGATAAAATAAATCGGCATAGTAACGCGAGGGTTTCGATAAGTTGTCTACAAACTAGCCCCTGGGTTCGGTTGTCTATAAACAGTTAGCCCGTGGCTTTGGGCGCTTTTGCCAAGAACGCCCAGTCGCCTCACCTCACCACGACTCCAATCCAGAGGGTGCTGCCAAGATGAGCCTCGGTTTGCGAAGGGGCAGCATCATCACTACCATAGCTCTCTTGGCAGTTATATGGTTTTTGATGCCAAGGGCCCTACGCCTCGCGAATGTAGGCATCATTGCCCTCCGTGGGTTGTAAAGTTGGGCTGATTGAAGCATCTAGCAGACGGCCAAATCCTTTCTCAGTCCTTCGCCATCCGACAATGCTACCCTCATCGAGACCGAAACGTGTGCCCCGCCAAATACAAATACATATGGCACTATCACGAATAAGGTGGCTGTCATCACCGATACCCAATACACCTCCAGGCTGATTCCCCTCATCATGCACTTCCATGCCGTGCTGGGCCCGGAATGGCCCATTATCTTCTACACATCTCAAGAAACACGCACTCAGGCCAACTCTCCGCAAGGCTCAGCGATTTGGCAGCGTGCCGTTGAGGCAGGACGAATCCAGGTCCACATCATTCCCGATGAATTTAACCTAACATCGCGCAACGGTGTCAACCTCTACCTCTCTCGTCCCTGGCTCTGGGAACAACTCGCACCAGCACAGCACGTTCTCATCTTCCAAGCCGACGCCATCCTCTGTGCCAACGCCCACAAAAGCGTCGATGATTTCCTCGAATGGGACTGGATTGCCGCGACTCTTCATGGCTCAGAACACCTCTACAATGGCGGCCTATCACTTCGCAACCGCAGTATGATTCTGGATATACTGAATGAAGGGAATAATTGGGAGGAAGAGACGAAGTCAGGAGCGTGGACGATGGGTGGTGAGGATGTGTGGTTCTCGAGGAAGATGGATCAGAGGGGTGCGCATTTGCCGGCGCAGAAGGAGGCGCTGAAGTTTGCGTGTCAGCATGACTGGCATATTAGCGAGGAAAAAGAACCGTTGGGGTATCATAAGGTGCATAAGAATGCCCCGGGGAGCTTGAAAGAGATTGAGAGTTGGTGTCCAGAGATTACGCTTGCTGCTCCTGGGATCCTGGAACCGTCGACATGAAGACGCTGTGTGGAGGTGTCTACTTTATGATGTGCAATTGGCCAGGATCAAAGTCTTGGGCCGAATACCAGCGCGTCTATACCAAATCATAACTTTGATCAAAGTCTATAGACGGTACAAGGTGCTTCGCCCCGGGGGGGCAGTGAAGCAGCAGCACCGGTCCAGTGCTGCTTACTCGAAGCCAAAATGCCCAACAGGGAATCGATCAACCCAGCGAGTACGGCTACACTTCGCAGAATCAGTGGAATGCAGAACCCCCCCCCCCTCTATGCATTCGATGGCTTCATTCGCCTATTCAGAGTCATACTTCCTTTTGAAAAGATGCAACATGGGACCCCGAGAGAAGAGGTTCTCCAACTCTCCGAGTAATATCCGATATCTTCCGCAATGTGGGAGGTATAGAGCCATAATTTATCAATTATCAGGGCCGCCTCTTGGTATTTCCAATATTCTTGCAAACTCTGACCAGCTTTGCAGGAGTGGCCAAGGTCTGTGGGTGGCGGGAGCTGTCCGCGACGTAGCTGGAGCTATCAAAGGTCATGTCTTGTGGAATGAAAACCTCTTGTTGTCGCTGGAGACGTCATCATATTTATGATCATCATTCTCATTCTTCCACAAGTAATTATTTGAATCTTACACTGTCGTGTTCATCTGCCTATGAATCATTTGACGAGCGTGAGAGCGACCTCTAGTGTCAGCAGACCACATAGCATTCGCCTCAACCCACTCCTCCCCTACTGCACAGGAGTTTTGATTGTTGAACCGTCTCTTTCCAGCTCTAGCTTCTGATCTTGCATGGCCCAGAAATTCCTGGCTCTAGTTGTGTTGTAATTTTTGACTTGTACTCTACTAAAACCTGTCGGTATTCAAGCGTATCATATCATGGTCAGACCTCACAGGAGCAAGCTCATGCCTGTCACTCACTCTTTTCTCAAGGCGAAATATTCAATTCTCTCTAATTTAGAGCTGCCTACGGCCTTTACTGTCGCTTGAACTTTGTGGCATTCAGTTCGGACTCATGAGTATGAACAAAGTCTCTCTTCTCATTCCGCTCTACTCGCACTCATCCCTCAGCTTTTCCAATCGCTCTCTCACCTCTGAAAGGTTCTCTTGATACTCTTCCGTCATAACGTCCCCACGACATTGCACAGCATTCGGCCTCGCAATAAGTTCCGAGATCTCCCTCTGCACCTTGTTCTCCGGCGTTACCTTCCATCGGACCATCAAGCTGTTAACAGCATTGCACCGGACTAGATAGTGTAATTCATGCTCAACTGTGTCGAGGAGAGCTTGTTCTGACCCCTCGCCTGTGAATTCGCGAAGTCCAATTGCTGCATCCATCCCCGTGCTCCAGTGCAAGTGCGTAGACTTTAACACCTCGATGAGACTTTCAGCTAGTGCTTCATTTTGTACCACCCTGTTCAATGCGAGCGTGAAGGGAATTTTTCTCTCCCCTTTTAGCTTCGCGAGCACTTGTTGGATCTGTGGAATTGCGCTTTGCCGTAGCGAATTTTAAATCAGTCTTCCGTATTCCTAGCGGAAAGGGAGAAGAGTGGGTTTACCTTCCATAGACGCAAGTGCCGTTGCGCAATCAGGATCTCCAAACTCGAGGCCTTTGTAGAGAATAGCTAGTGCGTTCTGACGCTCCACCCCTTCAAGAGTGGTTACCATTGAAAGGCAGAGGCCTTCGTGCTAAATCTGGTAAGCATCACTGAACGTAGCAGTTTTCTATTTGAACTATTCTTCTTTCGTTATCTCGGAGTCGGATGTTTGGGGTTCTTCGTTCGTCTTTGTATCCGTAGAATCCATGATTCTGACAGGTGTAAAGGGGATTGATGGTGATTATGAAAACTAACCATATACTCTCTTCACGCCTGTAGATGAACGGAAATGAAAAATTATCTTCTTAAAAAGTTTTTGAGAAAAGAGGTTTGGTGCGGAGTAGTCGGCTCTATATATCTAAGATGGAAAACTTGCGATTGGAATAATGTCTGATGGCTTGCAGGAGCTGAGAAAATGCAGTGGAGGCTAAGAATGGCATTTCTCATTGATGGATAAAGCGAGCGAGGGCATTTGCTAAGTAGAATCCTTCAAGCTACCACTATTATGTTTCGAGGTTATTCCTCATTACATGTTCGGAAAAGATCTGACTTTATCTACAACATCTATAAATTTACATTGCGCTACACAATAACTATATCCTTAAAGGAACGAAGTTTTGGAGAAAGATGATCATATAACGTCTATTAAGGTTATTGAGAAAGGGGTTAAGGTAAGGCTAGCTTTATTAGGGGAACGGCTTCAACTTTTGAATGTTTCGAGTGGGTAAGAATAATAAGCAAAACGCGTTTCAATATTTTCAACCCGTAACATTGACGATCTATGCTATACAATGGAATTATTATGCTTGATCATTGCATAAAATTCCTGATGATTCATTATCATTATCATTGAACATATTAGGCACGCCTATGAGGCATACAAAGCTTGTCTGATGCTACCTTTGCCCTCGTTTTACGCAGAACCTGGAAATCTGGAGACGCGTGGCTAGCTTACATGACTAATTTAAGAGAGCAATGTCTAACGAATTTCTACCTAGTTCCCTTCCTTCTTGATAGCCACTGCACTAAAGGGCTGGATGCTAAATGATAGGGAGTACGAATATGTTGTAATAACACCTTTGAGGACCTTGTGTAGCTCTACATAAAGATCCACGTTCATATATCACGGAAGTAGTGCCAACCATACGCCTGTAGTGGAAACGCTACTTTGTTAATAGGTATTAAGAAGCCTACAGAAGGATGAACATACCTTGCATTCCTAGCAATACTTGGCGCTCAAGCTAAAGATTATTGAGCTCCTTGTTCTCTGGCATGAGCATCGCTGTTTGCGGTATCCTGCCAAATGGCTGAAATAGATCTAGAATATTCTAACTTCTGTAAATACGATCAAGCACCAAACCTATATTTGAGGAGAAAAATAAATAGACCGATTTCATCGTCTTTCTTTATGGCTTCTTGGACCGAAATTGTGGCATTTATCACTTGAATGTCATTAAAAACATTTTAGACTTTGATAGTCGACCACGCTCGATACTCTAATTTGGTGTGTAGGTTGAATCGGGTGGCGTGGTCACGATAACTGTGGGCGGATAGATAATCAGCATATTAGATAGGAAAAGTCGTGCCTTTCTTGGCTTACCAAAGTTTGGACCGCCTCTCTTTCATGACCGTAAAAAGCGATCGAGCCAATTGAAGATTTCATCGGGATTTGATCAATCTAAGTCTTGAAGTAGAGCCTTGACTGTTGTTTCGGGATATCCACTTATGTGAATACAGGCTGTCGTTCTGTGCTGACATAGTATTTATGCAAGTAGCGAGCTTCTTATCGGACAATCGAGCTGTTAAAGTATGACTTGATTGGTAAGAAGAACGAAGTCAGCATGTATATAATATAAAGTATACATGCACCGCCACAATATTCGTGTGATAAAACTGCGGGAGGTTCTTTTGAAACAGGGGCATATCTGGCTAAAGTCGAACGAACTTCCGAGAGGACTGCGCCGCAGTCAGCCTACTCTTGGCCTGGAAACTATGCTACCGAAGCTGCTTCTAGACACGGAAAAAGGAAACTATGGGTTTTATTAATATGCGGGTATGCGGGTCGTGTAATTCCTGACATAGCTGGGGGTTGATGGAAGCCTGACCTCGCGAGCTATAAGTCGTGGCTCGTCGCTAGATATCTGTCTGCTGTGCCAGACCACGACCCCGGAACTCGCACAATGTCGTCAGATCCAGAAGTTCATGTTGGATTCTGGACAAATTGGTCCAAGGGAGCAGTCCTTGGATCCACATTGACACTTCCAAATCGTAATGGAGGCGTTCTTGTTGCGGCACTTGCTATCTTCATCCAGGTTAGTCTCACTCCTATGCAACGCCATAGACCTTCATTTTCTGGCAGAATTGCATCGCTGAGTAAATTATCAGTTGGCTGGAAGACAATCATGGAATATAGTATGCTTTATCGCACATCAGATAAGAACAACGAAGGAAGCACGAGATGGGTCTTTTCACCAAGAGCAAGCAATACTGCGAAACAATAGCTCTGACCTCAATTCATTGTGGCAATTTTCTAAAATTTGGTGGTCCTGGCGTTCAATATCGTCGTGGCGTGCTCGAAAGTCTCTCGGACTCATCCTCGTTGGAGTTCTCCATCTCCTAGCATTCGGCGCAGCTGGTATCCTTGCATTTCATATCACAACTGTTGGAAATCAGGTTCTCCTAGCTTCGAGCTCTAGTTGCGGTCCCTGGTATCCTCTCCTCGAGCCACTTACTTCGATGAACATATCGCTTGTGGATGATTTTCAAAGTTACCTCGGCCTGATTGCGGCATCAAGCGAAGAATACGTCCAAAATTGCCTGTCTGGTCCACAAGCGTCGCCCGAGTGTAGTAAATACCAAGTCAGCAAATTGAATTGGACATCAATAAAAACTCACTGTCCTTTTGGCGGCTTGTGCCTTGGTCCATCAAACGGCTCCTTGCAAATGGCCACGGCCCTGCTAGACTCTCGGACGGATCTTGGTATAAATGGCCGAGACGAAGACCGGGTTCAGTTGAAGAAGACAGCCACTTGTGTTCCGATTGCACCGGACTCTTATACACATAATGGCACCACATCTATTAACTACGACAGTTTTACCGGAGCCAAGGGGGAAATTACTGTTAACTACACTGCCGTTTATTATGGACCGTCAACCACGAACAGTACTTTGATTGGCATTACGGACCCAGCACTCCAAAACATGACTTATCTCTACACCAACTTCAGAGATGCCGCAACACCTTTTCATAACACTTACGTATCATCCTATGATCTAGAGTAAGTAAACAATAACTCTTCCTTTTTCTCCAATCCGTAGTGATCAGACTAACAGTAGCATTAATAGCTTAGAAATAGCAGATGCAGATTCGTCATGGGCTAGCTTTAGCCCCATCGCTGCACTTGCTCCGATCAACAGCACCCTGGAAATGATGTTTGTGTCCTTTTATGGGTCATACACTGGTCCTAGCGATGACCTCTGGATGCCAGCACACAAGAAAATCTCTGATGGTGGTGATGAAACCGGCGCAGGTAATAGCTGGAATGCTGTGACATATATTCCAGACCGTACGGTATCAGCCCTCGCCTGTACAGAGCAATTTCAAATTTGCAATCCATCTTCTGGTCATCTTGAGTCGAAATGCACTCCACTTCAGTCTCTAATTCAGATCAATAACTACACCAAAGAAGATTTCCAAACGGTCCTCCGCAACGACCGGCAAGTTGCAATATCGTTTGCCTTAGCCGCTGCAGCGTATTACTCCAGCATCTACGTGACAGTACCAAGTCTCACCACATCTTTACTGGCAAATAAGCTTTCTTCTGGGGGCCTCTCCATGCCATTGGCGCCCAACCAATGGGAGCTCGAGTCAAGCAACTGGTTTACGATCGGGCTGGCAGAAATTCAACAGCTCATGGTGAGCTACATCACGGGACCCCCCTCGCAATTTGTATCCTGGGTTCCGCAAAACCAAGGCAATCACGATCCTGCACTGAAATGGCTGTGCGAAAGTCAAATCATCAGACGCAATGACTTCACCAATTTCAGCACCCTTTCGATCAGTTTGATTTTCGGGTTTGGCACGATTCTGATCTGTTGTACTCTTTGGCTGGAGACATTTGTCGGCTGGCTTCGTGGCAAATATCCGAGGTGGAAGTCAGGAATGTGGAGGCAAAGATCTTGGTGGGCCGAAGGAACATTGCAATTACAACGAAGAGTCTTTCAGGAAGAGATGATGATTGAGAATTGGGAACCAAGTAGCTTGAATAAGGTGCCGGTGACTGATACCGGGCGGCTTTGGAGATCCATGAAAAGCTGGGAGGAAGGTGGGTCTTTGATTCAAGGTCAGAAGGAAGATGAAGAGGGAATGAAGGAGATCTCATCCCCAACAGATTCCGGAACTTGGTTAAATGATGACAAGGTGCTTGCTA
The DNA here is from genome assembly GCA_009732865.1 of Stipitochalara longipes BDJ. Lineage (NCBI taxonomy): Eukaryota > Fungi > Ascomycota > Leotiomycetes > Helotiales > Hamatocanthoscyphaceae > Stipitochalara > Stipitochalara longipes. The sequence continues at coordinate 2,379,651 of ML769337.1, read as the reverse complement.
GACTCCTGAAAAGGCCTGCATCGCACCGAGGGTTCATGAGGACAAGGTCGAATTCTCTTTGAAATATTCTACAACCACTCTCTACGAGCGCAAATTTGGTGTTCCCATTAGAATTTAGCTTTGAGTTTTTTTTCCAAGCCTTTGACATAAGACTTAATCAGATACCTTGACTTTGTGCAAAACTTGACCCCAATGAGCTTTTCGCACTATCTCACACCCGCACAGCTCTCATTCTCATCTTGTGCACCCAACTCACCAAGAAAACTTGATGTTAGTGCATTTAAAAGCTAGAAAGACTGAAGCGTCAAGAAGTATTAATACAGTCACAATAAGAAGATTTTGAATGCTTGAAATTTATTTTAAGGCCGGAAATACTGGCTTTCATAATGATTTCAGCCCTGTATCTACTACCTTGTTAACTATAAGCACCTTTCAGTAGAGCAGCAATTTGGGGCATCTTCACCACATTCTTCCCAAGTATAATCACCCGCTCGGAAATTCGGATCAACGCAACAAGACAGCAAAGTATCTGTATAGACGCCAACACTTCAATCTCGAGCCTCCCCTATACCATGCATATGACTGTAGCAGGGCTGGCCATCTAAGCAATATCATAGCCACTGGAGGGCACTCGTTGAACTGTAAGTAGGGAGACCTGGGTTGCCCATCACTGCATCGTCGCCGTCAGGGCGGTCGCCGGGACAGGTGTTATAGGATACGTAGGCCATGTTGGTGCTGGGAATCACGTCGATGATGTCAGCTCGTCCCTCGCCGCTGAGAGGTGCAAAGTGCATGTTTGCTCCTCGATCCCAACCTTTATATAGAGCACCTTGAAGTTCCCACTTGAAAGCACTACCCGAGGTAGAGATCTGACCAGCATTATAGTATACTGTTGAGTCGCCGTTGTACTTGTTTATCCATAAGAGATCTGCAAGTCCGTCACCTAAAATTGTAATATAGACGTTAGTGTTCCATTTGCTCAAGTTGAGGAAAGGTTGTAGCCCATGACTTACCATTGACATCGTTGAAGCGGACATTTGCCCTATCATAACCTGTTTCCAATTTGATCTGACCCACATTGGTCCAACTGATCACACCATGATTCATTCCATCATTCAAATACCCTGTGACTTGGCTGTCACTCAATAAACAGAGGTAGTCAGCCCTGCCATTCCCAGTAAGATCAGCAAACCTGACTCCGAGGTCGTTTTCGCCAACTCCATTGCCCCCTCCTTCAGCCGCTGTGCACATCGTAGCCGGCGATACCAAGCCAAGATAGACAAACGAGTTCGAATTCCAGGTTCCCGTATATTGGTTGTGCCACATTTGCACAGCGCCCGTCGTTGGGTCGACGTAAAGCAGCTAAAAAGGGATATGTTAGTATGATTCCATCGTGGGTGTTTTAATAAGGGGGACTCACATCACATTTTCCATCTCCGTCAAGGTCAGCTATCCGGATTCCTTTTCTAGGGACATTTAAATTGGTGACCGCAAGATGATTAAACCAGTGGGGCGCATCCTTGATATTGATGTAGATGTCAATCGAGCCAGTTGGCCCAACCCATATGTAATCAGCGTAATGATCCCCATCCATGTCACAATAGTTGGAGCCATCTCCTACAGTGTATGAAATTCAGCAAATTTTTCTTGACTGCGAAGAGTTTACAGAGTCTATTACCTTTCAGATACGTTCCACCAGCACCCTCGTTCTTCCAGATATGAAGGCTGTGCGACCATACTCCTGATGACCATTTTGTAGGAACGATCCAGATGTACTAGATATAATTATCAGCTTTTTCTTCTTCTTCTAGATATTCAATACTGGATGAGTCGTCTCACATCTCGTCTGCCGGTCCCATACATACGGCCAAACTTGACTCGGCTGTTCGCGTCTGTGACGCCAAATGAGGCCAGTCCATGATGGGTGATAGCATCGTACTGCCAATTAGGAACCATTCCATCGGAACCACCGCCACGATTATTGATAAAAGTTTCGACTTGACCTGTTAGAAAGACGCAAGGGTGACATAGTTAGCCCACGTAGACTTCAATCAAGCATAACAAGCAATGAGTATCCAATGCAGAAAAGAATTTCACATACCTGTTCCGTCCATATGTAGCCAGTCGGCCTTGAAGTCGCCGTTAAGATCCACCAGATTCACGCCTAGCGGGTTGTCCTTACTTTGTGTTGAGAACATCGTCGTCCAGGAGCTCCCACCTGTGGAAAAGTCTTGCCAGTAGCCACCATACTCTGCGATTGGCGCTGTCGTGGTACCCACACCTCCGTTACGCTGGCAGATAATGTTACTAGAGGGACTAATGAAACAGTAGTCAACTCTTCCATCTCCATCCATGTCTGCAAGTCGAACGAGATCATAGGTGTAGCCAGCGGGGGCTGTACCGATCTGCAGTGGAGCAAAATGTTAGCAAGAGGGTAGCTGCTGGAGGAAAGTGGGGACAGAGAAAGTGCTATCGAAAAATAATGTCTGAAAGGATTTTCAAGCGGGGGTGCGTCGGAGGGAACCACTCACCAGACCAATGTATTCAAACTGAGGTGGATTAGCCCCAGTGTTCAAAGACATGTAAAGGTTTCCGCCCTCATCAAGGCAGATAAAATCATCCAACCCGTCATTGTTAATGTCAGCAAAGCGCACCCTTGCCGGCGGACACGCCTGTTGGGGATGGAATATGGTCTGACTTCCAAAGTTATTGTTGTTGAAGTTCGTCCAGTACGAGTAAGTATAGGTGCCATTGCCATTGTCTAACACGTATATTATTTCATCAGCAGCGGCGCTGCGATCAGGGTTACCCGATGGGTCGACAAGGTTAGCGAAGAAGACAGCATTGAGATCGAAATTGCCATCCGGGCCAGCACCTGTGTTGAAGAAGGGGAATGTGAATATTTGGCCTTGGTCTGTGGAGGCATGCACGTATGGCCCATCATCGAAGCCGCTGCCAACTTGGATTGGCGTCACTGCGCTGCCTTGTCCATAGATCTTAGGGCAATCGTATCCAGTCTCTGAATCCGGAACACCTATGTCGGGAGCTTCCGTGAGCCAGTTGAGTGTTTCGACCTTTTGAAAGGCATTCCACCATACCGCAGCCATTTTTGTATATCCTTCATCAGTTGGATGTGTACCGTCGATAGGGTTGAGATCCGCTGTGGTGATGAATCCATCGTTCATATTACACAGGAGCAACTTCTTGCCTTGCCGAGAATAATGGTTCATCACAGTGGTGGTGTACTGATTGTTGATACTTTGAACGTTAGCGTTGGCTTCAGGGTCCGTGTTTGAGATGAGCGTCGACAAGATCACAGTAGCTCCAGGCACGTCGACCCAGAGCTGGTCGAGAAGCTGGATCATACGTTCACCAGCCATCGGTATCTCGTAGTTCTGGCGAGCATCATTGGTGCCGAGGTTGATGAGAATGAGGTTTGGCTGGTAGGTAATCAAGTTTGGCAAGAACTGGCTGGCAACTTGATCGATTCTCAAGCCGATGTGTCCTTCATTTTGGTTATCGTTCATGCTGCCAGAGTTGAGGCTTCCCACCATATTGACCGCCCAACCACTCCATCTCAACTGGTCTCGAAGCGGTTTTCGATAGCCGTTCCCGTCAGAAGATTCGTATCCATTAGTGATAGAAGCACCCAGAGGGCAGATACGTAGGTAAAAGGGTTGAATGACAGGAGGATCTTGGCGCCTACTCAAATCGCCGGAGGAAAATCGAAGCCCAGTCTCTTGGGGATGCGATTCATTGCCGGCGACAGGATGATATCGAAGCAAGCCTGCATGGGCATAGGTGATTAGAGCGAGTAGTATGGAAACCGGACTGAAGAAACAACGGGAAAGCATGATTTCCTTTGTTGTTGAAGTGAAGAGATTTGATCGTGAATGCTGAAGAAATTTACAGACTGTTGATGTGGCGACTTGAGGTAAGGTAAGCTATACGTAAAGTGAATGCTGAGACTCGACGAATTCACTACTGCCTAATTCACTTCACCAGATTATATGTTTAGACGCTTCTCGGAAAGTATTGTAAGATTGGTTGGTGTCGGTATCTTCGTGTAGCCTAAACTCCTACATAAGCCATTTATTTGCTCAAAAGTGATTCTTGTAGGTGAATCTCCGGTGGAGTAAGCGCAAAGTGAGGATATGGGAGCAAGGGATGCAAATTTTGGAGACTTGGAGCAGATTATAAGACGAAAAAGAGGATTTATTCAGTGAATGACTGCTCAATTGATTCAGGCAAGGAGTGGAGCTCTTTATAGGAACCGATGGGAGGATAAAGACGCTGATTGAACAAAGACAGCCTCGAAATTTTGAAATTTCGAAAGTTCAACACAAAGAATCGGAGTTTATATTTGATGATCAAAGATCACTCCTTAAGTAGCTGGCAGTTGTATAGGAAATTATTTGCAGGGGATTCGTGCATCCCGCCTAATTAAATAGTGTGGTTTAGTTGCGTGAGATACGAGCTCTATGAGGCTATACATTCGGTGCACGATAACGTAACGCGTTAAGGGGGCCACTGGAGGAAGAAGCTACGTTCCCTTCCTAAAGGCTTCCCCAGAAGTGCTTCTTAATCAGCCTGTTAAGACGAAGCCTGGTTCGTTGTTCGCGACGAAGTACCTTGCTCAACTCTTGAAGGGTCGCCACGCTGGAGGTACTTGAGCGGCGCAAGATGCACACTCATGGCTAGACTGTTCGATGTCAACTCCTTTGAAAACAAAAGGTATTTTTGCGCTGAAGTCATCATGGCTGCTGTTTCATGTTTTCAATGCTGCGAGAGGAGGAGCTGGAATTGTAGAAGCCACGTGCTGGGTGTTTGTACTTGCATCGCCTGTCGCTAAACAGGAACAAACTAGTAAATCCCCCTTGATCTTGCGCCCTAAATGGTGGCACCGAATCTTGCAAGGACGAACGAGGTAGGGTAATCTATGTTGGACTACCTACATGCGTATGGAGTGAACTTCTGAAAGCCATGTTCAATTTTCCAGGAAGTGCTCGAGATTCTGCACGACTTTAGTCATAATTACCAGCAATAAAAGGGCGAAATCGCAATTGAATTGTCCGAAAAATCGCCTGATAATCTGGGTAGGAAAAATGTAGAAAGAGCTGGAGGAAATAAAATGCAAAAAACATACAACAGCAGGTATTCGCTGGTGGTCACCCACCCAACTACTAATCTGCCGATCTGAGGCTTGCGTATGGCAGAGCGGACGGGATGCCCGATTCTCCTCAGTCTATGGTCGTATGTGGCAGTTAGTCTTCTAATTAAATACATACCCGTGTGTGTGGAAATGGTTGTTCCGAAACAGATTATAACGTCGTCTTAAGCGAGCCCTACTTTTTCGCTCGCCTGCGTCCTCCTTACTTCCGAGAGCCGTTGAATGGATAATTTCTCTGCTTAAATCTGCGCTAATGAGACGCTTATGAGAAAGATAAGACGAGAACTTAGATCCTTATATCTAGAAATTTCCAAGTCTTTATAAACCTTGAATATTCTACGAAAGGCAAATCAAGGCTAAATGAGCCTCTCTAGGAATAAGTTTAAACGACGAATGAAAGCCTAGCCTAAGGTTAAAAAAGAGTCGCAAGCCTGTACACAAAAGGAGAAGACGTGTTGATGAATAGCTTTCCATTCAATTAACTCCTTCCTTATTTGCATCGAAATGGCTCTCCTCCTCTGCGCTCCAGATGAACTGGGATGCGAATGGCGAGACACTGGTCCGCCTGCATGTTGTATAGAACTCACACCAAGCGCCGAGCTTAACAGGTCTTGCAATCACTACATGGCAAGGCCTCCCTACTGCTAACGAATCGCTACTGCTGATTGGCTTGTGCGGTAGCTAAACTGCGTGGCTGCAATTGGGTCCTTAACAGCTAGCCACCTTTCTTTCTTTCGCTTTCTATTTCTTCCTGAACGAACCATGACCTTGAAAACCTTGATGCTGAGAGGTATGTGCTTTTCAAATTTGACAAATATCTATGCAAAGTTTGAAAGCCAATCTTAAATGTTCATCTTATCGGAGAACCCGTGAGTCACTTGCGTCGTCACTGAGCGTCTATGTTTTCTACCCTCTCAGCCGTACATCTTATCCTTTGCCGGGTCATGAGCAGGAATACACCCAATCATATGGGGATAGGACTCGAAAAACTCAGTCGACATGGCCCAACTGGAAACATCATTCAACCTCTCCTCAAACAGTTTCGAGAAGGAATACAATCCCGTCTCGGCATTCCATACCCAGGCATCAATCATATCAAACGGCCAGAGGAATTGAAGACACGATGCAAAGGTCGCCGCAGTCTTGTTCGATAGGTCGATGTTTGGGCTGTGGAGAAGGTACTCTCGCAGCTCAGGCCTAGAAGAGTCAGAATGCGTTGCGTTCTCAGAACGACGGGTAGATGGGCAATTACCACACAAAGTAATCAATCAAACTCAAATGATTGACTGCTTCCTGAGGAGGTCTACTGAAACCATTAGATGTCAGTTCAATTAGGAGAGTTGCATCCGCGTACCCAGACTGCATATACTTAGGAAGCTGTGCCTGAACTTGTTGCTCGCTTGCAATCATTTTACGCTTTGAAATAGTGAGTTATCTGATCATTTTTGGAGTAGTATCTTGGGTAGGAAAACAAACTTGAAGAAGTTTCAACCTGACCGTCCGCAGTATAGCGAGTCGCACCACGGACCCACAACAAAACATTACCTCTTGGTCAATCCGACGCAGTATTTGCCAAGCAGGGTCCAGTTGGCAGTGTTGCTCGACATGATCCCACCCGTGTGAAATAGCTCTAATAACGAGATCTGCATCTTTCTCTAGATCCATGGTGACCATGATACATGTTTCGGCTTGGCGGAGGAGGTTGCTTATGACGACGAATATATGTGGCTCCTTGTTCTCGATCTCCGAAGCGGGAAGGGAGAATACTCTATCTGAAGGTTGACTTGGAGGAGAGGAAAGTGAGCTGGAAGGAAAAGTAACGGGCATGGGTGTTAGCGTCGGAATTGGCTGGACGGGCGATTGGCCTTGGCCATCAGAGATGGAAGGGCTGGTATAAGCGGGCGGATTGTTATTCTCTGGTCCTGCTAGAGTGTTCTGAGTCTCGGTAAAGTTTTTATTTACCGATCCCAGCTGTTCAACCCCTTGGATAGCTCTTTTGATGCTGAGGATGGTACTTCTGAGCTTTTCGTTCTCGTCGAGCAAGCGATTGCACTGAACTGTGATGAGTTGAAGCCGTTCATCCTGCTGGTTCTTTTGCAGCACCTCAACCATGTTCTCGAGATGAGCTATGTATTTCTTTGTTCGGTCACGGACCAATCTCTGCGATTGACGGTCTGTTGCTCTCTTTTTCTCAAGGACGGCTTCAGGTGGTGGCACGTGACCCTTCGCCTTTCGACGAATACTGGTTCTCGTCGACGTCGTCGTCTCCGACATTCTGAAGGCTTGGAGCAGGAGAACTCTTTGTTAGGATCAGTCGAGTTAAGGTGTCTGGATCTACACAGAAATTTGTTGGTGAAGATGGAAAAGGCAGAAGCTGAGGTCGAGTAGTAAATCCAGACCACTCACCTCGGCTCGTGCCGTGTGGGGTACTTACCCCGCAATTGTGACCTGCTCCCCGAGCCCGTGCGCGCCCCTTCTTCCCGCTCATGCATACCTAGTGAGGGCGGCTCGGCCGAAGCACCCGATAAGAAGCTTGGCTATGTATAGATGTCTCAAAAGTTGCCCTAGTCACCCGTGCCCCTTTAATCGAGGCGTGCCGCCTCCCGATGGAGATGAGAAGAGCAGCCACACACGATACTACAGCATGAAGGCGAGGTACGAGATATCTGTGACAAATCAAGTGTTTTTCTGTCATCTAAACCCTTTGCAACCCTCATTGTTCATTCTTCGCACAAACCAAGTCAAAAGATTCCTGGCCTCATCGTAAAGCCCAGGTTGATCTCGCGGCTTTTGCCAGCTAGTTCAAGTGAAAATTGCACATTAAATTTTGAATATATCAGCTCGTTCGACACAGAATGCTCTTTGTTTCATCGGCTGTCTCTCACCAGCCACCCCTTGACCCAAATTCCCCATTCCCCAAGTAGTTCCTCAATTATATTGCAGCACGAGCCTAAAGTATAGCTGATAGTAACGCAGAAATAACTTGCGAGATAGCATTAACCAGCTTCACAGAGTATCAGTTACATTTTCCTCAAGGTCGAAAGAAGGGGAGCCTTACAGGTGCAACATCAGCGATTAACCCCTTAGTCTCAGATACGAACGTCGGGGTCAGGAGGTCATGGGCACCCGAAAGGATGTCCGTTACATTTGTGATTAAGGCTGGAGTCAATAGTCCGCTGACTGAAGATAAAATAGCCGGCAATCCGCTGATGAGTTGCGAGACTTCAGGGCCACCAAGAAGGTCGCTGGCTGTACCAATTAAAGACTTGGTTTGGTTCGTTGTTGGAGCTTTGAAAAGAGTCGCGAGATCAGTTACAACTTCGTTGATGTTTGAGATGCCAGATGGAGAGAGCAGTTGCTCGATTCCGGAAAGTGATTGAGTGAGGGAGGTCAAGAGACCGGTCAATCCTGTTGTGTTTATTGCTTGACGCTCGAAAAGCTCGTGAAGTGAACGGAGCTCGATGTCGGACAATGCTCTAGCATCGAGTACATTGGCAGCGGGGGAGGGGTTTGCCATGAGCATCGCTGGCAAGGTCAATGCTGCAACCACCGCCGCTGGAATTATATTGAAGAATTGCATGGTGATGCTGGGAAGTGTCAAGTTGCGTTAGAATTCAAATGATTCAAGTGAAAATTGAGTGAAGGGACAATTTGTTGTTGCTACATAAATGTGCTGACGGACTCCTGTGTTTATATCCAAAATAAAGATTTAAAGCTCACCCTTGCTTCCCCAGATTGATACCGTGCGGGGTAACATAGTATTCCACAAGTGTACATCGGCGAGCATCTTGTTCTTCAAATGAAAGGCTGGAAAATTACCTCGGACTCCCAACGGTATCGTGTGACATGTGCTGCTGTGGATGCAACTGTGTTCCACGAACATGGGCAGGACTGGGGTTTGATCATGGCGGAATACAAAGTCGATTCAGGTTGGTTGACTCGATTCACAAACTAACACCGGTAGATTATTAGCCATGAGCGAATACTCCGATCAGAGTAGAAGTTCTAAAATAAGGCCTAGTTCTAAGTGCCCCTGCATTCCTTTCTTACTCTTCTGTTTGTTGTAATATGAGGTTTGTGTTTCGGTAAAGCACGGTGCAGATCAAATTAAACTCTGCTTTGCATAAGCCACCATCTAGTTCTTTCTTAATCTGTCACGCCCTTGAACAGAATCGCAATTTCACATGTTTATCATAGAATAATTTGAACTATATGTGTTCACTGCTCGTATAGGTTCTCAGCTTGCAGTCGGGCCACCTGCCAAATGGAACCACTTCCTCGTGCTAAGACTACAAAACGCCATGGAACTTTGGTATCATGTTCAAGAATTTCAATGAAAGAATGTCATATTCTGGTCACTATGTGCGCTTGGGCCGTTTATCTGCGTTGTGGGATGCTCGATGACCCCTGTCGAGCTATGCACCATCGAGTCAGCTTTTGTTGACTCGGCAGGTTAAGCGAGAAGCCCTTGAAGCTTCTGACAGGGTATCAGATCAATCCCATCCCTGTCAAGTCCCCCAAAACACGAGAGGGCATTGCCAGGATTTCAATTGATGTCATAGCCTAGCGCGAGGCTCCAATAATAGACTGCGACGTTTTGGAAAACATTCACTGGGGTTTTAGGTATCGAGCAGAAGGCAGCGGCAGAATCACCTGATATGCCCAAAGTTTACATTGAAGCTTCAAATTTCATCTTTGAAATTAAGGTACAGCTAGAGCCTTTGAATTGAATCTTTCAGAAAGTGGTGTTTGTTTTCTGATCTGCCCAAGAGAAAACTTTGATTGAAAATTCCCCCATAATCTAGCCCTACCGCCCCTCCCCCCCTCTTTTTCTCTTTAGTCCGGCACCTGCAAGTAATATGGATTCAACTAGATCAAAGAGCTATTGCAAGAGCCAAGACCCCTATTGCAGCAGACATCCCCAATGCAATCTCTCCTGTAGGTCTTGGAGATTCAGCTTTGGAACTCGTAGTCTTAATCTTGTTATTCCCCGCTGTAGTAGTCGAAGTGGGAACCGGAAAAGAGTACGTCGGCTGCGTAGCACTGGGATCATACTGTCCATTTGCAACAAATGACTGCAGGCTTTCAATATAGCTTTTGACCGCTGTTGGTAGAGTCTGATACCACTGCGGTGTGTTGCCGGCCTTGAACTCGCTGGCGATGGAGCTTCGAAGAGCAGGTTGCGCTAGCTCCACGAGAACGGAGACGGGAACACCAGTGATTATGGGCCCTATGAGGGAGGGTGCCGGTTGAGGGAGGTTTCCACCGGGGATCACGAAGGAGTAGGTGGCTGTTGCTGTTGCGGTGCCATACTTAGATTTGAGCGCAGATCTATTTGGACGTTTGAGATTTGACTTTTGAAAGGGGAATTGATGAACTTACGCTGCACTTAACGCTGAGGTGATATCGAAGGATGAAGTTTGTGCACTGGCTAAGTTGAAGACCGAGAGAAATAGCAACAATGGAGTGGTCAAAAACATTTTGATAGCAGCTTAGATGTCTGATAGTTGAGAAGAAGGGCGAAAAATGAAGGAAATAACCTGATGTTATTCAACTAAGATCAGAATGCTTCTCAATATGACGGCGCCATGATGGAACCTTATGGTAATATTATGACACGTGCTAGCAACTTTCAGCATTATGTGGGCATGCATTGAATTCAGCAAATAAAAAGCAAGGATTCCTTTGAAACGTGGGGATGCGGGGTAGTATTGAGGGGAATAGAGTGCAGCACCACGAAGAGAGACTTTGTTCCTGCAGGCAATTCTTACATGTGCATGTGATGCCGAATTCGTGTCATTTCTTTCGTGTCGGCTCGGGAATTTCAACGGATGCAGCCACGGCCTATCCTAGAGGTCTCCCTGTTGAGACGCAGATGCCCGTTGATTTACAACCAATTCACTCTCCTTCGAGGTGAGGCTTAAGGTGAGTGATCAGGTCGTGTGCTCGGAGTTATGTATGCATTAATCTAGAGTGATCTCCTAGGCATAAAAAGAATAAAGGTTAGATTTGAATCATTCAAGCGTGTGGTTGAGACTAGAGTGGAAATTATGAGTTTATCTTATTGGAGAAGAATAATACGTCAAGACGAGATATTCATAGTACCGGAAATGTTGCTTCGAAGATACGAGATATCAGGAAAAGAATGTGATATCATATTTATAAAATTGATAGACGGACATATCAAGCTTGTACAATTTGGCAGCTATGAAATCAAAGCCTAAACTTCTCCCATGCTTCAGAGGCACCCGCAACTGGATTTCCCAAGAGCTGTCGCCAGATTATCAGGTCTTGTTTTGCATTAAGTTAGAATCGATAACATTAAAATGGAATGAAATGAGAACCTCTTACAATCAAGTCCGTTCAAAAATCATATCTTCCCCTCCAAGTGCATCTTGTCCATTCGCTTCCTCATATCTTTCAAATAGTACCGTACCGGGTATTGACGAACCGATACCGGCAGATGGCGGTAAACAGCTCGTGTGATTCCAAGGGTGGCCTTGTAGCGCTTATGATGTGCCCTGAGCCCATATTCCTCTCTCAACCTGGGTGGAAGTTGCTCTGCAGTTATCAAGCGAATGAGAGGCAGATTGAGTCTCAGCCACCATGGACCAACTTTGTTGTAAAGTAGATTGTTTGACACATTTTTTGCGTGTGAGCTTATAGGTAATGTCTTGATGTTCTCGTCCCAGTACTTCCAGAAAGCTTGGCGGTTCTCAGGCCACAATTCTGGTGGTACGCGGAGGCTCGTTGCCATGACAGAGTATTCTTGATAAAGTTTGTCTTCCACGGCAGGGTCCATTTTTCCAAACATGAGCTGATGCATATGAACTCCACAAACAAATAAGGTTGAGGCCACCCAGAGTTGAAGGTGTGGATCATTTGCGTTATACCCTGGGCCGTTGACGGGAAGATGGGCTCTGTGGACCATCTCAATAATTGTACGTTTCTCCTCAATCGTGCCCCATGCCATACAGTACATGAAAGTCATCGTGGTGCGAAGCCTGTCACTGGGACGGTAGGCAAAGTTGCTGTACTCGTCGACTCCTTGGGCAACGCCTGGATGCGCCATCTGCAACAAGATTGCAACCCCGCCTGCTCCGAGAAGGATTCCTTCTCGTAAAATCATCTGGAGGTGCTTTGGATCATAACCGGGTTGAAGGCATTCCAGATCCGAAGAAGGAATGATGGATGACTCGTTAGATTTCTGCGAAACCTTCTCAGACAAAATGGAAGGCTGGTGATTTTCCATCTCTGGCTTTGAAGCGGCCATGTTTGCGTGGGAACACATGCTGGTTTTGTTGAATCGTTGAATTTCGGTACTAGTTGTACAGTGGAAAGATCAAGTAGAGTTTTGCGAAATCTTCTTCTGCCATTTGTTTACATAAAGGGAGTTAGACGGCTATGTGGCAGCTATATACAATGCAAAGAGGATCTGACTGATGCCGGTACCTGAATAGCCTTCCGAGTTATTCCAATTCCTTGCACCAGGCGCCACAATTGAGACACCTGAATGAGCTAACACTGAATCATACCCACTTGACTTGAACATGAAACGATAACCACTGTCAATCGTGTAGCATTTCTGGTATCTTCCAATGAAATGAGGTAACTGCTGATTCAAGACACCTCAGCATGTGAATAACTTAGTTAGTTAGCATTAGCTAAAGTTTGGAAATGCCGAGAGGTAAGAAACAGCGATTAGGCATTTAGTTGTCTTTGCACGTTTTCGTTATGAATTCAAAATTTAAAACTGACTCGGAATATTCGAGTCAGCAATCCACCACTTTTTCCCGCAAAAATAAGCGAGTAACTTTAGGGATGGCGGCAAGGGGATGGTGGGGTAGGGGTGAAAATGTGGAGGCGGGGTACTGCAAAGTAGCACTTTGTCGCTCCACATGAAGCTGAGAATGGAAACAAAGGCCGTTAAGTTCCATATAATCTCGATCGTGGTCGTTATTTGAAGTTGTAAGCCGAGTAGCATGTGAAAATCCTGCCGAAAGGTGAATCACCAGACGGCTTATCGATTTCCTCATCGAGTAGAAGGCTGGTAGTTATGGAAGTTATGCAAGAAATGACGCTTTGCAGAATGGTGGGGGTGAGGATCTTTCCGCACTCATGTGATATTTGGGAAGGCAACAACAGAAACCTTTTCCCATCTTCATCATCCCCAGCACCATTTGGAGAAGTACGAACTTTCGAAACCTGGTAACAATGGTCTACCCAGAACAACAGCATGACATATTATCAATGGAGGAGTTTGAAGGAGATTTTGAAGCTGATTATGGAATCTCGAGCAAAAATTCGACCGGGGAGCCCCTGAGCGCGAGTGGAAGCAAATCGGCCCCTGAAATCTCGGAAGTTCGAAATCAGTCTGGAGCTTCCGATGAGAAACCGAGCGTGGAATATATTGAGGATATTCAGACACCGTATTGGGACACTAAGAATGTTGTAGGTGCTGTTAGGAATCTTTCGCCAGCAAAATCTTCATCAGAAAAGATACCTGCGCGGGCTGGATTTTGGCAGAGACGACGGCAACATTACAGGAGATATTGGATCCTGTACACAATCGGCGTTGTTATATCTCTTGCTATTCTACTACCAATTGTGTAAGTTTTTGCAAGCATTTATAATCACTATTTGTTAACTAGAGAGGAGCTTTCTCGTGGTGTTTCCTGCAATTGCTCAAAGGCTCGTGGATAATGCCTCTCTTCCGATATACTCGGCGAGCATTATGCATCCTACTCCAAGTAGTGTTGTATACTCTCTATCCTCATCCCTCAAGATTCCAAATGGGTTAACTGTCGACTTGAAACCTATCACACTGAATCTTTTCACAAAGGATAGCGGGCCAGCAGATCCGTACATCAAAGTGAACCTACCCGAATATCACCTGAGAGGCGAAACCAAAATCAATATCACTGGTCAGACTGTTGATATTTTGGATCAGCATTACTTCGAAGAATTCATGAAAAGTGCTGTTGACAATAAAGAATTTACGTTGTCGGCAAGCGGTGCAACCACTGCATACTTGGGTGCCTTGAAGGCACCTATAAAATTGAACAAAGATGTGAAATTGCCTGGTAAGGGACATGTGCAGATACAAAGGGCAATTTATGTTTACCAGTACTAATGATTGAGTTGCTATTAGGACTTGATAACTTAGCTGGATTTGAATTCGCCAGCGCCGCTATTGTTTTCCCTCCTGACCAAGATGGGACAAATTTAGTGGGCAACGTCACTCTACCAAATCCCACGGTTATCTCCCTTGAACTAGTACGTACAATGAATTATTCACAGTTGAAATTTAGCCCCAGCTGACCTATAAAACTCACAGGGAAATGTTACACTCAACATGATAGTAGGCAACGTTACAATGGGACAAGGCAGAATTGAGAACGTGTTTTTAGTCCCAGGCAACAACACCGTTCCAATCCGAGCAACATTCGACATAAAAACCGCTATCCAAAACCTAGGTGTCATTCTCCAAGCCGAATCAGATGCTCTAACCAGAGGCAACGTTGTTATATCAGCTTCTGGTAATTCAACGATCTACAATGGGGTTCATATTCCATATTATGAAGCAATTCTTAACAACATTTTTGTGACCGGGGAAATGCCTTTGATCAAGATCCTTGTTGACACTTTAGAGCAAGGGCTGTCGACAAATAACTCCTTGATTTCAAGTATACTGACGCCATTGGGCGGTCTAAGTGGTCTAAGTTCGCTGTTAGGAGGATTGACTGGCACAAGCACTCTGTCTTCTTAGCATACGTCTGTGTTGTTTTAAAGTTCGATCCTCTAGTATAGTTGGAAGCCGAGTCCACGATGAACTGGGGAAGTCAAGACTGCTGAAACTTGAAAGGCGCTCAATCAAAATTGATGGGCATTCATGTAATAATCAGTAGTTTGTTTTGTAATTGGAGCCATTCTCGAACTGATGGGAAATACAAAGTGCTTAATTATTCTAGAACTGCGAAATGGTTTATGGGACAAGAATATGTAAATGTCAGAAATCGAGTGAACAGCAAAAGCTGGCACTTTGAAGTCCCCCCTCCCCCTCGGCTGACAGCTTATCATTGCCTCGGCATCGCTCGGGTGTCCAAATAATTAGTAATAAAGCACATCACCTGGAAGATCCACGTCTCGGTTCCCATCTTCCAAGTCCACCAAGCTTCGATGATATAGAAATGTCATCCGCATTTACACTCATACAAGTATCCTCACACAATACCACTTCAGACCTCTGGATTGTAATCAATGACGAGATATACGATGTAACAGAATTCCAAAAGACGCATCCTGGTGGAGATAGCAGTATGTCTTTCTTTCACCGCTCTCACCCACTTTTGAATCTGTTGTCTGAAATCGAAAGAAGGCGCTAATATAACATAACAAGTCTTAAACAAGTGGGCTGGAAAGGATGCCACGAAACCTTTCAGGAAGACACATAATGAGAATATTTTGAAGATGGATATGTATATGAAGCTCTGTGTTGGGAGCGTGAAAGATAATCAAGAGCGTGGAGAGAAGGTATCGACATGGAAGAAGCTCTTATCAAGTCTAGGATTGCGGGGTCAAACATAGCGGAAAAGAATGACCGCGAGGCAGGGAGGAAATAGAGGTGAGTTTGGTCGTACGGGAGAGCAGGCGGTGACAAATCTATCTTAGCCATCACTGACATCTCACTAGAGTTACCCTTCAATAGTGAAAAGACCCATAACACAACTCATTAGCAAACCATAGAAAAGTTGAGTTCAAGTCTAAGGATAGAGCCATTCTAGAGTATTGATATAGCCCATTTCTCCTTAGTCTGTGACGGCAACCCCCTTCGTTATATACTATGCCGGTGGAGCTCGAGAATGCGAACTCGAGCATTCTTCACCAAGCCTTTCTCGATAGACATATTGCGCATGACGCTGCATATTGATCCAACCTTTAATTGCAGTTTGTGCGGTGGTACTCCTGGCTCATTCAACATAGCAAGGTAGTCCGATTCGACGGCGGATGGCAGTTGATCAGCAGGATTCTCCACTTCCTTTACGCAGTCGTAGCTGAGATATGTAGCTAGAACGAAACGGTTAACACCTCGGAGGGAAAAATAGTGCGTGAAGGTTAGGAAAGACTCTGTACATGCCTTCAGCTCCGGATATCCGGGACATCATAAGCTGGTTGAATTCGTCAACACGCAGGTTAAGCGGACTGAGAAAGGAATGAAAGGTTGCTTGTGTTAGATTCGCAAGAATTTCCGGTAGAAATAAGGAATCCGCTGCATCGTCTAATGATTAGACTTAGGAGAGATAGCGAAGCGATACGGTGTGGTCGAAAGGAGGAACCCCGTCTCCGATCTGATCAACCCACTCTGCATAGGTAGGATCTCCCGCATTTCGAATTGGCTGCGTTAATCGTAAGATTTGGAAATGCGTCCAGAGGGATGAGGAGCGAATTGAGCTATCATAGACCGCTGCCCGGGGCCGTAACGTCGCGAAGGACAGGTGCCACCTGGCGGAAGTCACCTAGAGCAAGAAAGGTCTTATTCCCAAATGGGAGCCCATTTTTCATGATTTGTCGGAGCAAGAAATCTACACATTCGATTGCCGCCTTATTAGCCATAGGAAACTCTTCCCACACGATCAGGTCTGCTCGTCGGAGTACCTCTGCCCGTCCAGAGAAGGCAGAGATCTTTGAAACCAGGTTGGAAGCGCTCTCATTCACAGGAATGCCAAACATCGAGTGCGCTGTTCGTCCTCTCTCGTACAGTGTCACACTCAAAGCAGTTGTGCCGGTGATGCAGGCAATACGGCCTTGGCCTCGGATCCGACTGCAGATGGCGTTGACTAAGAAGGTTTTCCCTCGTCCAGCTTTGCTATCGAGGAAAAAACAGCCTCCTCTTCCAATAGAGTTACCAATTCGATCAAAGATATGTCGTTGTTCCATGTTCATCATGTGATAAGACTCTTGACTCTGTTCAAGCAGCACATCTCGACGGGGTAAGAAGGCATCCAATTCCAAGTTCACCTCCCGATCAACTCGTGCTGGCTCCGGCAGTCAAAACTGTGCCAGGCTAGCTCCCTGGCTTTGTAAGTGTCGAGAGATGGCTTGCAGCGCGAGTCGATTAGCTTCTTCTTCGTTATTATTAAGGGCAAAGTCTGCTGAGAGGGCTTCTCGAAAAGTTTCCCAAAGCGTGATGGCTGGTGTCGGTAGGTCAAGGAGCAAGTGAGAGAAGAGAAATCGCAATTGGCCAGGACGGCTATAAGCGGCCACCGCTTCTCTTATGGCACGCACTGCCTCTGATTCATCTTCAAAGAGCCCTAGCGCTGTGGCAGCTTCTTGATAAGTTGAATAGAGTCGATTATGGATGGTCCGGAGGTCTTCAAATCCCAATGCTGATCGATGTTGGAGGAGGACGCGTAAGTAGAACAGCTCGCCGATCCTTGGAGGGATTGAGTGTATGCGTGTCACTACCTTGGCCCCTTGTTGTCGTCGAACCAGTACCTTTCGTCGCAGACCACGTCGAGTTTGCATATTACAGATGATCCATTGATTCGGACTCAAGGGACGGTCTCGGTCTTGCGTTGTGAAGTAAAACTGGGCGTAGAAGTCCGTGTATGTCAAGTCCTTGAATACAGGTTCGCGCGGTCGGCGGAAGTACCAAAGCAGGTCAGACATAAAGGACTGCTCTTCGCCGCGTCTCTGCTTCATTTGGCCCAGCTGGTTATATTCTAGGTGAACGGGCAAGCACCGTACTGGAGGCCGTTTTGACGTCAAATTGAATGAGAAGATCCGATAGACAGCCTCAGAAGATGAGAGATAGCGACCGCTAATATACTCATGGAACTCATCATCCACCACGGCTGTGGTAGATCCGTCTGCAGCCATTTCGAAACGGAATCGAGTCTGATCAGGACCCTTAAAGAGATATTTGTAGAGGTACATGAACACTGTCACCGTGGAGCAGATGTCGACATGGATATGGCAGTTCATATAGAGTAAGAGGCTGGGCATGTATGGCACTACCCAACCGTCTTCCTCTTTGCGGCGTCGGAAGTGGACGCGGCCCCGTCCGTCCATAGTTGTCCGATCTGTTACCGGATGAGGAAAGCCGTAGATGCAACGGCCGTTCTTGTTGCAGCGGGAGACGGCGCGAGTGAGGTGATTTCGGTGATGCATATTAGTTTGAAGGACCACTGCTCGGAGTGCTGGATGCTGACGCTCATCTGGGATTTCCGCAGAGATGATATCGTCCAGTGCATTTAGATGGGGTTCAGGGGTGACCTAAGAGATTATCTGATATTAGAGGCTCTGGTGGCACAGTCTCTGGCAGACTACGAACCTTTAGTAGCATGTGGCAGTGTGGAAGGCCACGTTTTTGAAACTCCACCACCGTCACTATGTAAACCAACTGTTTGAAATGCTTTGTCATGAAGGCTTTCAGGTACTGTAGCCGAACGTGGAATGCGCGACACACGACAGATGGGATGTCGGTGAAATGTTGGCCTTGCTGGAGTCGGTCAGCAATTTCTGGCCACTTTGGGTTAGTGGTCATAGTAATGAAGAAGGACGGCTTGCCCAGTTCCCTTGCCAACGCCAGCGCATCTGCGACTTGATCAGATGCCCAGGCTTGCGAACCCATGAAAGATGCAGGTATCTTATACCGAATTAGATCCGCGTCAGGCCATTGTGGGGTATTCTCAACCGCGGAAGATTGAATGGCTCTGCTGAGCTTCAAGTACGCCAGGCGGGCCTCCTCAGTCCGGGAATATATATCTACGATATACTCGCACGCAAGTCGACCCATAATTGTGAAGCGAGTCTCGGTCAGCAAAAGGTGTCGGTACCACTGGATCTGTGTATACCGGCAGGATACATCCCCTTCAATATCCAGGTATTCTTGATCTGCTGCTCTCTATGGGAAGGGGAAAGTTGAGCTATATCCCCATCCAGGAGTTCCGTGAGGAAAGAGAAGAGGATACTGAAGTGGCTTGTAGTGTCGCGAGAGTATATCGACATAGCGTGGGATATCAGCGCCGTGCCGGAAAAAGACCACCTTGCGTGGATGAACAGTACTCAAATTCTGCGTATTGATAATTGCCGCTAACTCTCCGTCAGCTGGTCGGTGGCGTAACTCGACTGCCACCGGGATGCTCTCGTCTTCGACCTGATCCAGAGTATGGCGGATGGTGGAGATGTAGGGGTTCACAGCCTCTAAAAGATCCCTCACCTGCTGGGTCGCGTCGAGGGGCAAACTATATGCAATCCCCTGGCGTTCCCGGGTTACTTCGTCGTATAGGAACCATCGCATGCTGTGTTCGCCCTCCGACAGGTCCAGAAGGCGATAGTATACCCGTCCAGTTAGGACGACATTAGCAAGGCCATCAAAATATACGAATCCTTCCGTAGCGCCGATAGCGGAAAAGGCGAAGAGATTATTGAGTCGGCGGCTGATCGAAGATATTATACCCGAAGCTCTATCGAGCCACCGCTGAAAGCCGTTAGTTTAGGGCGGTAGTCGGGGAAGTCTTCTCGCACCGCTGTCACAGCACCATCCAATTTCTCCTTTGATAGCAGTGGTGCGCTATAATAGGTGCAAACTTTAGACCATTTCTGCTGAAAAGGAATTACATGGAGATCTGATAGTCGTTCCCACCAAGTTAGGTTCACTGTACTGCGGTGACGTGGCGTGGTAGTAGGGAAGTCCGGTGTTAGGTTGGTGTTCTCGCGACTCTGAAGCTGTCACATATTAGCTCGAGAAACCATCTGGTAGCGTAAGATAAGCCGACCCGTTGGAAATATCGCGCGCGGCTCAGTGCACGGCAGTTATCACACATTCGGTACCGAGGGGAATACCATGGCTGGTAGCAATGTGTACAAACCCAGCCGGCAAGCCAAGTCGGCTGAAGCGAGTCGGACTCGTGAGGTCGCTCATCGAACCGCGTCTCCTATAGTAGAAGCTTCTCAGGACAGGGCAATTCTCAATCACTCCCAAGTTTGAAGATAACTTACCCTAAAATGACTATTGGTTGCAGTAGAAGGCGAAATATCGTTAGCCCGCCTTTGATTCCGACAGATGTCACACGTGGGGTACTGAGAGGATATCCACGGCTGCTGACAACTCTGGCAAATTAGAGTCGTCGAGGATCTGAACGGGACTGGAGCATGGTTATGTGGAAAATTTGGGTTATCAGGTTGATTCTGGGGTTCTCGCCGCCGCCGCCGTGATCGATTGCGAGCACGGCAGCTGTCGCATGTACGGTACTGTGCGGATACCCACGGGCGGAGGCAAGCAGTACAAACAGAAGCAGAAAATGCAGCTGACATTGAGACATTGACTTTTTTGGGTCAAACTTCTGACGGTGGAGGAAAAGATGAATGAACTGATAGTGATCAAGATTGGATAAGGGAGTACCTGGTAGGGAATCCGTCGCCTAAGTAGGCACGTGGGGGGCAACATGCTCGGAAAGTAAGACTGAGAGAGGAAAACAAAGTATGAAACGAAACGATAGAGGGAGTCCGTGCCTAAAACGAATAAGCCTCTCGTCGAGACGTATCAACGGCCAAGGGTGGCGGCGAGGAGGATGAGGATCGCAGTGAAACTTGAGACTTTCTCATTCCTGCACGTTATGCTAGAAATCGAAGTAGAGATTATGAGATGGATTTATG
Source organism: Stipitochalara longipes BDJ (assembly GCA_009732865.1). Taxonomy (NCBI): domain Eukaryota; kingdom Fungi; phylum Ascomycota; class Leotiomycetes; order Helotiales; family Hamatocanthoscyphaceae; genus Stipitochalara; species Stipitochalara longipes. Next base: position 2,358,821 of record ML769337.1, on the reverse strand, counting down.
AGGGACCGCTTGGTGGGCGGAACAGAAGTAAGGAGGAAATGTAGGCGTCAAGGTGGCAGGCAGTCGTTGCGAGAAGGGCCTGCGACCTGAAACGCTCATGCGTCAACTTTGTGCAGGGACCGACACGTGACTGCGCGCCGCACGGACTCGCATAAGGTGACGTTCCTGGAGCATGGGGGACCTGCTTTATGTATTCCTCTCGACGAGTCATCTGGCGTCGCGCTGCGCGCTCCGCATCTAATGATCTAACTTGACTTAGGCCCTCTATTGAATTTTGTTAAAAGTTATGCATTTGATTAACCTTGGGGTTGTCCTCGCAGCTACTGTATGGAGAGCATTGCCGAGTTTTGAGCCAATTAAATGCATTTGACACCTGAGACCCTTGCACGTCTATTGTCGATCGCCTAGGCTCGGACTACCCGAAGAACTTTAAATTAATTACTCTTCGAGCTATCTATAAGTCTATTGCAATATGTGTATAAGGAGCGCCTTAGCTATATAGTTAGAAGAGAAATGAAGCTTCTAGAATATTCTAGCTTAAATAGCCCAATCCTGCTTTGAAATTATTTAGAGTAGTAGCCTACGTATATATATATAAACATCTACTCCCCCAAGGCCCTCTCTATCAAAGTTAGAAAAATATATATAATATAATTCGAAGGCTACTCTACGAAAATAGTTTTTCGAGCCCATAAAAGTCTTCCGGATCAGGTGCTCCATGTATTACTAAGAGACGTTCAACCTCTCTATGACTACTCAGTGCCGCTAGTTGCAAGGCAGTCCAGCCACTTTTGTTCTCTATACTCATATCGGCGTCTCGGTCAAGCAGCAGCTTGACGACAGCCGCGTGCCCCTTCTCAGCAGCCCACGACAGCGGCGTCCGGCCATTACCGTCTTTGGCCTCGAGCTCGGCGCCCTTGTCGAGCAGCAGCCTGACGGTACCCTTGTGCCCGCGCACAGCAGCACACGACAGCTCAGGTGGGGGTCGAAGGAGGAGCCGTAGCAGTACAGCAGCAGGAAGAGCTTGGGCAGCCAGCTGTGAGTGATCAGCAGGATCTGGTCGAGGTCGTCGACCTAGACGACTCTAAAGACAAGGCAGCCACCGAGGATCCGCCAGCCACGCAACCTGAGATGGACGGGAATGACGAGCACCGTTTTCGACTACGTAGTATACAAACTCGGGAGCTTCCTGGACGCCAGATAAAGATAACCCAGTATCGACTCATATAGGGGCAACGTCTAAACAGGTCGGATTCTTGGCTCAATGAAGACAATATACAGATATTAATGCCTTACGTACCAAACTCTCAAGACTTGGCTCTACCTATTCGAGTTCATAAGATACGCTATAGCTAGCGCAAAGGCCGAAAAGTTTTCAAGTACCCTGGTCAATGCGTTCGGTCTCGATAACAACACCTAGATCACTAAAGATTAATTAAGAATCTCACTCAGCCCTATATTAGTCCTTGAGCTCAAAGGTAAGCAATTGCTTTATAAGTGCCCCCCTATGGAAACCTTAAGGAATAGGTTACTAATAGAATACACCTCGAACAGGGTCTTCTCCATTAAGCAAAGCATAGTATAACGTTCTTCTCAGATATTCAGTAACTCCGATTAGATACGAGCACGGCCATACGCCACGAGCCTCTCGAAGCTCTTCTGCCTCAATAGACCCGGCGCTAAAGGGCGAGCCTATAACGCGGAAGCGAGGGCACTAAGACGCGTATATAGAGATAAGTAGTAACACCCACCATTCCACGAATACCGATAATAATCACGACGCCTATAATACGAGCGACGAGGATCCACGACCCGCAAAGCAACGAAAGCTACGCTTAGCGCCTACCGTGACTTCGCCTCTCCACCGACGGTCTCCCGACCCGCCCTTGACTACGATAACTGAGATTGAATATACATAGTCTCAGTATAATCACAGATGTTCGTTGAACTTAGTCAATAGTAGCTACCGGTATACCTCGCAGACTTCTCAAAGCCCGCCTACGGTATTAGAGGCGGCCCCAGTTGCTGAGTATTAGGAGTGGCCCTTCCAAGGCTTCCTTAAACGCACCAGGATTGGAGATGATGTGACGTATAATCTCGAGTTCAAACTACCATCAATCTCGGACGCTGCTGCACATTCTCAGATACACTAAGCGCCGTTGAAGCCAAAGAAGAGCAAGGTTTCATGGGTAGAAGACGATATAAAGCTGGCCTAGATGTGGAACGATGGCCGTTCGTGGGAATATATCTTTGCTCACCTCCCTCACCGGAGTGAAGGGTCCATCCGTGTGCGCTGTTCGACAAAATTCAAAAAGTGACCTCGTGCAGGAGCCGGTCGTTCTTGAATTGGAGGAGCAGCCGATTGCTTCGTTGACGTCGGGGGTCCTGAATTGGAGAAGGTCGAGCCGTCAAGCAGCGATGATGATGACGATTCAATTGATGGAGATTCTGGCGCCGAGCAATGCCGTTCGAGCACCAGCAAGCACAACTGGCGGTCAGACCCAGATGAGCAGCGCTTGCTGGCATGGAGGAAAGAGGGCAAGTCTTGGAAGTGGATCTTCCGCAAGTTCCCCGGCAGGACTGAGCAGGCAGTACGCCAGCGCTTGAGCATTATAAAGCGCAGAGGTGAGTAGGCTTCCTCCTGCAGGTGGATGACGTGGGAGTAGGTATGGTCAAGGAAAACCGGGGTTCAAAGCGAGAAGAATAGGGATCAGATGCATTATACAATAAGTCGCGCGTTCATCAGGTCAGATATCCTTGTATCTTGCGCCGGTTTTATTACCCAACAATTCATCGCCTAGATTTTGATAGCATCTGCCACATACCATGAAGCAGCCAAGATTTTTTCGCCATCCACTTGTGAAGGCCCTTGCTACTGGCTGCTTCGAAGAGGAGACGTCGCCAATCAACATCAGAAGCCGATAAGACCCACCTAATAGATTGTGCGAGTGAGATCGTTCTGGATGGAGTTGAAGGCTCCTCGAGAGCGTCTATTTCAACCAGTTCAATGGCTAGGAAGCGTGGAAAACCCACTGCAAATTGAAGAGGGAGAAGTCTAGCAAAACCCCCAGTCGATTATACTATGTAGAAACCAGTCAGCTGATGCCCGCTGTAACGTAGAGAAACCGTCAAATTTGTACGGAGAGAAAGATGTACCCTTTGATGTTATATTCGCTGTCAACGATAATGTTCGGTGGAGCCAAGTCTTCGTGCGAGACCACCAACGGAGAGTTTTCAAGAGCAGGATGAACGACCCTCGACGCCAATGCTCGCTGAGTAAAGCAGTCTCACGTCGCTTAGAAAGGGTTACAGCAGGAGCGGATTTCTATGGTGGTGAGGTCTCGCAGTTGTCCGAGAATTAAGTAGCTGCTGCGCGAGAGGCAATGAAAAATGATGCGTCACGTTGGCCGTAGGAAAATGAGCGAAGGGATCATTTTCGTGGGTCTAGTGAGTTAAATTACTTTTAAACATGGGATTGCTCTGATGGAAACACCTCCTTCCAGAGACATCCTGTGGACTCTCTTCTGAGGGGATTTCCATCAATCCCGGCAAGTGGAGGTGCTTCCGCTTCCGATTCGGCGATATCTCTTGAAGGACTTCCACCTGCTTCAAAATCTCTGAGCGCTCGAAGTCAACCAACATAACATTTCTGATCTCGGGATTCCATAGCACATTCGGTGGCCGTACATCACCATGCTCTACTCCGCAATCCAACATCTTTGTAACTGCCCCACTCGTTTCCGCAGCCAAATCCCGTCCAATGACGAACTTCAAATCTTTATATACCTACTCGCCAGCCCATGATATGAGTAGCATGTGAACTATCCTGACCCCGACGTTAAGGAAGTAAAGGCAGACGAGAGAGATGTTCCCAAGGTAAACTAGTATAAGCTCTCCTTGAACATTATTCAGGTGTTGGTACACTGACCCTTCGTGCTTCAACCTAGCTTCGAATACCATCACAGTCCCTTTGGCAATGAAAGTATATCCATACCGCTCCAGAGTCAGCCTGAACAGAGTGCCACGAGCACCTTGCTTTCCAAGTGGCTCACATCCATTGTCAAGGTCTTCGGCTTTTCAAAGGGTTCTGGGACGACATTGACACCTTTTTGGAAGTCGAAAAAAACGTGGCGAGGGTCGTTGATGAGCTTGATTCTGGTGTGCCATGAGTTACTGGCTCGTAGGCTGAATACGACATTCCAGGACTGGAAACAGTGGGAAATGCCAGCTGAGCCTGGCCGGAGAAATTGAATGGAGCCTCATGTTTGGCCAGCAGTCATGGTCGTGCATACAAGACGACATCAGTAGGCCGACAAGCTGCCAGCCCTATCTGGGTTAGCTCAAGCATTCCAAAACAAAACCGGTTTAGCATACCTCGCAGGACACTTAGATGATGTGGATTTTCTCATCAGCCTTACATGGCATACGTGTGGCCCGATCCTAGATTCTGGAAAGCTGTCGCACTCCACAAGATACCAGGCGCCTTCATAGTCTTGGTTAGCCCTCGATACCGTTTGTCGCATACAATAGGCGATAGAACCCGAGAAGTTCTACACCTGGACCATATTTCCAGAAAATCGTATTCTGGCCAAGAAAGTATATCCGACCACAGATGCTTCGACTGGGGCTCTTGTTAGCGGATATGTTGTAGTGCGAGGTTTCTGTTTAGAAGCAACATTAGAATAGAGAGGGAATGGGCAGCTGGTGGGAGGGGGCTACCTGCGAAGAAATAAGAAGCGAACAGAAGATAATGAAATCTTCGTGGATAGGTTAATGCCAGAGCAGAAGAACAAGACCGTTACATTATGGTATATTGGGAAAAAAGAGCGAGATAGCGAGCAGTTTCAAAGTCATGAGATGATAATACTTGAGAAGGTCGTGAATAGGACGTATCGAAGGATTGGCTGGTTGTCTCAGTCAGGGAAGAATGGGTACGCCTTCGTTTAGGAGTACGAGAACTTTTTGAAAACCTTTGCAATTATTTGGAAGCCGCTTCTCTCTCAGCAAATCCAGTGCTGTACATAACGTAGAAAGGCCCTACTCACGCAGACGCAACGTCAACCATGATCTTTCCCTTCGCTCGTCCAGTCTTCAGTTTCGCAAATGCCTCTGGCGCCTGCTCAAACAGAAACTTTTGATCAATCACAACTCTGACCTTCCCTTCCTTCACCCACTCTATAACCTGCGACAAGTCTTCGAGTTTTGCATCTGGCCAGAACAATTCACCCTTCCTCTTTGCGCCTCCAAGCATAGCAGGAACTGCTTTCTTCCTAAGGAGATTAAGCCCGTTTTCCAATGTCATGTCGAGTGTGATTCTTATGAACACAGCATCAGGCGTTGTGTAGTTATGACAGCCCCAAAACAGCCCCCAGTCATTGCCCACGTTATCAACAACATGATCGTATTTTCGTCCGCTAGCCGTCAGAGCCTCGAGCACACTGCCTTTCTTGTAATCAATGACTTCATCTGCACCCAGGCTTTTGCACAATTCCACATTCGCTGTTGAGCAACTAGTGGCCACATAACAACCCAACAGCTTAGCCATCTGAATCCCAAGCACACCTACCCCTCCTGAGCCACCATTAATGAAAATCTTGTCACCATTTTTGACTCTGAGGGCCACAGATTGATAGGCGGTCAATCCTGTCACCGGGAGAGCAGCAGCGTCGACGAGACTGACCCCGTCTGGGATAGCAAGTATGGCGTCATTATCTGCAAGAGTATATTCGCATAGAGACCCAAGTGAATTGAAAACCCACTTGCTAGGTACGCCGAAGACAAGCTGGTCAGCTTTGAATGGCGACTCTGTCCCAGAAGTGATTATTTGGCCTGCGAAATCGAGGCCGGGGGTTGCTGGTTTAGAGATCAATAGACGGCTGATGAGACTTGCTTCGGCATTCTTGTAGTCAGCCGGATTGAGTGCCATTGCGATTACTTTGACAAGATTTTGCTTCGGCTTGGGCGTCGGGACAGGAGCGTCAGGGTTCAATTTGAGGTTCTTCTCAATGCCTCCTTCAGTTGTCGTATATTGCCAGGCCCGCATCTTTGCCGCCGGGATTGGTGCAGCCATAGTGAGAGTGCTGTACGTTACTCGTTAGCAGTTGTAGGTACTGGTGAAGTCAGAGGCAATATGAGATCTTACGACCTTTCGTGGTCTTACCTTCCCGCCTAATCCGCCTTGAGGTACGAGTAGGAACACTATCGCGTCAGACTTCTTCTCCTTTTTGGAAAGCTCGTAACAAAGGATACAGTCAAGCTCTGCCTTTACAACGGGAGAGCTTGGCAATGACAAAGCTAATTTAAGGTATTTCGTGATGTCTGAGCTTTTAAAAACAGTCACTCTCACCTGAAACAGATCATAGGTAGGTAAGCTTGTGAAATGGCGCCATGCTAGATCTGGATTAGCGCTTACGAGGACAAGCACGATACCCCTTACACCTCTCGCGTGCTCACCGCCTCGTCTCTAGCTGAAGCAGGCGAGTCGGGGCCCGGTACTTCGCTCAGTGCGCTGACCTCTGTCGTTGGCGGCGCTTCCTTTGGCTCCGCCACTGTAGCCTTTTGAAGCTTCGATGAAGCTGATTCCATTATTAAGTATGATTGTGAGCAATGGCCGAAAGGTCTCACTACATTTCGTCGTGAAAAGCTGCAGCGTTCTTCTGTGCGGCGCTCTTTCCGATAGCGGGGTTCGTTCGTGCCCATAGCGTATGCATGTGGGGACAGCGCACACCCCTGGGACCTTAAGTACGGGAGTAGGGCAATTGCTGACCGCTGGTCCCCTATTTTTGCTAAGCGAGGACAATGTCAGCCCTACCACTACTGCCAGATATTTCTCTTCCACCACTATCTTATTGCTTTGAGGACGCTTACGGAATGACACCAGCGCAAAGTCTATGAATACAAAGTATATTACCCCCCAGGTCCTTGCTATAAATGTGCTTTAGAGCCCACCTCCAGATGAAGTTGCCGGTTTTCCCGAATTACAGGTGTTTCTATTGCTATCTGAAGCCACCCATCATTCAGCCACTCCCTTCACCAGTACCGTGTTATCACCATAAAGGGCGACTCTCTCTTCAGGACATCCAGATCACGAGGGTTACATCCAGAACATGCGTAGTCATGAAATCAGCGGTTGAGGTAGTATTCTTGAGGAGTTTAAACCCGTGATCTCTACACTAGAATCATTTGTGTTTCGGATTTAGTCTCCCTTCCTGAGCCCGGTTTTGCAAGGACATGTGAGAAGTTATTTCGTCTCTGCTTTCTGTTGCATATTGTCGTTGAATGGAATTCTATCTGAATAAGCTAGGGGCATTTATGCAGAAACTAGAACCTTTCACTTGTTCTGTAAAGTAGTCAAAGAATGAAGTGTTATTTAACGACTTCGAGACAGACCCCTGTAAAGTTGAATTGTTTTAATTAGATAGGGATAGAGATCCGTAAATTTTAATGTTGAAGAGGTTGTGAGCTTCAGAACGCGTGTGCATGCTGCAAGTAAGGGTAACTACTAGGAGGAGATTTTGGTTTGCCATATCTATTATAATGCTTCTATAATTGTCTGAATCGACACTAATGTCAGATGATATTAGTTGTAAGGCACAGTTAAGAACTATCTAGTAGATCCATGTCCCAACATACTCGTCTTATTTACGATTGAAGACTTGCTGGCTTATGATCTACGAATCGCTGTATCTCTTCAATACGTTCTTTTGCGCTGTTTCTTGAAACTAACACTACTTCATGTGCAGTTAGACTCGACCTTATCAATCCCACTCCGGATCCACTATAGACAAAATTTAGTCCTTACAAAGATCCGGAAGATTCAATATAGAAGGGAAAGACTTACGCCCAAACAATTTTTCTAGTAACATCATCACATTCCATGGCAGCGTTATACTTAAGCATTACCTCTTCCTTTGCATGGCCGGTAGTAAAGTCTTTGTAGCTGTCGCCAATTATAGCGCGCCCATCATATTGAACTGGCCAAAGATATCTTGTTCCTTTAATATCATCATGAATGGTAGATCTGCAATATGGTTGTTAGGCAGGTGTTTACTCATTAGCAAAGATAACATAATACTTGATAGTTGAAATACCGCCATCGGTTGTTGAAATCATTAGGGACTTAGTGCTAACAGATGCTGGGCACTCTTCTGTCACCACGAACTATATTTATTATTTAGTAAACTATTATAATATTCGAAGGACCAAACTTACTCTTGTTCCCATTGCCACACCTTCTGCCCCTTGAAAATTGTCAGCTAGGATTAATATTTCAATGAATGGAATGCAAATACCAAGAGCTAATGCAGCAGCAATACCTCTGCCATCCATAACACCTCCAGCAGCGACAATTGGAATGCCTGAATTCTTATACTCATCCGCCAACATGTCACTGATCTCCGGAACTAAAGTGATTAGACCTGCTCCTTGCGCGCTCTGGTGCCCCCCAGCATCTGTTCCCTGCACGACCAAGATGTCACAACCATCGTTGACAGCCTCCCTAGCCGCCTGTACGCTACCAATTTGAACAAATACTTTCAAGCCCCATGCTCTACCCGCGGCTTTAAGTGCTGTAATGATGCCGGCGTGTTGATCACGAGAAGCTGGTGCAAAAAGCCAAACAGCTATAGGTTTGTATTCTACCAGTAATGGAACGATCGCTTGCGAAAAGTTGATAGGATCGAACGTTAGAAAGCCGACGCCAATTGGAAGTATATCTGAAGAACTAGGAATGCACAAAAGTGTTCGCGCAAGAGATAGTTCTTCAGCAAGAGTTGAAATCTGCAAGGAACCCGGGCGGAAGTCAAAGCCTCCTCCTATGAATCCTAGGTAGAACCGGTCAGAATATTAATCTCTTTGAAAAGTGGCGCGTAGCTAGTAAGTACCGAGACCTCCAGCTTGTGTGACGGCGGTTGCGAGGCGAGCATCGGTAAACTCGTACATTGGCGCATTGCAAATTAGAGGCGATGAAGTGCCCACAAACCAAGTCTGAAAAGGCGTAATCGAAGCAGCACCCATGATATCGTCTAGCTATTCTTCGTTGGTGGTTTTATGATATCTGAGTGATGGAGGATATGGGTGGGTAAAAACTCGATTAAAGCAGGATCCTGTCTTGTTGGAAACAAGCAGCCTTGCGGCACAACTCGTTTCGGAGCATTTTTCCCCGTATCGATTGCGATTAGTGACGTGTTCTCTTCGCTTACCGTCGGTGTCTGCCAGCGGAGGAGCCTGCCCGCGGAGAAGTTTACTCGTGGAGAAGCGTACTCGTGGAGAAGCGTACCCGCGGAGATTGTATATAGTAGAGCATTGCCGGCCGAGGAAACAAATGCGCTATCACCGTGCTTACATCACAGAAGCAAGGGCGTCCTATCAGCAAGTATTCCACAAACAGTGTTATGGGCGTGTCATCGTAAATGTCATTATCTTGGGAGCACGCGAGCTAACCTGTCGGAGACTGTAGTGATTTGTAACATAAAAGTAGTGGGTATAAGTAAACTAGTTTCAGACCAGTTTGAAGACAGAAATTAAAAGAAACAAAAGCTTTCAAACAGTCTCTATTCAGCAATAAAATCGCAAAGTTCCGTACATGTCTCCGTCACGCGATAAGGTCTTTGTAATCATTGGCTGCGGTCCAGGTATCGGCGTTGCAACAGCAGGCATTTTTGCAGCACACAGCTTTGATAAAATAGCGCTAATCGCACGCAACACCCAGGGTCTCGAAAACTGTCGTGCTACAGTCTTAAAGACAGCCAAGTTAGCACAAAGGGAACCTTGTTGAAAGGGTGTCAAGAATCACATGACTTACCTCCGCAGATCGCTCTCACCCATATGTATATAGTACTGGCTTTGCCCACCCTGATTCAGGTCCTTAAGCAATACAATTATCTCTTCTCTCATCCTCTCAATTCAATAAACCTGAGGTTAAATGCTGGGATGTGGATATTACTCAATCAGCAGCACTGAATGCGGTTCTGATTGAAGTGGAAAGAATGGGACAAATCTCTTGTGTCCTTTTCAACGCTGCTAGAGTTGGGACTAGCGAATTTTTCGACTTTACGGAGGAGGACCTGATCAATGACTTCCAAGTAAGTGATGATTAATAAATATCAATGACAAGAATTAAAATAATCCATGTGCTTGATTCTAATTGCCAAGCTAATGTGTTGATTTCATAGATTACGAATGTGGCCTTATACACGACTGCGAAGTGGGCTATTCCGCTTTTGCTTAATGAAGGGCAAGACCGACCAACGCTGCTAGTTACAAATGGTACACTCTGGTAGCAGCCAATCCCCTCGGAGTTCTCGCTCTCTATGGTCAAGACTTCGCAGCGAAACATGGTGCAAAGCCTCCAAAAGACATACAACGACGTACATATAGCACAATTATATGTCGCTGGTAATGTAAGCCCGGAGGATAAGATCCGAAGCCCAGAACTGGTCGCGATGAAATTTCGAGACCTTTATATGCAGGAAAAGGGGTCTTGGAGCCGGGAAATGGAGATATAAGTCTGGGCTGGCAGAAGGGCATCCTTTGACTTGAATTGTGTCTCACCAGGTTGAGCAAGAATTATGGCTGTATTCACAGCACTGGCTGGGAATAACTATATCTTTGCACTAATCCAGAATCATCTCTGCAACCCTTGGCAAATGAAATAGATCTTAAATTATTCTTTTGGGCGGACTCTTAATGCTTCCCTGGGGTTCTCAGGTTGCTCTTGACGACCTCGCTGATCACTTTCCTGGAGAAGTGAAACGCCTGGCAAAGGGAAAGCAACAGTCTAGACAAGTTTTGGGAGATAAGCATAGAGGAAGTAAGCATTAGAAGGTATTAGTAGAAGGAATATTTGTACTAGCATTAAGCAAATGGTTGATATTTTCCTCCCTCGTCCACACCCAAGCCAATCTTTCCAATCGTGGTCTTCGATTCAATTAGCTCATGCGCTTTTTTCAGCCCTTCAACTGTCAACTGCAGTCGCCTCGTTAGAGTGCAATGGATTTTGCCCTCGTCAATATGCCTCGCCAGGTTCTCTATCATCACATGCTGCACCTCTCTATCAAAATTATGATATCCTCTGGTTCCTAACCAGCACCAGGCGAAAGTTAACGACTTTGATAGGAATTGCGTCCCGTAAAAATTTACTGGTGACTGTACGATTGAACAAATCTTCCCTAGGGGCTGGCAGATGTCCGATGCGACAGAAAGATACTGCTCAGTTGATGCTAGAATAAAGATATACCTGTGCCATTCAACTGTTAGCCAGTCTTCGCTGATGATGTATCATGTCAAACTTGCTTGATGGGGATATCCAAACTCAACTCAGCAATCTGCGCTTTCAAATCGCGTCGATGATCAATCACATGCGTCGCCCCATTTTTCGTCACCCACGCATTAGTATTGTGCCTTGAGGCAGTGGCTACTACCACTGGTAGTCGCAGTACATAACGTGCAAGCTGCGTCGCTACGGACCCAACTCCGCCGGCTCCGTTAATAATCAGGATTCCGGCTTGCTCACCCACAGAAATGTCCAACCTCTCCGCCATCTCCCATGCAGTTCCGTATGTAAGCGGCATGACAGCAGCTTCTACGAAATCAAGGGTTTTCGGTTTATGGCCTACAGTGCGTTCGTCGACGAACTGGTATTCTGCGGAAGCACCTTGCCGTGTGGGTGCCCCTACGTAGAATACTTGGGCCCCGGGCTGAAAGTATTGCACGTCGGGACCGATGGAGATCACGACTCCGGCAGCTTCGGGTGCGATGATATGGAACGGGCGGGGAACGTGGTCATAGTAGTCTGGAGCGTCGTCATATGTTCCCGCACGGATTTTGGTGTCGATTGGGTTAACTGAGATTGCTTTGACTCTGAATAGAAGGTTGGAAAGTGAGCTGGAGATGCCGGTTAAGGAGGCGTTTACTGTACGAGGATATCACGACCTGTTGGCTGGCCTGGTAGGGGAACTAGACGAGTCTCGAAATTCGAAGGAGGTCCATACTTTGACACTCCGATTGCTTGCATAGCTCAAAGGGCAGTGAAAACTGTAGTGGATGATATGTGAAGTCAGAGATTCGATAAAGGGTTTTTCTGTGGCCGATTGGGGAATAAAGTCGTTTGAAAACATGGCCAAATATGTCTTATGTAGTATTTTATTACCCATGAATATAATATGGCGATTACCCAGCAACATACGATATAAAAGTCCAAGGCAGGAAGAAAACACTTCAACGAGTAACATCTAAGGGCTCGAGATGTTGTATCGGATGTTGACCACATCATACGAGTCATATCTTTCAAGGGGATCCCTGAATTATAAAGATCATTCGATCCCATTCGGATATAGGCAAGGATTGAGGCGATATTGCAAAGTAAAATTTCACGGGACTACTTAGACGAGGAGGCTATCTTAATTATACCTTGACATTACTCAGTCTCTTTGGCACATCGATCTATATAAAACTACTGCTTGGTGCTCCCTTTGGCTGCTTAGGTAATCGAGGGGTTGTTGTCTGGGGCGGGAGTTTTGTTCGATAGCGGCCCCACTCATGGTCATGTATCTTTCCCACAACCCAGACAATCGGTCTTTATTAATTCCCTCTATCAGAATAATCTAAATTTAAACTATAAATTTAGAATCGAGGAATTCATAATAGGAGAGGTAAGTTAAGCAAAAGGGTAGGATTTGGGGAAAGGGGAATAAGTTAGTGGCCAAAATCTAGCAGTCAAAAACAAAATTAGAGTAGTCATTGCATTGAAATCCTGGAAATTATTTTTTGGAGCTTAACCTGTTCCAAGAGCAGATAATGGTTTCGTCTCGAAAAGTGAAATCCGAGAATCGCATGCTCATTTTACACGCAATGGATAAGATTGCGTGCCTTAGATAATTATTATTATTCAGCATTTCATGCTGCAGCAATTCTGTATTTGGGAATAGCTCCATTGTCCTCAATCTATGGTCATATGTGGCAGTACAGTAATTTTTCAATACTGTAGAGAAAAAGTGAAAGTGCACAGCATGTGACAATAATTTCCTTCATCTCTGCCCACAACGCTTGTCTGAACATGCGGGGCGGTGATTCAAGGTAGAAATAAATTAAAAAAACATAACGAATCGTTTTCTCTCACTGCAATGATTAGTAAATGTTGATTACCGGATTGAAACCTGAACTTCTATTATTGGGAGGAATGTAATCGAGGTGCAGCCGGGCGACCCGGCGAAAAGCAACTTCGCCATATTCAGTTAAGCTCGACAACTTCACAAATTTACCACCCTAATCGCAAAGTTCTTTCTTTTACTAGAAAGTTAGAACACACTCAGCCTTCCAATAATCAACTTTCACGAACGAGGTCGATTAAAGAGGCAAGATGGGAAACAATTCAGAAGTCAGCGATCTTGAATATGTACCTGCATCTAAATCTAGAGAGCACAAACCTTCGGTAACGGTCATACAACTACTACGGTCGCGATTATCTGCTTTATGGGCATTGTTGGGTTTGGATTTTGTGACCGTTCTTATGATGCTCAAGTTAGCTCTCAAGTTTTTTCCTGACTAGAGAAGTACTTTGATTGACCATAGTACAGAGGCGCACTACCGCCGACTCTCGGAATGGCTATGTTAGGCTCCATTTCCTATTTTCTGCTTCTTTACTTATGCCATGCCAGATACCAAGCGACTTCGGTAGCAGACACATTTCAGACAATCGGATACCTCGTCCCAATCATCGCGTCTCTCTGCCTGTGCATGTTGCCCAGAGCTAAGTTCGTCGAAATGATGTTATTGAATGCTGTACAATGCACCTCTTCCTTGGATGAATGGAAATAAAAACTAACTTTTGTGCAGGCGAGTACAGCCCTGGCATATGCGCTCAGCCTCCTAGCTGCTTATTGCGGTCTCCAAGCTAGATGGCACTCATTATCAGCGGCCGAAAATGCAGCAGTGAACGAAGAGCTTACAGCAGCTGCTAATAGAGGAACTATAGCGACACTAAAGGAACTTCCATACAACTCTTCTGCGGCAGTGGTGTGTGCAATTTGGCTAATTTTCTATGTATGGTAAGCTTCAGCTTCAGAAATATTGAATTGCCATCTGCCGTTTGCTTACTCGAAAATATGAGCGACAGGCTTTCTACAGCCATTCGAGCGAGACGGAAGCATCTATTCTTTCCTTCTGTCATGTTCTGTATCTACATCAATATTGCGATGCCATACACATCGTTTATGCCCAGCTGGGGACTCATAACAACACTCTTGCATCGCATTACAATCGCATTCCTGACTGGGTATTCATTGGCAATCTTGGTGGGTTTGCTGATAGTTCCGGTCTCATGCAGACGCGTTGCGTTCAAAGAGATTACCGGATATCTCCAGCTCACGAGGAAGGTATTGAAGCAACAGGCATCCCATATACACAAACTAAAAACGCTCGGCGCCCTAGACGATCATATATTGGTCTCAGGCTCGAATTCTCTCCTCACTTCGCTATCAACCGAAACTTCTGCCCAGGATGTATGGAGCATTAGCGATATTCGAGAAACTTTGGCCCAACTCGACATTCTTCATAGTAAGATTGGAGAGGATATTTCCTACGCCAAGCGTGAGGTGGCCTTTGGGTGCATTACTGCGAACGATTTTGAAAAGTTGTCCGAAAGAATCCAGGAGTTGTCTATTGTGTTGACTGGCGTGGACAATATCGGGACAATGCTTCGCAGACTAGTACGATCTGAAAGCAATAAAGCCGACTTCTCAGTTGGAGGTGCAGGTGAGAGAAAGCAAGAGAAAGAGGAAGAGAAAGAAATTGAGGATGCGATGAGAATTCTCGATATCACTTTTCTTGAATTCGCGGATATCATTGACAGTGCGATAAATCATAGCTTGCTATTGCTCGAACTCAACGAACCGCGGAAACAAGAGCAAATGAATATCAGGAAGCAGTTCAAGATAAATATCTCAAATATCGAAGCGTTCAGTGGAGAGTCGACTCCAGGGGACTCTCAATACTTCAGTGCTCTCGAAAAGCGAGTTGTTGCCTTCCAGAAACTTAGAATAACCAGCTTGGAATCTTGGAAAACAACAACCGCTCTCGAACAAACCCAAATGACTTTTAATTTTGCTGCTCAATTTCCAGGACTACGTTCTAATGATGACAAGATACCACCGACGAGGGCTCAGCAAGAGCTGTTGCTCCTTCTTTGGGTAAGTTCAAGCTCTGCCCATGAACTGTCTGTCACTAAGGGATTTTAGATAGAGAATCTTTTCAACACTGGAACAACTTCTATTCTGAAGCTTTCAAAGTTCGCAGAAGACAAACGGAGAAGTGGGAAGATGGATACGAAAAGATTTATCTACCCTAGTCTTCAAGTTCTAAAAGAATGGCTTTTTGATGCCTTTTCGACGGACCGCAATGATCAAAATGTGGCAGGAGAGACCAGCACCGTACGTTTCGAAGACTCGGACTTTCAACATCGAGATCCGGAACATCTACCACCACAAAACTGGTATGAAAAAACTGGAACTGTCTTGCGACACTGCTATTTTTTCATTGGGTCGGAGGATTCTTCTCTTGGGCTTTGGGCAGCATGTGCTACCATGACAATTGCCATATTAGCCTTCTTGAAAAACACGCATATATTTTTCATTAACCAACGAGTTGTATGGGCTTCGGTTTCCATAGCAGTCAGCATGAGCCCAACCTCCGGATTCAGTGTTTTTGGCCTTTTTGGAAGAGTGATGGGAAGTGTTTTGGCTATGGTCTTCACACTCATCAACTACTACATAGTAGACGGCCATACCGGGTAAAACTCCTTTTCTATGGCTCAAACTCGCTATTGCTAACCAATTTAAAAAGGGGGATAATTGCGCTCTCTTGGTTATTTATGAGTCTAGGTGCAATTCCCAGAAATAGAAGAAGATTTCACTGTGATTAGCTAATTCTCAGTAGACACGTGGATCATCATCAAAATACCGCGTCAGGCAGTGATTGGAGTTTTGGGACTAGTTACTCACGTTATTATCCTCGGGTAAGTCCAATTCCCATCTTGCTTGTAGAATTCCGTTTGATTCATTTTCCCAGGTATATAACCCAATATCGCAAGCTCGGCGTTGAGTTGGCATCAGTTAGCGGGCAGGAATTCTACCCAGTCTATATACTTGGGCCGCAGAGTTAGTTTTCCTTATTCTTCGCCCCCTTCATCTATTTAAATAATATAGGACTGCTTTGCGTTACTGCTGGCTGCTGCTCTGCTTTCTTCTGGACGCTTTTTCCGGGAGTTGCAAGAGATCGTAGCGAGTTGCGAAAGGGCCTCGGAACATCCCTTTATATTCTCGCAAATTATTATTCCTGCATCAAGGCAACGTTTCAATTGAAACTCAAGGATTCGGACTCAAGCCTAGCACAACCTTTACTCAAGTCCAATGAGCGGCTAACCCAAATTCGACGACATCTCTATATCAAGCAGATCACTATCGCCGAACAACTCAAGGAACACAACAGCTTCCAAAGCTGGGAACCGAATTTAGGAGGGAAATTCCCCTCCAGGACATATAACAGTATCACCAGTACGATTCAGAAGTAATTGCCACCGCCCCCAAACTGCTATCTGAACATCCACTAACGAATTGATCTGGAAGGCTTTCAGGGCACCTTGCCCTGCTTTCACTGACAGTTCAAAACCTACGGTCTTCAATCGATTCCCCAAGTGAGAACAGCGTCTGGCACGATGATGTTGTCTCCCTCTGCAAAATGCTTGACATGACCGACTACTCCTTCGCCAACATCCTCTGCATTCTCTCCGCTGCGCTTGATAGCGGACACTCACTGCCGCCTAACACGACAGCACCACCATCGTATCAACTTGATCATGCTCTTACTCAGCTTGATGGTGACATTTTCAATTTGGAGCATATTGTAAACCCTGAATATTGTGCATTTGCTGCAAGCCAGATGTTATCAGCGGTCATCAGGGAGGACCTTGTTATGCTTGTTAGGTAATTTCTCATGACCACTCTCCCTGCTAGGACGCTGACAATAGGTTTTAGTGATGTGAGATTGATTGTTGGGGAAATTGACTTTTCGGCCGCAGTTGACTTCTGAGGGGTTTTCTGCGGTATAGTTCCGACCTAAGTTAGCAGCGAACAGCTTGAATCGAAATCGATGTGCAGAACGGGTGGGAGTTTCAAGTAAGACTAAC
The DNA here is from genome assembly GCA_009732865.1 of Stipitochalara longipes BDJ. Classification (NCBI taxonomy): domain Eukaryota; kingdom Fungi; phylum Ascomycota; class Leotiomycetes; order Helotiales; family Hamatocanthoscyphaceae; genus Stipitochalara; species Stipitochalara longipes. The sequence goes on along the minus strand of ML769337.1, from coordinate 2,341,642 downwards.
TTTTACGTCTTATCTTCTGGAGGTCCTGGGAAGATGCATGGAGACTTGTCATTGTCTGCTCATGATGTCGCGGTTTGAAATTAGGTCTGTAGAATGCAGCATCGTGAAGATCTAGTAGATGTCCCATAACGAAACTAGCAGTTAGTTTCTGGAGCTAGATCTAGTGTAACTTACTCACTAATGTCGATATTGACTAATTAAGTGCTATTGACTAACGATACGAATCACTCACCAAATCTTATTTATCTGATAATCTCAGCCGAATCTTTACCTCTCTTCCTTCCAACGCGGTTTGTCACCATCGCCGCTCTGCTCAGGCACTACTTACCTTCGTCTCGCCTTTTACTCAGGTTGCTCAGTTACGTTCCTGCTCGCCTGCCAAAGCAACAGAAGCAGCAGTCCTTGTCAAGCGACCTACCTATGACGGAGGAAAAAGGAATGGGATCATCATCAGAGAGAGATCTCTTGATCTTGTCAAGCGTCCTGGCTATGATGGTGGAAAGAAATGAGCCCGAGATGTTGAAAAGAGGAGTGTTGGCGATATGGCATTGGCGAAGAGACCTACCGGCATCGAGACGACATGGAAGATCCTGACGTTGCAGCAACCGAGTTTGCATAATGTTATTGGCGGCTACAATTGTGTCTCTTTCTCCTGTTGAACCTCAGTGTTGTGTTTTTGGGTTTTGCAGATTCCGAGTCAGATTTCTTTTGAAGAAGTTTATTTGTAACAGGAAATTCTCTTGAATAGTCTTTCAAATTCCAAGTTAGATATATATTACATCTTTCTGTTAGAAACTCAGAAAACAGAATGATTCCTCTAAGGTGAGTGAAATACAATCAGTCTGCCATGTCCTCTATCTTCCCTATATTCTTGTTATTGGGGATCACAAACGGAATCTCGGGCACCCTGGAAGACGATCCGTTCAAGAGTCGAATGCAACATTTCCGTCTTGAACAGCAATGATCTCCAAGAGGTCATTTCCTCTTACGTTGGGAGTAGAAACGACAGCAAAGGAAACGTTGAAGACAATATTGCTCGCGGCGAGACTCACCCGTTGGCGCAGCAAAAGTCTTCAGTCCACTCGAAAAAGACTACCTTCGCGTTTTCTCGCGTCGCTGGATAAAACAGTGTCGGAGAGCTGAATTTTTGCAATGCCGAGTTATTGACCAATCCGAATATTGGTGAGTAAATTACACCAGATCTAAAGTACACTGTTGCGAGGCAAGCCTCAGCACAAATGCCAGACCTGTAATACGTCTCCAGGGGAAATAGATATACATCTACGATGGTAACTGAGATGAATCACGTTTTGCTTTCTTCTCTTTCCTCCACCTTGGACCAAAGGCAATCACCGCCCACCAACACACGCTCATCCCCACCCAAACAAAAGCAATCAGCGTACCAGTCCAGCCTCTACCCAGTGAATCCAGCATCAAGTTAACGACCGCCACCCCAGCAGCCCCGAGCAAACAACGCACAAAGTTAAATGCGGCGGCCGAAGCAGCAGCGTTGTTAGGATTGATATCTATTACCAGCGCGGCAAGAGGCTGACTCGCCGCTGAGGTGCAGAGGCCATTGATGAAGAGACACACAAGAACAACTGGTAGCGGAGGATGCTTTATAGTCATGACCCAACCATACGGTATGACCGCTGCGCTCGAGAGGTACACACATGCGAGAGAGACCTCAAGGCGCGCACGCTCGATGGGAAACCCATCGATGTCTTGCTGTCTGTTTTCGACGATCTCGACGCCTACCTTTCGAGCATGCCGGCGGAAATTTGCGTCCATGATTCGACCGATGACTGGTCTGATGAGAAGTGGGCCGAAGCCAATGGGTAGGTAGCAGAGTCCAACTTGCACGGAGTTGAAGTGGTAGGTTGATGCGAGCTGCTGAGGTAGACCAGTGATGATGATCATGTACCCAGCATACACGATACCACCAAAGAACATGATCAGGAAGGACTCTTTCTCCATGATGATAGGTATGCTGGAGAGAATGCCGGGACGTTTCTTCGAAGACCTCTCAGAAGAAGAGGGTTGGGGTTCAGTCGATGTCGATTTGCGTGACTTGAGATATGCAATCAGAGGTCGGTTCCAGCGCTGCGGTGGGAGTGACCCATTTCCAACGATATTGCGACATGTTTCAGGCATGAAAAGCAAGTATACCAGCAACATCACGCCGCCGTAAATGGTCAGGAACCAAAAGATCGCTCTCCAACCCAAGAATTGATTCAGCAAGCCACCGATCAAGGGTCCTAGGGCAGGGCCCATTGAGCTTCCTAGCGCCGCGAGGCCAATGTAGCTGCCTCGCTGCTGGCGTGTAGCAACATCTGAGACGATGGCGCTCGACAGGGCTGTTGTGCCGCTGCTGCCGCAGCTTTGCACGCAGCGCAGTATGAGCAATGCGACGAAGCTTGTTTGTAATGCGAGCCCGATATTGGCGGCGATGAACAACGTGAAGCAGAGAAAATAGGCTGGTCGGCGTCCAACTCGGTCGGAAAGCCCGCCTATAATCGTTGGTGAAATACCTTGGAAAATCTGCACGTACATTATCAATTTTTGAGTGTGCGGTATGATGCAAGGGGGCGATACGTACCAAGTACGTTGTGATGGTCAGGCTGATATTCGTCAAGGATGTGTTTAAATCTTGAGCCAGAGTGAGCATCGCGGGGTAGTAGATACTCGACGATACGGGTGATGCAAAGGCAGCTAGCGATGCAACGTATACATATAACATCCGCTGCCTTTTTGGAAAGATAGAATACGGTTGTTCCGGTACTTCTGGTGTCCCCGATGGCTCTGGTGGCTCTGGTAGCTTTGGTAGCTCTGGTTGCTGTTGTCGGTCCAGCACATCTTTCTCATTGTTCTTTTCGGCCATGGTGATTTCGAATTCAGTCGAAGGATATGTATAATCTTTTCAGCACTGGCTAAAGTCACTGAGAAGCTGCCGTCTTTATAGTTGATCAAAGTAGTAAAAGTCAGAAGCCTCTATATATCAACTGTCTATGTCATTGTGAGCTTCGGGGCGGTTTCGCAAAGAGCCGGGAATACTCGGGGCGAGCTTACGTTAAGTCCGTCCGGCTATGGCCCCTGAACGGACGAGCCGAGCACAAATTTCATGGGAGATACTTAAGCTACCGATAAATCCTGCATAAACATGAAATACTTCTGGAAACTTATTTTAGTCAATTTTGAAGCTTCTATGGATGGGGAGTCGTTCTTGCTATGGCGGAGAAAGTTGAATATTAGATCTTGCTCCTCTGTTTTCGAAGAAAGAGATGTATCTATGGTAAGAAGGCTGTTGAGAAGTGATCTTGAGGGTCGGTAATAAAGGGCACAGAAGATGACGACGCTCGAGAGCGTTGAAGTTCTGAACAACGGCGACGGGCTAAGGGGACTACACTCACCGATGTAATCAAATAAAGTGACACCGTCATGTACCTAGCCCTCTTTAGACTCTCTTGGAGAGGTGGGATATAGTTAAAGGGAAGACATCTCTATTTCTCAATGATACAGCTTATGTGAAGCCTAGTCCATGAAATAGCAGTATGCAGCGATTGCGTTGCAAATGTGGTTTCCGAAGGAAGTATAGTGAAGAGCCTACGATGCTTCGAGATCTAGTCCTTAGCGTCTTGAGGTATTCTCACTTACTAAGGCGGTGATGAAGAGATCTTCTCTACTCTCGTCGAAAGACGAGGGCGGCGCATTTCAGAAAGTCCTTGGCGCCCAAACCTTAGAGGCTGAATATTTGTGACTTCGCCGGAATTTAGCGGGCTTAGGAGTTCTTTAACACAAAGTACACCTGAGCTGTTTTCAAGGCCCTGACAGAGGTATTTGAGTTTTCTCATTGAGCCCATTGGGCATGTTTCACTTGTGGGTAACATTCGGAGGCCTCGGTGGCTGTAGTATCAGCTCTAGGGGTACTGTCTGCGGATCTCTCGGATTTCTCTTCCTTCTCTTCTTCTTCGACGACCTTCAAGTCGAATTGACTTGCAAGGGTCTCCATGACGGTCTCGATAGCAGCTTTGTCTCTTATTATTACTAACTAGTTAGTAACTTAGTTTATGACAAAAGGAAGTAGTGAGGTGGGGGACTCAAGAATAAATAATCGAATCGATGAAGAAGAGGGCCAGCTGGATGTGGACTTTAAAAAAATTCTCCAGCTCGGCGGGGGAAATTTTTTGTTTGGGCTTTTTTTTCGAATATGCACTACGCCTCGTCCGATACGAGAGGTAGCATGGGTTGTAATGAAGCCCGAGTTGGCTGTCATTCTTCCGACCACTAATCGTGATTTGTCATTTAGCCAACGTACAAACTCGGCATTCGAGGTTGAAACACCAACATTTAGATTTATTATCCACTCAGATAGAAGCAAAGCCCTCTACCCCCCAACAAACGCTGGGTCTCTAGTCATTCGATAATCTTACTGAGCATGGTCACGAAACAGTGGCCTTTTCTGTGGAACCTGTTAAAGGACGCTGTTCCCGAAAACTTTTGGAACGAGAACAGACCTATTTGATTATTATAAAGGTTGCTGGGGATGACAAATTCCCCATTCTCGAGGCTAGAAATTGACAGTAATCTTCTACCATGCGGCGGGCTATTCGATCCACGTTCACGGCTTTCTTAGCCACTCTGGTCGCAACCTTGGACGACAGTGCAAGGACTACATGGAGGGTATTACCGTCTCAAGGCATCCAGGCCTCAAATACTTCTTCGGAGTTATCATCGGGGACTGAGTTGCCAACAATAACCTTTGTTTCTTACATCACGATATCAAATAGCTCAATAACCGTCAACCCATCGACTCAACATGCCGTGACCACATTCACGGATAGGTTTAATACTCTAACTTTGACCAACCTCTGGTGAGTTGGTATATTTCTAGCTAAAAGTTTATAACATCTGAAGCTTATTTCTCTCGCATCAAATTCTTTACGAGTTTTTTTTTTGTTTTTTTTTGTTAATATATTGCCAAAAGCTAATCATCCGCTTAAGCCCCGAGGGCCCAGATTGTTATGATCCAAAGTCACCTTCTAAAACAGCGTGGATGTCAGTATACGCATACTGGCTTAACCCGTATCTTAATTACGAATGGTACCTAGCAGAAATAGACCCACGCAGCTCTGCGCTCCAACAGACTTGTTCGGAGAGATGGGAGGCAAGCTTCTTCCAGTACATGTCAACGGCTCCTTGGAGCAATGATTTGACGCCAACGGTGATGGAATATGCACATTTGACAACAGAGGACTCGTCTACTTTCACAACCACCTATCCTTACATGCCTATAGTGCCTTATTCCGATTTTAAGGAATTTTCTTTCACGCCTTCTCCGCCATGTTGCGGCAGCTGTGCGTTCACCATTGGAGACGCGCAGGTGTACCAATGGCCTGTGTCTGACAAACCCTCTCTCGCCCCCACTCTAGTTAATGAAGCTGGCTATACTTTGTAAGAATACCTCTAATATATTTGTGGCTGCGAATTCTAAAATCATACTAGCATCTATCCTTCCATCTACGTGGATTTTCAGACGATAGCCGCTACCGATAGCTGTGGGGAGTTGGGTACTGGTCTTACCAGATCCACCATGGCCTTTGATGCGAGCCAACTTTCGACAGCAAATTCATACTTCTTTGCTTCAACATCTAAACTATTGCCTCAATTGTTGTTAGATTTGCAACCTGAATACACTCAATTTGACGACTCAAGCACGTAAGTAGTTCGCTCGTCTTTCCCTGTAATGAAGTATAGTGACACGAAATAGTGTCAGTTGTGCAAACATAACAACAACGCTATACTACCTTGAACCGTGGGGACAGATCGCCAATGCATCCGGTCCATGGACATCGCCACAAACATACTATCCAAATTCCACGGTGTTGGTCACGCAGTGGGTTCTTACTGGTAGTCCATTCGCTGCAACTTACAATCCGTGTACACCATGGATATCAGCTCCTGATCAAATACTTACTTTGGAACCACGTTGGAGCAGCTGCTCTCGAAATATGAAGGGAATACATGATCCGGAGATTGTGTTGACGGCATCGGCTGGCTTTTACCCTGTCACAACTGTGGAACCTCACCACCCAAAGTCTTCGGACAGAGGTGACGCTTCTGCTGGACCATCTTTATCACAAGCTTTTGCCACAAAGACTGCTCCTTCAAGCCATCCTACCTCTCTTTCGGCAGATAAATTACCAGCTCAGGTGATCTCAACGCTTCCTGCAGTTGCCACAATCGGGGCGATGACAATCACAGCCAACGCTGATTCGGCTTTTGTAATTGGCCCATTCACTGTCAAGCCAGGGGAACAAATTGTCTACTTAGGGACGACTATATCCATGGCTTCAGATGGACAAGGAATAGACATTGATGGTACAACACAGCACCTCAACCCCTCCTATGCTATGGGAACACAACCTCTCATAGCTGGTACCCCTGCTGTTATTCTCTCGGGCACAACTTACTTTGCGGCTATTGAGATTTCTTCTGTCATCAATGGCAGCTCAAGAGAACCTATAGCTCAAGGTACCGGAGTGCCTAATGCAGACACTGGTCAACAATTTTGGATACCTGCATATATGATTCACGGTGAAACCCTCATAGCTGGGGGAACACCTATCACAGCCTCTGGAACAACCATGAGTCTTGAGCCAGGTGGATCTAGTGTTGTTATGGTTCTTGCGACTACCATTACAAAGGATATAAATATGCTGCTAGGAAGTTCCGCTTCAACTCAGCAGACTACACCGAGCGGAAACAGCTCTTCGAGCAGCGATCCCGAAACGGAGAACAGGACTAGCTTAAATGCTGATCTACTGAGTACGAGTTCAGTCACAGATAGTAGAAAACCACGGAGCGGTGCACCTCGATCCCAAAGAGTGAAGCGAGGGCAGTTGCTCTGCTGGGTGGCGCTAGTAGTGAGCTGGGCTCAAATAGTCCTATGAAAGCCGAGATTTGCGGGTTTATAATAGATGAGATATGCTCTGTAAGAAAGGGGCTAGCTGTCTGCTATTAGAGATTCTTTTCAATTGCGAGGGGTAAAATAACCAGAAGTGGGCCGCGGAAAAGGTCTTCTGCTTCGAGAATAGAATCAATTGCAGCGGGCGGAGGGGGGATGGCCAATACGGTCGCCTACGGCACTGGGATCTCACTGTCGTTCATCGCCAGAGACCTCAAGTCGCAGTCTCAATTGACCACCAGAGATGTACCTAGAGGCGCTATGTTAGCTTTCTACTATCCTACGTAAGGAAAGAGAGGTTTCGGTTTCCACGATCGATGTTTCTTCGCAAGCGCTAATTAATGCGAGTACTTAAATTGGGCCCGGTTTAGAATTGGGAAGCTAGAAAATTTAGAACGCAGTTTATTTCAAATTATTATTCATTATATAAAGAAGAAAGAACCGGGTTCGTCCTGTCTGTTCAGTGTTCTACTCTACCTTTTGCAGATCTGTGAGTAAATAAACACCCATCAAGCACAAATCTCAGCCATAAGATGGATCATATTCATGGACAAATTGACCAGCGGCCTCCGAGCAATAGTAATTATCCCAAGATGCCGAAAGTGCAATGCTTGAGTACTTGACTCCTTCAAGCATGGGAACTATTTTGAAGGACTAGAGTGGAACCCACGGCTACCGACACGAGGTGATGAGCCCATCCACTCTCGTCCAGTCGTGCCCAACTTCAACAGAGCCCCAGGTGGCGTCTTCGCACTGAAGAAAGCTAATGTGGCGGGCCACCACTACCTGCTTACCGAGAAACTAAGGCAGCGTCTATGGTAAGAACCTCTCTAATCTTTAACGATCTTTCCCCCAAAGAATTACATGCTAACCAGTAACTTTGTTATCGTGTACTAGAGCAAGAAATTCTAGAAATTATTCAGTCAATGAAATCAAACAAATGGATATCTGTCACCTTTTTGCCATATAGGTAGGCTACGATGAAGTGACCAAAAACAATCCCGTCATCATCTGGGTGACTGTAGAAGAACGCGAGATCTCGTTCAGGGAGCGCAGGCGGATTGTTGCATTGGTTGAAAACTCATATGCAGATAAATTTTAGACTTCTTTTCAACTGTTGAAACCGTATGGTTTAAAATAGTTGCCTTGTTCACGAGTATGTTCTAAGGCATCTTATCTGACGTCGAGGCGGAAATCATTAAACGCTCTAGAAGCCACGAACACCACCCTACCAGTGAGATTCTTTCTTGTAGGATTCGAGCATTTTTCTATCATAAATTTTGAGAGAATCCAGTTTCTAGGTATAAGATCGTATGCCACGGCAGCTTCTATTTCATAATAAGGTGCGACGCTACTAGAGAGCGCAGGGCTAAATATGTTACATCAGGAAATGACATCCACTAGATGCACATCATTATGCCGAAATTTCTATAACCTGTTTAAAATTTTTATAATTCTCGAATATCCATCTTGAAGTGTACACCAACCTCTTCGAGGCGATTAATATATCCCTGTCCAAGGCAAGCTGGGGTGTAGACACCTCCTGTCAACAGGACGGTATCATCCTGCAAGACAGTAGCGGCCCCTTGAGCAAGGAGTGCAGCTGTTACTGTGGTATTCATGAGCATCTAAATTTGATTATGGAAATCAAGAGAAGTACTTACAGTAGTACATACTGCCCGTATACGAAATCTTTCCAAAGGCCTGCTTGTTGGTTCCGTCGATGTCAGGCTTAGCAACCGCTCTGAATTCGATGCAATCTTTCATTGCCTCATTTTTATCTGGGCCCTCTCCAGGTTTGAAGATAAACTTCCGTATCAATGCTCGAAAGGGCGAAAGTAGCAGGAGCGTAGCACCCATAATCAGACCATAATGCGCTATGATTCCGGTCAGGATGTTGCGAGTTTTCTCGAACTCCTGATATGTAAAATTTGGACCGTAGAAAGCATTTTGCAGGCTCGGTTCCTGTTTCGTCAGTCCCCAGGTTCGGGACACAAGTGCAGCATTCATGGCGCCGGTGACGCTCGTCGACAAGAGGCCCAGACCGGGTACTCTGACAAGACCTGTAGCTGAGGCAATAAGAGACTTCTTAGGACCCGGGTGGCTGTTTGGCACTGGTGACAAGGCATATGGCTTCAGAGCTTGAAGAAGAACTTTTGCAGGAAATGTTTCAAACATATTAAGAAAGGATGCAAGTGTGCCACCAGATGGCACGGAGCTGTCGACCTGGTTAGCGATCTGCACATCCCGCGCTCTGATGAAGGACTTACTCGTTGCGGTGAAGATCCATCACTACATCGCTTGTCTGAGAAGAAAGCTTGGACCGGATGGTTGAGACGAGAGCCCATGTCAGCAGGTCTGACGGCCCAGACTCGAGGCCATTCTGAGGGAACATCCAAGCTCCGCTTGCTTTGGCTACAGCGCTGTATTTCTTGATCATGGCTAGTGTGAATGGGACTTCGCCAGTACAATCCAGATAATGGGTGCCGGCTTCAGCACAAGCTTTGAATGTGTGCTCCCCGTAGCGAGCATACGGGCCAAGAGTGGTAATTAGACAGAAGGTTTTTCGTGCTAGCACGCCAAGTTCTTTGTCGTTGACATTGCACACTTCGATTGCTTTTCTCACAGTCAGTGGGGGCACTCAGGCATAGATGTCCGCTCATACCTGGCTGGTGACCAGTAGGCTTCAATTCCGACACGAGTCGCTGAAGCTTGTCTGCTGAGCGACCAGCCACTGCCCACTTCAGGCCCAGCGGGAAACTTTTCGATATGTGCTGGGCGGTTAACAGTCCCGTATAACCTGTATGCGATGAGCTACTTTTCCGAGATTTGAATACATAGTCTTACCCGTCGCTCCCAACACAACAAGATCATATAGGCGGTCGTGTGCCTTCAACGGCATCGTCAGATTTTTGAGTAAAGGAGTTTAAAGTTTGTGGGAAAGAAAAAGTTATCTTGATACAGAATAGACAGTATATGAGCAGAATCTACTTGATATATACTGACCTTCCATTACCTTTTTTTGGATTTTGATACTTGGTATGCGGTTGTGGCTTGAAGTCGGCTTAAAGTCCCGCTGCACACGCCACCAACGTTGGTGATTGCACCGACGCCACGAATCGGATCCGGGTGAAATATCCTCAGTGCTGCAATGTGAGTAACCACCCAAGGGCAAAAAGTGTATGGGGATTCAGGGGTAAGGCGCCACAAGTGGGACACGGCATAACTTCCCGCCGCACTCGGCTTCAATGAGCATGGAGGCGTCGGGACCACTCGATCGCCATTGATTGGGTGAAATCCGCCTCAGGTGACATCGCCGAGAGAATGGAAAGTAATTGTGAATATCAAGGGCTCTCTGAATATTAAAGGGTGATTTAAACCCCGAAATCTATTGCCTGATTTAGAAGTTAAGCCCTCATAATAAGTCTAATCCCCACCTGACGCTGTAACCCATATGTATATGTTGCCGATGCGCCAAAGGATATTTTAACGACATAAAATTAAAGTAGACTACTTCAGTTCGGACCGCCAGTGTACGGGTTGACAGCAGGAGGGTTGATTAAGGCCCCGTAGTACGTCGGGCTGGGCTCGGTGTTGGCATTGGAGAGATCAAGCCAGTTCGTAGAATCACCACCAGCGTTACCAGTGCGAGGGATGCCCTGCGCGTCGCAGGTGGTCTTGTGACTGTTGGGGATGTAAGGCTGTCTTGCGACCATGACATCTGGGGCCTCGATAAAAGTGGCGGTCATGCCGGCTTCGACGTGGAATTCGGTGTGGCAATGCAAGAGCCAGATACCGGGGTTGTTGGCGATGAAGCGGATGGTAACTCCTACACCGGGATATACGACAACGGTATCTCGCCGCATAGGTGCAGCGGGGACGCTATAGAGACCGGGCCACTGAGGCTCATCACCTGCACGGCCGATGATCTGGAACTGATGGCCGTGGAGATGGAACGGATGAGCGCGAGTGTCATGGTTGTTGAGGTCGATTTCGACGACCGCGCCATATTGGACAACTTGCGGGTTGACTTGGCCGTAGATCTGAGGGTTTTGTTGATATTCAGCGGGCGCTGTCAATGCGGTAAAAAATGTTGGGACCTGAAGCATGAAATTAGTCATTGTGACCAAATTATACTTCCAGCGGCTGAGCTTACCTTCTGTGGGATGTACGTCAAGCCATTCATTGCTGCACGGTTGGATCCCCAGTCGTTCTGTTCAAAGTCTGCCGTAAGGTATACACTTGACACAAATCTTAGCTATACTCACTCCTTGTAAACTGATTATACTCACTAGGTCACATCGGTAGAGTCCCACAAAGGTTGCTGATCCCAAGGGACAAGCAAAGTGTCGTCCCATGGCTGGATATTGAGGGTGAACGGCGCTGGCAATGGAGCAGCAGGATTGTAGACCAGATAAGCCGTGCACTTTCGCAATCAATTAGTGATCTGATGAAGAATAACATCGACAGAGAACTTACGGTTGGCTGCTGACCTGCCGGAGTGATACTGGAATCAAACATGTCAGTGAGAAATTGGGATACGATGGCAAAGTTCTGGCAGTTGCTTGGCTTTGCAGTGATCAGAACAGTATATCGCTGGGCGACGGCAACAAAAATCTGGCTGACTTCGTATGGTTGAGTGTACACGCCATCAGCCTCAATAATGGTCATATTGTGCTGATCAAATTGAAGGAATTGTCCAGCTAGTGCTCCCATATTAACAACGTGGAACATGTATGTCTTTCCCGGGGTGATGTTGAACTTGACGTTTTGGGCCTCGTTGATTAGGGCAGAATCTGGCACAGGCTCCGCTCCATTGTAATTGTTTGCTGACAAATAGTAGTTGACCAGATAAGGTGCCTCAACATGGTACAGATCAGTCAGAGTCAACGTGTACTCCCCATCAATCAGGCCATAGTTTGCCAGTGCTGTGTTGTCGCGAACAACGAGGGGGCCGCGGAATCCATCTATATACAGAAGTTAGATGACAACATACTAAAAGATCAGAGAGCTGCTTACCAAGGTACTGGCCGCCAACATGCGCGTGGTACCAGTACGTACCAGACTGTGTGAGGGTGAACTCATATACAAAGGCTGGCTTTTGTCAGTCATCTGAAGTACCGTATAAGGGTCATATAACTCACTCTCTCCTGGCGCAATAGGACATTGGCTAACCATAGCAGCACCGTCTTCAAAGGTAGTGTTGCCCTGGTGTATACCGTGGAAATGCATGGATGTCGTTTCATTGCCGAGATTGTTGAGAAGGTTGATCTTGATTACATCACCAATGTTCGCATAGATGACTGGCAATGGCCACTCGCCATTGATCCCGACGAAAGCGCGAGTGTATCCATCAGGGGCAGCGTTAACCCATCCAAGAGTCCAGTCGTACGTCCTCAATATAGATGCTGGATTAGCAGTGGCTGTTGCTTTGGTACTAGTTGTCGCGGTTGTCTTGATTGTCGAGCAGGCAGTGAATATAGGCGTACTAGATGTGGTGGGCTTGGCGGAGGTGGTAGATGTAACGAGTTTCGTTGAGCTCGAAGTGGGAGAGCTTAAACTGGAGCTTGTTGACAATTTGCTGCTGGATGTGGACGTTTTCACTGTGCTTGAAGCAGTTGAGGAAACGATGCTTGACAATGAGCTAGAAGAGGTAGATAGGGGGCCTGTTTTCTTGTATAGATCCAGTCTAGATAGACGAAGTTAGCTTAGCCTATCAGCATCAGGGGTAAAATAGCGTCTAACCTGCCACCTGCACCACAGTACTCGAGTGAGTTTCCGGGACAGAGGGTGCTGCAGTCAGTTGTTGGCGCGGGACCACTTCCAGGGTTAATGACATTCCCGCAATAACCTGAAACTCGATTAGTTATAAAATCGAGGGAAAGCAGGAAGTTACCCACATTCACGTCCAAACTCGACGCCGGCGTAAAGGTAGGCAGAGCATGCATTGACGCAAGCCTCGACAGTCATCGAGTTATTGTAGTAGGCAAGGGCAGACAAGGCGCGTGGCCCACTAGTTGTTTCCAAAATGCATCCTTGCCAGCTGTAATTCCCCGACTGTGCCTCATGCGCAGGTGCTGGAGGGGGAGCAATATAGTTCTTGTTCTGGTACACAGAGAGTCGATTGGCGGTTCCACATATTTCTGCCGAATTTCCGGAGCAAGCTTCGTTGCAGTTGCTCTCCGTGGCTCTTACTGCGGGGTTCAAAGTGTAGCCACAATAACATTCTCGCCCATACTCAGTTCCGAAGTAATCATAGTTGGTGCAGTTCGCGGCACAGGACTCAAGTGTCATAGGATCATATGCATACTTGGTAGAGTTCAAAGTACGGGTGGTGCCGTCAGGAAGATCAGCGTAACATCCGATGTAGTTGAAGTTAGCAATAGTTTTTGGCTCCAGCGGGTTGAGGGTCTGAGTTGGTGTTTGCGATGCACTGGTCGAGGTAGACGTGCTCGTTTTAGAAACACTGACTGAAGAGCTTGGTGATGTTGATGTAGAGTGAGTCGTAGACGTTGATGATAGAGGGGAGATCGAGGAGCTTTTGGAAGTCGAAGGAACTGAGGTTGACGTGCTGTGGGTACTACTTGTGCTCGACAATTTGATAGAACTAGTACTTGATAGCGTTGATGAAATTGATGTCTTCGAGCTCGTAGAGCTCGTTTTGCTTGATGTAGAAGTTGCAGGTTTTGATGCAGTGGTCGTACCTCCAGATCCAGAAGGCGGCCCAATTGCGTAGAGCATGTTTTGTTCTGTTGTGTATACCCTGCGGTTTCCGAACGCTGGTCGCTGGTACTTGCTAAGTCGTCCAGATGCCCAGCCGAGAGGAATTTGCACAAGAACACCATTCACAGGGACAGCGTGGAAGGCAATCACGCCAACGTTGACATCGGACAGCCAAACCTGGGATGAGGCAAGTTAGTTATGTTTAACATATGGCCAATGGTGGAAAGTGGAAAATTAACTCACGACTCCAGTCCCTGATTGTCCATTCAAGCTAGTAACTGTCGGATTTCCATTGCAAGCCAAATTGCTGGGCGATGTTTGGATTTGTCCGGCCAGAGTGAATTTGGGGTTGCCGTTTCCATCCAAACCATAACTGTATGCATAGAGAGGGCCTCCTGTCGGACAGAAGTAAAGGTAGCCACCATCGATCGGAGAACTTGCAACACCTCCGTAAAAAGAGCCTCCGGCTATCGTGATTTGCTGCAGAGCTGCCACTTTATTAATACACTTGATTCAAAGAGGACTTCTAAGATACATACTAGCATCAGGAGGGTTGCCAGCGCCATTGTAGAAGCCACCAAGGTTGTCAGCATTCATTACGTAAACCTGCGTAGCTAAGTTAGTACTAAATTAGACGTTTGTTGGAAGTTGTGAGATATATCCGTACAATTCCATCTTTACCAGAGGCGACAGCTATGCCATTGACTCCTACACCAGGTGCATTGAACGTGGTGCGATCCAGGAGAGCGACACCAGCCGAAGCCATGTCTCTGTCATTCCCGTCTAATTGAGTATCAAAATTGAAAGGCTCAAACCAGTCTGCCTGCGTAAGCTTGCCAGTGCTAGGATCTACCGTGAATTTTGCCACGACTTGTTCAAGGGTGCTGGAGTACACCTTGCCACTGTATGGTGTTGTCCCCTTATTGACACCGGCGCCTACGCCGTTTCTAGGTAAAATAATGAGCCTTGATTTCGAAATGGTTTCGGTGTTGAACGTACCCAGTCGCAAAATACACGTTATTTCCATTCACAGCAAGACCCATTCCGCCTTGCCAAATGCCAGCCTTGCCTCCAGTTGGACTCATGTAGTTATTTTGTTCGGCTGGGCCACCTGTATGTATGCAGCTTTTATTAGCATGGGTTCTCCTGGAGTGCGGCGATATACGGAACGACTACTCACCGGGTGAGGCTACCATCGCTTGAATGTCGTTGATTATGGCAGCGGACTTGTGAACCGAGACAAGCATTCCCGTATAGTTGAAATTATCGCAGTGGCCGCCAAAACCTCCAACAATACTGTTGCCCATCAAAACCAAACCAGGTCGCTGCAAAAGAGTTCCACCAACAAAGTAGCGAGTGGGATCGTTGGAAGCAAAGTGGTTATCGATGATAATTGGATAACCGGGAACGTTTGTCAATGCAGGAAGTTGGACGGCATAGAACTTGTATTGGCCTAGGATGAAGTCAGATTTTCTCATCGAGCTCAAACAAAGCTGTGAGAGGTTTTAAACGCACCAGCGAGGGTGTTGACAGGCCCAGTTGCACCATTCTTGTAACCTTTAGAGAAGAAGTACATGATGTCGGTGGCCGGGTCAATAACGGGTGTTCCTGTGATGCCAATTGTTGGCGAGATATCACCACAATCGGAGTCGGAAGCCTGAAAGGGAGGGTCGAGAGTCCGTGAAAAAAGCAGTTGACCAGAAAGACCATCTATGACTCGAACAATGTTCTGCTGTGATGCGAAGATGACTAGCTCGTGGGTGTAACTGCTTGGCGTATATGTGAGAGGTTTGGCATTGTAAAATTCATTGCTATTACATGTATAAGTCCACGCATGCACATAAGAACTCAACGCTGCCGGATCAATATTATGGTTGGGCAAATAGCCCGACTGAGCGGTATCCTAACACACATGAGTTTTGAGCCTTCATGGGAGACTGCTCCCGAGCAACATACCCCATCTTGATACTCATCGGTAGAGCTGACTGCACGAGTAAGAGAGGGCAAGAACGTCGCGAGAGCTGCAATCACTGAAAATTTCATAATAACGAGTGGACGAACAGATTTGTTCAAGAATTAGAGCCTTCCCCAGAAACGGAGGCGTGAAAGAATGACTGAATGGAAAACGAGAAGGTGAGGAAGTTTGAAGGAGTAAGCATGAAGGCAATGAAAAGACAGTGCACAGGACGGGGGGGGCCTTGGGCTGATCCATCATGGATTCATGGCAGACTCGTAAAGCACGCCGCCGACGCGCGCAATGCATGTGCATGCCAACTTGCTCTTGCAGTAGGGAGTCAAGAGAGGAAGGCGTCCAAATCCGTCCGAGAGACTATTCGATGCAAGGGCGGCGTAATATTGGGGCAAGCTGTGCCGCAGCAAACTGGCCTGTAGCGAGACGGGGGTGCCATGCAGCGGCTGGGACCTGCTTGCTTTTTGCGAACGGATCGTCAGGAACCAGGAACCAGAACGGCCAATTTTGAAATCCCCTGCTTTTGCTATCGGATTTTTGGATTTGCCCTTGCCCCTTGTCAAACACCCGTATTTAGTCAGCCAATCAATTTTTGCACCAGTACCTCTGGCTCCTGCGCATGCTTCACCGCACGCATTGCTAAAAGTATATCCTCACTCGCAACCTGCCTCTGGCCCAACTATTCTAATTCAGACACACCCCACAGGTCCCGAGCGAGCCATATACTGATCCAAAGATGCGCTATGCGCCTAGGCCTAAGTTGTGAGCTGCATAGCGGAATGCAAAGTGTGCCATGCGCGAGGCGCGCTGGATATATAGGGGGAGGCAGATAAAGGGTTAGCAACAAGATAGCGACTCAGACGCTGAAGGTTGTTATCAGACCTGGACAGCACCGCGGCCGATCCATTGGTCAGCCCAATGCGGCGCTGACGTCTTACGAGGGCCAGAGATACGGACCTACTCGGTACGCCATTTCAGACATTGGCCAGCTGGGACTGCAGGCGGCACGAGATGCAACGCTACAGCACCGATGCCCAAGCCCTGTTTTAAATTCTACATAAATCGCCCCTACTTGACGACGTAAATAATTGCTCCCTTGAAACTAGACAAGCACATCCCTTCCATCTTCACATTTTACAGCATTTTATATCGACTCTTCCTTCACGGTACTTTCCATGCCTCTCAATTAAACCTTATCTTCTCATATCGATTCTATCCCACGGACCATAAAAGCTAATTTGTTGCGCCACGAAACGACCTCGTACCAGAAATCAAGCTTGTTAGCCCTGTCGAAGGGGTGCGCTAGCCGCAGCTCGCTTCCCAGGGGGCATTCCCACTGCGGGAAGTTATCTCGGCGCTATCTCTTTCGCAAGCGAAATGCACGTTCACCGTTAGCAAGAATCGGTAGGCAAAGAGTCGTTGCGTGGGGGGTTAAAATCCTTCTAGATTTCATGCGTTGAGTGCGTTGACCTCCTTACCCGAAGATACTACAATGCAAAGTTTAGGTATGAACCGAAATCCTTTTAAACCTGCGGCAACCAGTGATCTCTTTACCAGGCCTTAGAAGCTATCTTCCATGCGTAGAGTGCACTTGGTAGTCACGTGATCGAAGACCCACTAGCAAACCTTTCTTTTTATCCGCAACATACCAGCCTGTAGAACTATTTCAAATCAATCTCTTGAATGTAATTTAATAAAAGGACCATTTTGCTCCCGGTTCATCTCAAAGCTTGTCATCCTCGAGTGTTAGGTCACGTGTAAGTGTCTTGGTTCAGCACGTGATAAGGTCACATCACCTCCCATACAGTACCGAAAGTAAAGGATTTGCGTACCGGATCAAAAGCCAGACCAACCAGCGTTCGCAAATGGTAAGTTTCTGAAAATAGGCGTGGATTGTCGCAACCGTATAGATAGGTAAGCTGACTGCACAAGGAGGAAAACATGAAGCTAGCTTCGCACTTGGGCCAAAAAGGAGTTTCGACTGTGGGGTCTAGGTCCACCCCCGCGAAGACGTCTATTCTTTAAGCATAAATAGATCATTCTTGCCAATCGCATGTGGATGCTGACGTTTTGTTGTAATCATTGGACTTTTCTCACTGCCTTCCGATTTGTCGTGATACTGTGGTCCACAGGTAGGTGAGCAGGCTGTGCAGCTCCTTTGATTCTGTCCAACCACTAATGAAATAGGTGCTTCTTAAAATCCACAAAGTCTTAGAGATGAATCCTTATTTCTAAATACAATCTTGAAAAATCTCGATGAGCTTAATCGTCAGCAAGGAGGAACTGTCACTTGGGAGGAATGGTCTCGATAACACCTTTTCCGATGTATGCACTCTCTGTTTTATTCAGATAATTGGATCAGGAACTGAGAATAGAAATTATGTCTTGAACACAGCCCTTTCACTATAATTAGATTCGAGAGATCGATTTAGAGTTTCACATTGCAAAAAGGTGTATATAAACTGTCCCAGTTCCTAATAGTATCATCAACATCAACAATTCATCTCATTATCTTCGGTTTTCTTCTACCCAAAAACGCAGTCCACAATTTGTTTCCAGCTTGACAATTATTTTCAATAATTTATTGTTCCGTCATCATGAAGTTCTCCACCAGCATTATTCTCGCTCTCGTCTGCAGTCTCATCACTGCATCACCAGTGCCCATCTCTAAACGCAGTCCAGACTCAGTGCTTGCAACCATAAACCAGTGGTTGAATGATATTTCCGTATGATTCTTCCATTCCCTTCACTTACTTTTGTCTCTGGCTGTCTCACAAATGCTAAATGCATATTCCAATCTCCAGAGAGTGAATGCCTTTCTCAATACACTTGCAAACAACGATCCCAACGCCGTTGCAGATGGCGCAACGGCCCTCACTTTCGCCAACGATGAACCCGTTCAACTTGCAGCTCTGAACGCCGTTCTCTCCCCAACAGATACAGTAGGACAGAATGCTGCAGGGATATTAATGCAGGTTTTTCCGATGGTGCCTGCTGCGTTCATGGCTATCGCGAATAGTGGTGGAGATCAGAGCGTCATCTCGGCGCAGGTGAATCTTATTAATTCAGTCAGGTTCGTGGAATCCTTTTCGGCTTGGAGGCACGAGCAGAGGATAAAGGCTAATGTGAGAGTTGCTGATGCAGATGTGCCACTGTTCTACCACAAATCGGCATGTTGTTCAATGCCGCTGCCGGAGATAACGGCTTGGGACCACAGGCTACTCCAACCGGACCATTGGTCTGCCCAAATCCTCCAACATTAGCTTAAATGGGGCCTTCGGGCGGGAAAGGTTTCGTTGATAGGATGCACCAAGAGTGTTATAGGCGTTGTTAAAGGAATCTTGGTCTTGCAATCGTTTGGAGTTAAAGCATTTGCTAGATAGAAGTAAATGATTATAGAAATTCGTTTTAAAGGAACAATATCAAACAAAATTGGCTCTGATACTTCATGCAACGAATCGTCTCGAGGAAATGTTTGAATATTTGAATGAGTTCTGCTTTGAAATGTTTGTCGTGAAGCTTTCAAATAAATTAAAGGGCTTTTAGGATGGTAGGTAGAAAAGTGTTTCAAATTAGCACCAACTACTCAGGTCTAGAATTTTACCTTTCAAACAAGTGTAATATGTTAAGCATTACCAATTTTCATGTCTTGATCAGAACGTTCGACACAATGCTCTCTAGATGCAAACCTCATCGTCCCCACTCTCATATCAAACACAGCGATAACATTTTCAGAAAAGGATCACCCAAATTATACTCATAATCAAGCCCGCTCCTATCAACAAACATTTGTGGAGCTGAAGTTTTTCCTGTTTGTTGTGTTAGTGGGGTAGATGGTGGCGGGAAAGTGAAGCACCTAAAGTTACTTTTAGTCACCCAGGAGTCGCTAGACCCAGTGTCGAAGATCACCTCGAATGTTTCCGTTCTAAACTTGCTTTCTGTTATGAGCTTGAAGGTTAAGTAAATAAATAGCAATGAGCAACTATGACTGCTCACGGGAATGCTGTTGGTGCGTCTGGAAAGAGAGGCTGCCACATCGCAAGCCACAGCCTTTGCCTCATCGCCCACATTCGCCAAGACAACGTGGCGTATATAGGGATAGATATCTCAAATTCGCAATTCGGGCGCCTCAACGC
Source organism: Stipitochalara longipes BDJ (assembly GCA_009732865.1). Lineage (NCBI taxonomy): Eukaryota > Fungi > Ascomycota > Leotiomycetes > Helotiales > Hamatocanthoscyphaceae > Stipitochalara > Stipitochalara longipes. The sequence continues at coordinate 2,321,850 of ML769337.1, read as the reverse complement.
CACAAAGTCGGGTGGAAGCGAGAATGGATCGGATGAAGATAAAATCTGTTCTTCGATGACTTTCCGAACAATTAAGCTCGTTTTAATAGGAAAGATGACTCTAGACTGTAAAATAAATTTTTTTAGTGTACTTTAGAGGAGTCGACCCCCAGCAGCGCAGGCCTCTGCTGCGACTCACTCACATCGCTTACCTACTTTATGAAAGTATTGAGTGCGCAGGATACACAATAATCAGAGGTATGAGCAAAAATAAGAGAAGAGGAAAGTTCTGTACAGCCGTTAAAGAAATTCGGACGAGACCTGGTAGTCAAGTGCGCCTAAATAAAGCCGAGTCACATATTGGGGCGGATGGCACGTGACGCCGCGTGGCACCTTCCTCGGGGATGTGCTCCTTAGATAGACTGCTAATGCTGTGTGAGGTTGAAGTCCGTTCATATACCATGCCGCCTGATCGGAACGGTTTCACGACCTCGTCCGTGAAATGCATGTCATATAACTGGTTACCGATGTTGTGTGATACCTAGTGAGATCTGAAACTCCAACCGTACTGAAACTGTGTAAGTGGACGTCAAGGCCGCTTCTCGTCTATCTCCAATTTTGCACTTTCCATATGTCTGTTCAAAACTACTACAGAAATATTTTTTTATTCGTCAAAAATCAGACTTATTGCCTACAAACCAAAGCGACGCAACAATTCTTTCTATTCCGCAAGGTCTAGAGGGAAGCTCTATTCATTGCACTTGAGAAAAAGAAATTAGTCAAAGGAAACAGAAGACATTGGATTTACTCGGGAAGGATTGCCAGAGTACATGATGGCAAAGGCATCCGTACTCGTGATCGGTTCATTAGATAAGTCTAATAAGACGTGAGGCTAAATTCAGTCTCAGCTCTTACTTTGCACTACTGATAGATAAAAAGTGGCCTTCACGCAGACCAGAAAGTTTTGGAGAAATACAATGTTGTCGCTGCTACAGCAACTACCGGCTCGACTACCCAAGACTCGACAAGTTGTCTAGAGATTCATGAAGCGCCGCTCGAATTTCTTCGAAATGAGATCGACGAAGGAGTGAAAGGTGGCGTGAATGTGTTCAAGATTGGTAATTGAATAACCTGAATGGCCATTTTACCTACTAATGCTCTAGTCTAGGCACATTGTATACAGAAGAGTCAGTGCTACTCGTTGCTGATGCCCTGAAGAAATCGCATCACGCATCTGTAGTTGTGGATACAGAGGCCATCTTCAAGACAGGACGTCCAACCCCGCCATCTGTGCTCAGAAGTGTTCGCGAGAAGCTACTTCCGTTGACAACTGTGCTCTCTGCAACAGTACCTGAAGTGAAACTACTCCTGGATGACGCAGGAGTACTAGTGGAATACCCCAAGAGTATAGAAGACATTAAACATCTTGCAAAGGCTGTCCAAGCCCTGGGAGCAGAATATGTGCTCGTTAAACGCGAGATTTTTGACGAAAAGGCAAGAAAGACCACTCTTCATTATTTGCTTTGCGGTCCAGGCGAACCTGTGATCGCAGCTTCAACTTTTGAAAACGTGAAGGGAGTGGTAGGACTCAGCTATTCAATTCCTGGTAAGAATTTGTTTTATCGGAGAGTTATGTAAGTTCCCTGGACTAATAATTGCAATAGCAGCTATTACGGCTAATTTCGTGGACGGGGAGGACGTACCAGCTGCTGTTTCTGCAGCCTTCAAATTTGCGGAGGACGAGGTATTAAGCGGCGTCTTTTTTGAATAAGATCAAACGAAAGAAGCTTAGTTAGCAGTAGAGAATCTTAGTGCTATCATACCTCTAATAAAATGAACGTGAGAATGTTCTTCACTTGGGTGGTTCTCTCCCATTGCTAACGCAAGCGATTGCTGAGCCCCTGAACCCCTTTTTGACATTCACGTGATCTTGTGCGCTTTAAAGATCGGCGTTTCAGAGCTATCTTTTAGGATCGTCCTTGATCCAATTTTCAGAAGCCCTACACTTGGATCTGAAGCAGAATAGTTCATAGTCTTGTTACCATGAGCAACAAAGAAATCGTTCAGATTGTGTCGCATTTCTACACTTTCCTTACTACCCACCCATTTCTTCCTGCCTCTGCAATCAAGACCGCGCCACCAGATGGATGGCCCGAAGAATATCGCGCAGTCTTCCGCAAAATGGAGAAATCCGATGAGGTTGTAGAATTGCTTTGTCACTTGCCATATATCGAAGATGACAATTGGGTGTGGTTTCACGATACCAAACCAATCAATTACGTCAGTGAGCTAAATCAGAGGCGCATTGATGAGAATTGGGAAAACAAACGTTCTCTTTTTGAGCCTCTGGGACAAGACCTTGGACCTCATGTCTTCTCGTTGACGCATGGGAAGCTTTACGGGAAATGGCTGCTGCTTGATACACAAGCTGGTAAGTACGATCTTGGAGGTCTTTGGACCTTGAGATGAGCTTCATTGACACGTTTTAGCTACAATCACTGAATATGGAATATACAATGACCTCATCCCTAATGCTTCGGAGGAAGAGCGCTCAAGTAGCTCAGCCTGGCGTCACTCGCCCTCCCAACCTATCGCACAATTCTTTACGAACTGTCGAGAGAGGATGGAAGGGAAGGGTATGAACCGACGCTATGAAGCTATGGCTGAGAGTTGGTAAGGTTATGCGAAAGGAGGAAATGCGGTGGAAACTTGGACCATATTTTCAAGATACGGTCAGAACGTCAAAAACTGAAGCTCGTGAGAGAGGAAATCTCCATCGCCCCCAAAATAGAGCCTCTTCATCGCGCGACAGGTCCCCACGTTGTCTCCTACGGAGGTGAGAATATTCAAATGTGACCTTGATGTAATCCTGGTGTCCAATCATTGTTTCTGCTGCAGATTCGCGCGCAGTTGAAAGAGCTCTGGTACTTCTCTGAGCTGCAGGATCCCGTAAAAAGGCCAGGTACGACACAGGCATCCTCCCGCTGCCAAGACGTATGATTTGAGATCAGATGTCATTCTCCTTCCTTGTTGTGCGACAACAGGAAAGTATAAATTAGATCAATGTAGCCTCTTTCCAAAAAGTTCAACTCATTTCAACCTCTCACCTCCGCTTGACTTTCTTTATCCCAATTCAATATAATGCTTCGGCACATACACATTCTGCTTTGGTTCCTACTTCTTCCATTCTCCCTTGCCGACCCTAAACCAATACCCACGCTACCATCCACAGTCGCTGCTTTTCAGTCTCCCTTCCCTCCCACAGCGCCGAACTCCGTGACTGGATTTGGTATATATGCTTCCGATGGCTTGTTCTGGGCCAGCAGGACTAATACTGTTCTAAAAGCCGACTGTGAGGTTTTGAGTGGCAGCAAGTGCCCAGCTAAGACCGAGACAGTATTTTGGGTAGATCATGACGGGAGAGCTTTTCTGGTAAGTTTCATGCATCACCTCAGGCAGCAGTTCACGTTCCACTCCAGCATGCTCTCATGTTCTGTGCTACGTAGTCAATAGCTAAGTAAATATAGGATTCCTCGATTCTGCAACAAATATACATCGATACAAGGAATGGAGCCTTGTCCTATCTAACTCCATTTTCCATGCCACCTAATACCTTCTCTCCTGGTGCGAATGTCGTGAACTTCGTGCACCTGGGTCAGGGAACAAATCTCACAAGTGCAATTCCAGAAGTGGATCAAAATGCGTTTGTCAATGCTGAACTTGGTATGTTCTTTGCATCTTAGACATCGTGACTTGGCTGTCTCGTAAAACTTATTTGAAAGGATTCTGATGAGCAATAGGGAGTTTCAATTGGCTTGGCTCTGACAATTCTTACTGGTTCTTGTGCCCACAGAAAGGAAATGCGACGAAGTACCAAGTGATGAAAGAGGTTACCGTCAACGATCCGCGCCAGGTGGGGTGCTTGAGTGGGATTGCACTGGTTGCGCTTGACTACAGTGGACCGAGTCCTACTATTGGCGAGTATTTATGAAATTTGAAGAGAGAAGAGAGGAAATTCATCGCCTGCAAACTGTCTTCGTTTTCTCTTAAAAATTAACAGTTGTAAGGAGTTTGGAATTTGGAATTGGGGGGATCTGAGATGGAGCACGAGGCTGTTGGGGTCGTGAGGGATATGTTTGTGCCGCTTCCGAAGCCTGGAACGAAGGGGTTGGGAGTGTTGCTGAAAGATGTTACTATGTAACCAATTACAAGGCATGGAGACAGACAAAAGTTGCCAATAAAATCAAGAAATTTTTTATTTAGCGCAGTATTTCGTGGCGAGGTTACTGTGGCTCGAAAACATTGACGATGAAGAAGCTCGGTTCGCCATCTACTTCCCTGTTCATATGGCGGACCAGAACCCATCACTATACTCATACTCATAGTATAACTTTTATGAATAAATTTTCTAAGGTGTTTCGAATATAGAGCCTTGATTAATTAGTATACAGAAGCGTTTGTATAAATTAATGGCGCGGGTAATCGCACTTTGGCTAAGTTGGGTATTTTCCTATGTGGGGCTTCCTCGCCGTGGTTATATAGTTACTACGTATTCATAATGTTTAAAGATCATTGTTTAAACATTTTGAGCCTCTCTGTGTCGAAAATGTACTTTTCACGATTGCTTCTCGCGGGAATCCTAGCGCCCATCACCAGCATGGCTGCTCCTGCTAGCCACCTCCTCAACTCAAATTCTGCGATACACGATGAAAGTCTCCACAAGCGCGACAATCTGTGCAGTTTAAAAGCACCGCCGTCTCTCTGCCAACCGAATTCTTCCGTAACTGTTGATGAGACTGCACTGAGGGCTTATAAATTCTATCGTGCGTTTGTGATAGATGGGGATCCCAAGACAATGTTTTCATTCATAGATTCAACGTATAAAGTGAGTTTTAATTTTGGTTTGAATGCAATTACCAGATCATTCAGCACTCTCAAGATAGAAAGGAAAGAAAATTGAACATGCTATAGCAACACCATCCAGGGTACACGGACGGACCAAACACCATTTGGCCACTGTTTTGCAGTGGGAACAAAATAGGAACCGAGGCAAACACTGCGTGGTGCTTTGATGCTAGTACGAACATGTCATATGCGCAATATTCAACTACGGACAGATGGCGTTGGCTCGATGGCTGTATCCACGAACATGTAGGTCCTTTGAACTCTGCAGGCAGGTACCACGCTAAGTCTTTATTTCAGTGGGATCAAAATGAGTCTATTCCAAAAGGGAAATGCTACGTGCTGAATGGAACCACAACCTAGTGGGTTCGTTGGACGGATATTGGTAATAACTATAGCGCCACGCCGAGTACAGATTATTTCTGGTTCGAATGCGTACTTCTTATCGGCTTATATGACCAGCTACCTGAATTTGCCTTTCATAAATCGCTATTTTTGTGAAGTTTTACAGTCAAGAGAGGAAGACCAGGAATTTCAATGTTAGCAAGTGGCTTGCTTGTCTTCCAGTTCGGTGTTCTGCGGAATTCGGAGTATCATTTTCTTGGCCCCTATCTGTTCGGGATCACTAATTCGCTACCCCTGAATTCATGGTCGCTTAGCTGGGGAACAAATATTGCTGCCTGCTTGGCCGCCTCACCTTCAATATCGCTACCTTGGAAAACACCAACTGATTACGCAAGATTAATTGTGTCGTCTGAGAGGGCGTGATAAAGAGGTGGAGCCGCATTGCGAAGCCTTGGATATCAGTGGCTGACTGAGGCTCCCAACTTGGGTGCCTGTTCAATAACCTAGAGCGTCCCCCGACATCTTGCAGAACTGCAGATTTTGTGAACTCCCACTATCTGAGCGGTGTAGAACTCTGGAGGTCTTGGTGAAATAGCTTCGTATACCTTCCGCGCCTCTTACGCGTTCGAGTGCTGCTTTCCTTTTGATTTGGACATATAAACTCCCATCATTTGACGTTCCATTCTCTTCCATTCACCAACTTCATTCCAAACTCCTCAATCATAGTTTGTAATGCGCACTCAAGAACAAAGATTTCCATTATCATCTCCTACAGATATCAACATGCCTCTCTTCTCATCTGGATCTGGGAACTCCTCCAAACCTAAAACTTCTACGAAAGCCAACGATACCAAATCGATGTCGGATACCTCTTCGACCTACTCCTCCAAATCGCTTTTGAAAGACGAGAAACTCAAGAGCGAAGCGTCAAAGAAAGAGGGAGATAAGAACTCAGGGGGGCGGGCGCCGCTTGTGCATATTAGCTGGCAGAGCTGACTCGCCGAGTCGGTGATGCTTAGCTGAGGGCCTCCGGGACGAGATTGGAGCTGAGTGGAGTCATGATAAGTTGGGAGAGAGAGTGTTGGAGCGGGTGGCAGATGTATTGGAACAGTTTGAAGAGAGGTCATGATATATTGTTTAATGTAATGAGGTTAGTTTTGGGGGAGTACGAAGACTCCTGGGACGGAACATTTTGGATGGAATCTTACCCCAGTCTGAATAATGAGTGGAAACAAGGCTTTATAGTCATTCACGGACCATACTATCGCGAGACAGCACTCTTAGAGACTCATTGAAGATACTGCGAGCTCTGCCACTGGCACATTACCTTACTTCTAATCCTGGATATCTATCGTTTCTCGCGTTGAAGTTTACTAAGTGCTTTTCCTTCTCAAAATAGCCTCTATTTCGTACTAGAAGTCTATAAAAAACGATGTGATCGCCTCGTAAAGATTGTTTTGTAGCTAAGCATCGAAATGCTCGCTGGCAGACAGCCCCCTATTCTCGCGTATTTCAGGGCAAGTGCGGGGCATAATATGCCTAATAATAGCCTTTTCAGGAGAAAGCTAGTGATTGCCGCCACTAAGCACAGCCCCAAAGTCGTCCCACATCTTCGCCTCATCGCGAACTTCTTCAATTTTCTCTCAAGATTGACGAACGCAACCTCAAAATTTCAGTAATCCATCATGTCCTCATCTGAGAGGAAGTTCTCAATGGCCTGCGGGCCATGGAAACTCTTCCGCTTCGTTCTACGCGTCGTCTTCTTCTCAGTATTGGCGTGGGTCATCCTCGCGCTGCTGTGGGCTTTCCTCCCTGCTCCATTGAGAGACGACGACCCCGATAATGGCAGTACCTATGCCACTTCGCGACTGCGCGCTGGTAAAACTCTTACTAGGGTCTATGAGTAAGTTTTCGGACACTAGTTCCGTGTACAGGAGTTAACACATCGTCTCTCCAGCTCCGATTACTTCTGCACCGAAAAGAACCAACATCGACAAGGCTTCGCGCTTGATTACAAGCTAGATCTGGATGAACTCACACTCACAATAGGTGGCGCCGAGCATGCGCTGCCAATATTCCAGGTAGACCAGAAGACAGAGAAGGTCACGGAGCAGATCAACTCCACAGCGAGGTTGGGCGACCGCGACGGTGCGAACCTCCCTTGGTTCGAGTTCGCAGACGCGGTGTTACTATATTGGTGGATACAAAAGGACAATTTGGAGTTTCCTGTGGGCATAACGTGGAGTGTGGAAGGAGAAGGTGATCTGCGGAGGATGGAGGTTCAGGTCGCGGGGCGTCCAAATTCGAGACAGCTCCTTACGCTTGAGATGCACGGCTTCGACGCGTCCAGTATAGTTGTCGAAGCACCTGAAAGGCCGTACTCGTTCTCGCCGTCCAAGACGTATCCTTTCCGAGTGGCGATCATCCGCGTCATTGCGCCAACGTCTGTGTTTCTGTACAATCTGCTCGGCAACGCTGTGGGTCAGGCCATACAATCGATAATCTCGACGTTGTTTGTCCTTTTCATCATTGCCGTATATGTCTTCATTGTCCTGGCGATTATTTTCTCGATTTGGAGCTGCGTGGGAGGTCCATCATTTGAGGTGGTTGTTGAGAGGACTCAAGCTCGGCTTGAAAGATTGTGCCAGAATGAAAGGCTACGGATTCTGCGGATCGCGGCTCTGCAGGATGGGCTGGAGCACTTGTGCCAGAATGAGAGATTTCAGTCGGCAGTGGAGATTTGCAGGAATGGGTGGCATCCGGAAAGGCAGGCGAGCAGATCTGATGAGGTGGAGGTTGATGTGGAGAAAGAGATGTCTCCCAAGGAGGTTGATTGAGCGCCGCTGGGCTCTGGGATTTCACATATCGCTCTTCATCCCTAATGTTAGGGAACCGTCTGGATCTATTATGGATTCGGGAATAGCCGAGTTGGGCGACTTTTCGCTCCGAAATGTGGAAGGGTGATCGGAGTCAAGATCGCTGACGATGTGGGCATGATGGTGGAGGAGAAATACGCATCCGAGAGACTGAGAATTCGAGGCCAATTTCGAGTATATGATTTGACCTAGGTCAGCATACTGCTCACCAATCCTACATACCTATATTAAGCAACTTCAATGGTCAACGACAACAACCTCATTAAACGAAATGCCTCATTCTCCTTTCGCCCCATCCTCGCTCTTCTTTTCCCGCGAAGTATCCAGATCCGGCCCCTCCCAAATCTTCCTAATCTCCAGCACCTCACACCCATAATGCAACGGACACTTCTTCGCCCACTCCACCGCCTCCTCCACATCCTTCGTCTGCCAGATCCAGAATCCCGACACGAGCTCATTGGCTGGGAAAGGGCCCTCCGTGACCTTCAAAGAGGAGTCCATGGTGATGCGACGACTGTCGTGGGAGCTGGGGAAGAATCCTTCGGCTGCTTGGAGGATCCCGGCTGCGCGGAGGGAATCGTTGAAAGCGCCCATTTCGGAGAGCATTTTTGGGTCTGGTTTGGTGGTGGTTTCGGACTCCGAGGTTGCGCGGACGAAGACGACGAAGCGGGGCATTTTGGGAGACGTGGGTGGTTCTTGTGAATTGATTGTGAGGATGTTTGGTTGGTTTGTCTATGAGGGATTGTGACTGGAGCGGGTGGATTGAAAGTCCAATTGAAGACTGTTTGGCTGGTTTTGCCTTGGAGATGCTAGTGTTCAAAAGAATTGAATCGAACTCAGCATCGTGGAAGGACTTTGAGATATATATCTTGTTTCTTGGAGCATCCAAACGTTCTGCTACGTCCGTATTGACGACTTCCTTGACGCGACATGCAGCTATCCAAAGCCACGCCAGGCAGAAGCAGCGCATGAATGGCGCGAACTCTCGTGATCAGCGGTCTGCGTGATTAGTGATCAGGGGGTGTCCGCTCTTCGGGGTTTCTTGAACCCGAATCTGACGACTCATTACCATGTCAAGATTAGCTGCAGCGGTGAAAATAGACGTTCGGTTAACCTGGTCCAAGTAACTCCGTTTGAATTCCTTCTGCACATCTGCTATTACTGGTTGTTGACCGGTATACTGTTCCTGGTACTCAAAACTTTGATGTGACGCTTGCGAGTATTGACGGGCTTGGAGATTGAAATCGCTGCAAATCACGTGAAGGACTTTTCTAGAACCAATGGAAGACCAGCTACACATTACGGTTAAGTCTACAATTTACGGAAGTATACAAGCCCGAGCCTTACTTCGATTAATTCCCTGCCCGTACCCAGGTCGTTCCTCAACTGCGAATATAACCTTCCTGAACCATGGTAAGCGGCCATGTCATCAAATCACTCCACTCAGCGCTTATAATTGACTGAATTCCTTTAATCTCCCTCTTCCCAGTCTCTCCGATCCACCAAACATGACTAAAAGTCGTAAGCATCGCAAAATAGTACGCTATCAAAACCAGCGCTCTTGGCTGTCCCTCTTCGACCAAGTCAATGAATGGCTTCTCCAGCAGCATAGGGAACACTAGCAAGCGTCTCAATATATCAACCTGCCTCTCAGACTGCGCAATAGCTAGTTGCACGCTGCCGATCAGACTAAGCGTCGACTTATATGCTTGCTCGATTTTAGAATCCCATGGCTCGGCAGTGGGGTCGCGAGCCGGCCGGAGGAGATGAAGCAGGCCTTGGCGATTTGACTCTACGAATAAAGAGCCCCAGTCGCTAGATCCCCGGATACGCTTGTAAATGCGTGCATGGAGAGAGAGGCTCCGTTCGTCGTCCCCGAAAAGGTCTATGGCAGCCTTGAAGCTCCGGCCAGCACCCCGGGAGAGCTTTCAGGTAACGGGAGCGTTAGCAATTGCTCAATAGAGAATATTTCGGAAGCGAATATTCTTCAGGAGAAATCATGAACTAATCTGAAATAAGAAATGGGTTACCCCCAACACCTACTTGGATCCACTGCGTCGGAGGCGTGTAGGGGTCCAGGTTTCGCTCTTGATGAGAGGGGGACGCACTGACTCGGATCAGAGATGAGGTCATACAAACGACATCAGCGTTGGCTTTGCTAAGATCGCTAACATCTACGCTGTGTTTACGGAGGCCGATGGCGAAGTATTGTCGGTATGCTTCCTGGAGCTCGAAGTTGTGTGGCTCATATCTGGCGAGGTGTAGCGCGGAGACAGAGTATAGCATGTAAAGGGCACTATCGTTGGCGAATGCTATGTTGGACTGGTCATCAATCCAGTTGTCTCTTTCTTCTTTGGACAGGGCCTCGCCGAGGGCGGCCTCGGTGTTGAGACTTAGTGCGGTCTTGGTGACCCATTGATGAAGCAGTCTGAGTTCAAGTAGGCGGCGGTGACGAGTCTCAGGAAGATCATAGACAGGGAGACTCGTGCCGAGGGACGTAGGAGCCACGACCGAGACCCCGTTAGGCCCAGTCATAGTAGTTTCCCGGCTCTCTACCGGTTCTGTGGGAGTCACGTAGCCGCGATCATATATGCAAGGCGTCTGATGGCGATCACAGCTTGCGCATTTGGGGTGGACTTCATTACACTGAGAAAGGATTAGCATCTGCCACACAAGGAGGGGCAAGTATGGAAGCAACGGAGCGTACTTTGACTCGGCGTTCCCTGCAACGCTGACAGCCCGTCCTCGATTTCTTATGGCCTACCTTTGGGGGCCTCCGAGGTATGCTCGTGTCGGACATTGGAGTAGAGTGCAGAGGCTGCTCACTGGAGTGGTTCTGGGGAGTGCGGTGGGATTGTTCTCAATGCGGTTGTCGTTGTGTTTCTCGTTCTCGTTTTCGTTCTCGTTCTCGCTGCCTCTACCAGCCCCTCATTGGCGGAAGCGAGGTTAGATCAATCCAATGAGAATAGTACCACCCATGATCCTCCCTTTACCCTTGCACACCCCTGTTGTTTATCATGCATTTTCATATCATGAGTATTTTGGTAGACTCAGCACTACCTCTCTACCCTGCATTCATCAGTACTGCAACGGCGTTAATCTTGTACGTTTAGGTCGCAGGGACTGAGGGTGGGGTGTCAGCCCTGCAGCTACTTGGCGAGGATTCCTAGATGGACGTGGCCGTGTAGAGTACTATATAACTCATCCCCCGCCTCTCAAGTGAGATGTGAGATGGCTCAACTCTTACCTCGGTCAAATTGCCTGCTTTTAAAATCACGATGCAATCACAAGAAAGACGCGGAGGTGCGGGCTTGGGCAGCTCAGGCAAAACCGCCCCGCAAATGCTCATTGGCTTCACGGTCAAGGGCATAGCTTCTGGCATTGGGTTGATTTCTGAGAGCGTTCACGCACACAAAGAAGCAAAGCTTCGGAAAAAGGAGCGTGAATCGGCGACCCGCACAAATTCTGGAGATCCGAGTTTCATGCCAGACAGCAGTGTCGAGACTCAAGTCGAGAATCACGAATCTGAGGCCTCCACAGGAAACCCTAACGGCCCCGAACCCCCGAGAGACCTTGATCACCTTGAGGAAGAATGGGAGCTTGATGATGCTCAGGATGATATTTTGCCCCCTTACGCAACATCGCCACCGTCAGCGGACAGATCTGGTGCTAATGGAGCGCCCTCAACTGCTCTGGAGATCACCGACCGTTTCTTGATTGGAATGCCTTCACACCAGCATACTTCTAACTTGCAGACTCAACTCCCATGCCCCGTGGTCCTACCTCAACGTCGACCCAAAGATCGCTCACGTGGCTTCATCCGCGCCTATGCTCCTGTTCTCGAGCCTTGTGGTATCAGCCAAGCTGAGTGGCTTGCCTTCCTCGACACTTTCCAGAAGGCCAGTGAGGCCAACCCATGGATCCAGGCTATCAATCTCGCTTCTTTTGCTACCTCAGCCGTGCCCATGCCAGGACTGATTGCGATGGCCATAAGCACGGCGATTAGCGTCGTTGCTAACGTTGCTACGGAATTCCATGGCAGATACAAGTATGTTTCTTTGCAATGTTTAACGAAAGGGGTTGATTTTAATCTCATATAGGCAAAATCAATTCCTCGATAAGATCAACGATGAATGGTTTCGACCACGCGGTCTTTTCTGCCTTCTGATGACGTGGAACCCAGAATCAGATAGATCCATCGAGTCGGTCGACGTCACCTCAACAATCACCTCACAAATCACCTCTAAGCATAAATTTCAGGCATCGAGCGGGCAGTCACATGGTGAAATGACGTTCCCAGCAGTGGCACCACTGATATTTCCCGCGCTGGACCATTTGAACGCGCAAACAGACGAGGCGTCTGTTAAAAAACGCGAGAAGCTGAAGAAGGCAGGGGCGTTCCTCGCAGATTACTCGGACAGGAGGGCGACTGCAACTTTCGTAAGTAAATATGCAGCCAAATTATATTGGAAGCTGTCTATTCTCAATGCTAACAATCGAATAGGCTGCTCAGAATCCAAACAGTATCCTGGCCACCAGCGTCCCAGCTCCACAGTTTCATTCGCAATACGCGGATCCTGCTAGTCAAGCCGCTAGTGGTGATCTCATCTCGCTCATTACTCACGGAAAATTCAGCGCTGACCGTGGAGGAGGAGCCATGAGAGGAAGACGAGGTATGAGAGGCGGGCAGTTGAATGGGCGCGGCGGTATAGGACGTGGCATTGGTGGTGGCGGTGGCCTACTCGATAACAGCGAAGGACTTGGAAATCTTAAGATACTCAAAAAGGTTTGTTTCCACAGTCTAACATTAAAGTTCTGTAATGCTAATTTTAATGGTTAATGGCAGAATGTGCTTTATCTTATGGTTGTAAATATGCCGTCGGATGATGAGATCGCTGCTGCGATGCAGAAGGTCAGGCAGTGAGAGAGATTGAAGGAGGAAAGTTGAAGGAAGAAGGGTTTAATTTATGTTAGGCTCTTTGTGGACAGAAAAAGCCCGCCCTAGATTCTCAATTTTCTTAGACAAAGCAGGATATTAATCTAAATTTAGAAGCAGTACCACTCTTCCTTAGTGCACAACACGATATCAACTCCTCTTATCCTCTCCAATCCCATCGCAAGCAAAGCAAAACAATCTTCCACTCACGCAACGTATCTCATCGCTAATGCAGCCTCGCGTACCTCTCCAATTCAGACTGTCGGCAAAACTGGGCATCGAGGTAGAGCAGCTTGCACCCCAGGCTCTAACACTTGACAGCCGTGAGGCTTATTCGTTAGAACAGAACTCAGCGCCCAGTAACAGCATAGCCCCCTAAAATTTTGGAACGCGCTATTAATGGAGGAGGCTGAGTAATGGGGGCGGTGAGATACGTGGATGGGGAAGTTTCGTCGACTTACTTTTCGTTTGTACACATCGTTCGCAGGTCTTCTCGTCGCCTTCTCGTACAACCCTTTCGTTAATAGCTAATCGTTAGAAGTGAGAGCCCAAATGGCTAGTCAAGTAAGCGCGGCTGAAGATATCGCGAGAGTGTCAATAGCGGGATTCGAGCTTGCGCAGCATTTATTTAAACTCAGTCACAGTGAGGGTGTACCCGAGGAAATTCGCTGGAGTGGAGAAGAGCTCGGTGTTTTGAAGGTCTCCAGTCATTTACAATTCACCAGCTCATCTTCTCAGCAAAAATCAACATAATCACAAGAACGCCTACACCTATACCTTACCAGGCTGCAAATATCCTCGGTTCGGCCACAAGGGAGGTCTGGAAAGACAATACACGAAAGGTCCGAGGATCAAAAACACACTGCCAGCTGAAAGTCCGATGTTTTTCTAAAGCGCTTTCTAGAAATGTGGGGGCACTGACCCTGAAGCGTTACAGTATCCCTTCCCTGTAACTGCGCGATTTCGCGCCATGAAGTATTTCAGCTCAGTTCAAAAAGAGCTCCCAGGACTCGACAGGTGAGAGGCAGGCAGTCGATCGATCGTAGGTGTTGCGCGCCCGATTTCAAACTATCATCCTATTATTCTTGCCTTGAGCGTTTTTATAGCGGCGAGTGAACCAGCGATATGATGCATGACAAGGCTTGCACTGCGTGGATCAGCGCTCTGGGGATCTCACGCTGTCGATCAACCTGCTTGCTGGGCTCTGACCCCACGCTTCAAGCTTAAGGCGAGCCAATCTGGCCGACGTCTCCTCCAAGTCCACGAAACCAGTTATTAAGGCTGACGGAGACCCGCCCACTCAGGTGAAACAAATTTTCGGGAGATCATCTTGAAAGTGATCATCAGGGATTGTGGCTGATAGCCTCCTTTCTCGAGAGGAGCCTCATCTTCGTGAAGATCTGTGGCTCAAGGTCCTGCGCAGTCCACGCTCTTTCAAGATTTTTTACAGCTTGGCCTCCCGTTCTAGCTAAGTATTTCTTGAATATTAGCATCGAGGCCATCTGCAGCGCATTGCGAGCACATTTCATACTTCTTCATAGCTACAATATTTTTCTAAAATATATCACGTACTTTGCGGACCTTTAATAACAACATTTCTTTCCAAATGTCAATAAGTATTAACCAGATGTCGTTCGAAAGCAACATCAAGACGGCCGTGTTCTGGGCTCCCTTGATAACGCACTCAAGATGATGGCATGGCACTCGCGCTCGTGATTCAAGCACGGACTAGGAGCGCCTGCTGAAGAACTGTGGGAGATATCAGTCTGGGCGTTGTTTGTTTGTTCGTGTTGCCTGTGGGGTGTTGTTTCGGGGCTGAGGGTGCTCGAACCAGCGTGTTGTGGCGCTCATTCTATTGATGCTGCTTTTAGTCCTATTGTTGAGGGGCTGCATTCGGGATTTGTTTTCCGCGTTCCCACTTCTGAAATACTGCCCAGCATTGGGTGTGCTGCTTTTAGTATGCTGTTTTAGAGGCGATGAGTACAGGCGCGCAGATTTTGTTAAGGCAGCCAGTTGACAGAACATGCAGCCTCATTGGGAATTGTTCAGCGTGGATCTCTGGCAAGCCACAACCGCCTGAGTTTCTAGAAGCCTTGTTAGGAACTATTCAAGGTCGATCTCTGGCAAGCCACAACCGCCCAGTCGGCCTGCAAAGTTAAAAAATTGCAGCCTCATTTGGAAATAATCAGTGTCGATCTCTGGCAAGCCACAACCACCCCACCACGCCTGGGGATTTTGCAGGCTCAATTGAGAAAGTTCAGTGTCGATCATTTACGAACCCAGACACTTAACATTCGGCCAACGGCTGAGTGCCTCGATCCGAAATAGGATTTCCTCCGGACGGTCGTATCTAAAGCACTCCTTCGCTTTTCGTAGTTCATATTCTGAGCCATAAAGAGACTCCCCGATTTCCTACTCATAAAACTCTCTTCAACCAGGAAATCTTTATACCAATCTGATTTCTTCCTGTCAGCACCTGCGTCGGAGTCACATGGTCCGCACGCATTCTCTTTCATCTTCCTTTGCTGAGCACACATATCCTATCTGATCATGTCTCCCTACCCTTCTTCAACGTGTGCCACAAATGGTTCAGTCAAGAGGTTCAATACCCTGCTGCAGTGTTTGCTCCTTACGTTTATCTACGAATACCTCCCCCATACTTATATGCTCGCTAGCGATCAAGGCTAACAAACCTTCTCAGCACTTCCCCAAGCAAAGAATCTTCCATCTCCGAGCCCAAATTATCGGACCCCAAACCCGATACACCGCACAGCCCTTCTGCATCAAATAGTTCCTCCGTCGATCAGCAGAACATGTCAATCTCTCGTATTGTAGACTATCTCGAAGACCCCACTGCCTCCCACGTCCAATTGCAACACTTTACACCTCAAGAGAGCACACGCATTAATACTGAGAAGAAGTCCTTTCTCAAATCTATTGATAATACCCTGAACGACAACAAGAAATAAAAGCAGGGCAGTGGTACACGAGTTGAAACATGCGATGGCAAATCCACTCGAAGGTAAATCACGGTCCCGCAAGTCAGCACTCCTTTTCATTCGCCCTCTTTAACAACTTCCAACAGTAGCTGACAATTCGCTGCAGATTTACAACTATGCTTCGTTCGGATGACACAACACTCGATCTATCTGAAGTAAAGAACCACGTCGTGAAGTCCCCACATCTCCAGCCGATTTTGCTTTCGAAGCAAAAACGTTCTTATAATATCTCACCCTGCAGCGGCTCTGGTCTCGGCAACTAATAACCATGACGCAAGTTTCCACAGCCTGTCTTTACTACCGGAGTATTTATACACATACTCTGAAAGAAGTAATGG
This sequence comes from Stipitochalara longipes BDJ, assembly GCA_009732865.1. Classification (NCBI taxonomy): domain Eukaryota; kingdom Fungi; phylum Ascomycota; class Leotiomycetes; order Helotiales; family Hamatocanthoscyphaceae; genus Stipitochalara; species Stipitochalara longipes. The sequence continues at coordinate 2,305,475 of ML769337.1, read as the reverse complement.
TTTTGCAAAAGCGAGCAAGGCATTTGTACGATCGATATTCACGATTGCATGTCCGTAACGATATGAAAAATTTAAATGAAAACGCTTTTTCTGTTCAAAACAATCGTATCTTCGCAGTATGAAACTTGTGGTGCTATTTGAAAGCCTTTCTGGTATATCTTCCGATTTACATCGATCTGATCTCCTTCTCACCTAGTGCCATCTCCTCCATACGCGAGGCTGCGACGCGCTCTCAGCGTTGAGGAGAACGACATATTTGCTTGAACGGAGCGAATGAGGACAAATTCGATCGTGAGTCAAAACCCCCCAGAGTCCATCACAGGGGTGTGGAGCGAGCAAGAATTTGTTAAATAAAGCAAACAACGTGGCGCGCATCAAGTAGAAATTGTCGATTTGTTGGTTTGATCTTCAGTCGCTAGACAAGCAATCTTACATTAATTCAGAAAGAAACCTTGAAGATCAAATCAGAAAAATGGGACGTATTCCGACATCTCGTGTCGTGAATGTGAGTTGAAAGGATTGAAAGTTGGCGAGGGCGGGGAAGTGCTTAAGAGCACCGTAGCTTGACCGCCTCAACCCCTGAATAAGCGAGCAACCTCCCTAAATTTTAGCGAGGAAATACCACTCAAGTATTCCAATTCCAGGCTTTCTGCGATATCCAAATACTAGACTTTTGATGCATGAAGACTTTAATTCACAATTGAGGAGAGACAGCCGAAATGTCCCATGAAACTTGGTTCATTTGGTACTACTTTCTTCTGTCTACCGCGAGCTCAAGAACCCTTCGCTAAATACTTTAGGGGCTCCAGCAGGTTAGGTGCTATCGTGCACCTGACAGTCGATCACTTTGGAGCGAACTTTCACTTAGCGGGAGCAGTTTACACAAGCTTACTGTCTACCCTTCGTAATACCTGGCAAAGGATGCACCAATATCAGAAAATTGAAGTTGGCGTCAGCCGGATGGTGCCATCGGCGTTGTTGTCGCCCGACTCGGACACACAAATAGATGATATTGCGATGGCCGATCAGATACTCCAAGAGATCAAAGCAATTGACCCAAGGGCGCTGGGATAACTCAGAGCAATTGGTCTACAGCTGGCATGGCAGCGATTTAGGGAACCTCCGTGGGGGAGTGCGAAGCCTTTCCCATTTTTGCGAAAATCCTGAAGGTCGCCAATCGATAGGCTTTGATCTTGCACGTCGGTCATAAACGTGCTGGTCTTCGTTACAGCTGCTGCTTTAATAAAATTACCTTCTCCAGGGCTCTGCCTTCCTCGGAGCATATTTACGGATTGCACGCCAGTTTGGGCGGACATCAATGACCCAATCAGCTCTTCTCTATGCCGAACAGCATTGACTTTGCGGCGTGTGTTTCGCAAGCACGTCATGGCATTATGGCAATCTGGTTCTTTAGGGGTTGGCTCTGTAAAGATTGATGCGCAATGGGCTGTTCACATGGAAGATTGCATGGGTTTGGATGTGTTGCTGCTGAAGAACAAATCGTCACCAGAACCAGAAGAAGCTCAACATTGCTTGCGTCACAGACCAATTGCGCTCGGGAACAGTACTATCCAATGCTACCCCTGCTCGACTCGAGAGTCCTCTGTATATCGCGTGGCCTCTCCCACTGAGTTGCACCTAGATATCGACTTGCTCCTAGAACACTCATTTCGAACTCAATACAACCCATATATTACGACCAAACTGCGGTCGGTGAAAGACGAATGAGTGTTTCGAGATTTAGGGCAAGGTGCTGAAGAATCATTCTGTCAAGTCAGCGCGTGTATATCGTGATAGAGGAGAAAGGGAGCTTACTTGAAACCAAGCAAAAGCCAAAGCAGTATCCAAGTTTTTGGTTCTCCATTTCAATGGATACTAACACTCACGCCACGAGAAGGCAAACCAATGTGAGCGCCCTGTCAATCACGGTCAGCAAGTCGCAGGGCATGCCTCTACGCTGGGCTCATCCCGAAGGATCACCTTAGGCAGCAAAGACACCACTTCCATGACGCGAGGAACCCCACGGGCTGCCATCTCCGAAGATGAGGTCCGCATGGAGCTCGATTAAGCCGTACTCGCGCGCCCCCGACGATGGCCATTCCTGGCTTCACAAAGGCACCGCAAGACGCGTGACCCCATACGCTAGGTTGTCCAGAGGACCAAGCATGTGACGCTCGATGGCCTATAGGCTGCTGGGTGGCCACTTCCCCCCTACGCTGGGCTCATCCCGGAGGATCACCGTTGGCAGCAGAGGGTCTCTCACGGTGACTAGCAGGGTGAGAGCCCCTCCTGCGTGCAGCCATCGCCGGTCGACTCTGAATGGGTGGGTATGGGGAAAGGACGCGATGCTCACCCGAGGAGGAAGACGCGCCTGTGACACGGTCAGCACAACGCTTGCAAGAAATTGGGGGATGTTGTTGACGAGACGAAAGGAGGTGGTGAAGAGAAAGAATGGAATGGGAGGCTCGTACCTTTCGCGTGTCAGTGAGTAAATAATTGATGAGAATTGGTGCTGGTGTTGATGTTGTGGGAAGGAAAAATCGGCCGAGCAAAGGCGTGATTAAATACTCGAGGCCGCGGTGGCAGATCACCGACTTGAATTTGCGCTAATCCTCTTTTGACACATTTCAAATGGCTCAAGCTTCAAGCAGTCGGAAAATTTTCTTCTCTTGTTTGGATGAGGCTGGCCCAGCCTTGCGTGGAAGGCTGGCGATTCGAGAGCGACGGCTCTGAACCCGACCTTTGACCGATGCGACTTGGTGAATTACGTGTACGAAACAGCACTCCAGTGAGATAGTACACAAGAATCGTGCTGTTAAAATACATGCCGATCTTTCTACCCAATTCTCTTTGTATGTAATACTCAAAGTGGTGGAATTGGACTCGAGTCAAACGTTTGTAATCACTTCACAACATCTCACGTCACATTAATTAAATGATTGACACGATGTCCTCAATCCTTTGTTTAAATAATCTTTAAATTGGGCGTGATCTCTTTATATTGGATCTTTTCAAACTTTGTGTCGTCTTTGTTGATCAACAATGGGAAAGGGGGTTGCCAAGCCTTAAGCGAGAACCGAGTTAAGCGCTCAAACATCAGCAGACAGGAGAAAGGTGTAAATGCAGTTCCAGCGAATACCTTTGCAGGAACGTGAAGTTAGCAATTATATCCCGAAATTCTATATCATTGATCACGGTTATCTATTTCTCAGATCCGGAGTCCGTATTGCTCAAAGCAGATAAGGCCAGTAACATCGCTATCGCGGAGGACAGAGTTCTCAAGTAATTTGAGAGCCGAGGTATTTCGAGGCTATCAAGCTTCCTCGAGAGACGTCTGACCTGTGAAGAATCAACAAAAGGGAATTCCGCATGGTCCAAGAAAGAGCTTGGAGGTCAAGTAGATCGAATATAATTGATAAGGCTTCCCCTCCTGGGTTATAATCTTCTTGTTATACTAAGTCTGATAATGCAAGCCACAACCTCACCGACAACGACAATTCCTCTCAAGTTCTTATATGCAGCACCACAGCGCCGAGTTCAACATCTGGTTGTCCACGAGTGCAAACTGATCTATTTGTCACTTGTCTTGCCCTGATCTTCCTGAGCTCTTCTTGGATTATCTTCTCTTCTTCCTCACGAGCGTCTTGCTGTCGCTGCTCCTCATTTCGCTGCTCTGCCTCTCTCATTGCTAAATTTCCAATTGGTCAGCCACTTGAGAGCCACTCAAACCAAATATTCAGTATAGTCGACAAGGATTTGATCTTTATCGAAATATTTACTCACCAGGTGACTTAGGTGCTCTGCTAAAAAGCGCTACTCGTTTAGCCGCCTCCCTAGCAAATCGTTTGGAGCTCAAAAGGAGGTCCACAGGCGCTCCGTTCACGACATAGAAAATGTTTCGACGGAATCTCTGCTCCCCTTCCATGTACCAAAAGAGGCGAATCTTGGACTCTGGTCTATACTGCTTCCCACAGATGGTAACAAAACATTTTGCCTCTTCCGGAGGTATTGGCTGCAGCAGAAATTTGCTAAAGCCGGCTTGCTCGAGAAATTCTTGCGAAACGATATCGACATCAGAACCTGTGTCCAACTTCACCAATGCCGGGGTGTGCGCTGCCTCCGTTGATACAAATTTGAATTGGCTTCCGTCCCCAGAATGAGGAGTTTCAATGGCAACTGTTGCCTGTACGACGTAATTTGAGTGACCCATTTGCAACAAAGTATTGAGTACTGCTCGTCGTGGCAAGGAGAGTTGGCGACTGTGTGAGGGGTTATCGCGCAAGGTACCTTCTCCTGTTGGAGGCCAGAGATTGCCATCGTCTCGGAGACGAAGTGGCTGCTCTGATGCAGTCTGATTGCCGATATACTCATCAACGACGTTCGAATCATCGGTTTCGAGGACATAATCGGAAACAAGCCTTGAAATGCCAGCCCTTACCGACTTGTCAGATAAGATGGTCCCGACGCCAACAAAAGTGAACACTCACCTCATATCCACTAGTTGTTGTTGCGATCTCAACCTTGGAATCATTTAGCATCAGTCATTGTATAGAAACTGCTAGGCAAGGTTTAGACTCATAAAATACTCACTCTGTACAAAGAGCTCTAAGAAGTAGAACATTTTCCTTAAACATGCCATATTGGCGTTTGAGATTTTTCTCTAAAAGCGGCAGGCGCACAATTCGTAGAAACAGTGTATTATTTCCAGCCATGACAGATCTCAATGTTGTATTGAGAGTGGCTTCTCGCTGAGTGCAGTTTTGAAACGCTTCGTAGATTGAAGGTGGTACGTCTATGTTGGCTGCCACGGTCTGAACATTTTCGCTGCATTCCTCAAGTACAGATCGGAGAACGGCGATTTCGCGGCTGTGTACGTCGAAGACATCTTTCGCAAATATAGTTCTTCGCTGCCAATCTCGAGAGAGTGTGACCACAGTGAAAGTACTCGAGCAGATCGCAATCAACGACGTTGCCAGACCCAAGATGGATAGGGGATCCATACGCGGTCAAACAAAGGGGTGATCGACGTACGAAATAGTTATGCTTACAGACAAACGATATTTCTGCAGAATGCGGGGGTATTTGATTAAGCTTTGGGAAGTTCTCGGCTTGTTTTCCGACCCGTCATTGTGAAAAGAACGGCTTGCATGAAAAAATTCAGCTGATACGGCAAGCCATGTAGGTGGCGACGATTCTATTGGCTAGCGAGTTTATAGAGGCTGTTTGCCACCGCTCCAGGATACGAGCCTCACGGCTCCCAAAAATAGTTATGGATACATCCAGCTGAGAAAGAAAAAAATTCTCCTCGGGTTTACTAAGACGTATTGCAATTGCGAGATCCTTTCGATAGCTACTTGTGCCCTGCGAATTGCTGTCAAAGTGCCAATCCATCACCCACACCTCCTTCGAGAGCATCGAAACGATTTAGTCACATCACAGTAGTCAGACAGAAAAGTTTCAATTGCGGCCGATAACCTTACAAAAGAACATACCTGATACGATGGCGTTCAACTCCGCACCACCCATCCCAAACTCGACGCCTGGCGCGCAGAGCTTGACATACAAACCGAAAGGGTATCACAAACTTGCTGAAGTTATGAGCCGGGATATGGATGCCGCTATCTTCCACCGTTTCGAAGATCTCGGGCTTTTAAGCTTGTTGAGCTTGCAAGCTGAAATAATTCATCTGCGAAAGGAGTTCCGACGGAAATGTTTCTTGAACGATGAATTTGGCCACGAATTCGAGAGGAGCTATTCCGGGAACTTCAAATCAGCCAGAGATGGAGATAGCGAGCAATATCAAATACTCAAAACAATTCAGTCAAAACTAGGCGAATACTGTAAGAAGCAACTACCGCGAAAGTAATTGAGCGGATTTGCTAATGTGCGAGTAGACGAATTATCAATACAAGGTAAGAAACGACCCATCACTTCACCGTTGAATAGTAGCTATTGCGTACTTTGTTTGACACCACGGCTGGCATTGTCTAGCATTCAATGCTAACATGGTCAATAGTATCACGAATAAGCAAACTAGAGACTCCAAGAAGATCGCAACTCTCAGGATTGAAAGGCGAGCTGAATGATTCAGCAAACAATTTCCTCAGGAGCACCGAAGTTGATACATGGGGTGAGAAAGACACAGCAGCATATATGTGCCTCAACCCGAAGCAATATTCGAACGAGTCCGACGTATTCACCAGGCTTATTGAGAATATAATTGTTGGGCCATACCACAAATATATTGGACATCGTCTGCAAACGGGAAAGGTCCTCGATGAGGAAACGGGGAGCAGATCTTACGATTCCGAGAAAATCAACACTGCAAGCAATGTAATAGCCACTGTGCTGTCGGCCATTCTTCCCGTTCTGACGATCTTTGTGCTCAATCTTCTCGAAACCACAAATCAGAGAATCGGCCTGACTGTTCTCTTCACGGCGGTCTTTGCGCTCATGCTTGTAACTTTCAGCTCTACTAGAAGAGTTGAGATATTTGCTGCCACAGCTACGTGAGTCTCTTGCAACCCCTTGCTTTTTGTTCAAAATTAGTTCGATACAATTTTACCAACGGTGCTTTTCAGATTTGCTGCTGTTGAGGTGGTGTTCATTGGTTCCGCCCTTAATAGTAACACGCCTCCATCACCAGCAAAGCCAGGTTGATGTGGCCGTCATCTACACAGACAATGGCATGCCAAGATCCCCAGATAAGAAATTTGATACACAAAAGAGAGGAGTACATTCGCTCGAGCTTGTTTGTACGCATTCAAAATTTATTCGTTGTTGTAAGCTGAACTTAAGCAGGGCTGAGCAGGTACGCTTCCTAATTAGACAATCAAGAACATCATATTCAATACAAATACTTTCCCACATTATTCGCAGGGTCAGTTTCTATGAATGCGCTTACGATTTCCCTGTTAATCATCAACTTAGTCACCAGTAACAAACCGCGTAAGCTTCCCCTTCCTCCATCTCAACATCTCCTCACTCACGGCAAAAACCCCCTCCCTCCAACCTCGCTCAACTCATTCTCACACCTCAATCAACCCGAAGCTGATGACACTCCCCCATTAATTCCGGCCCAGTCTCGCCTCAAGAACGTCCATTTCTGGATCCGGCACCTTCATCTCCCTCACCTTCAGCATCTTATCTTATCAGTTTCAAAACACCCCACCAACCACTCTTCGCACCTCGGCAACCACAATTCCGCCTGAATGGAAGTCTGAAGCAGCGCAAATCTCTGCAGAAATCCCAAAACGACACCTGCGACTCCGTCGGGAGGGTACGGACGGCTCGGAGTGAACGGCTATATCCCACGCTCTCTCTCGTCTGGAGTTCCCAAGACTGGGTGAGAGTTGGATTTCAAATGCGTTCCATGCTCCCTCTCAAACGTTAAACTTGGAACTGTGAACTTCAAACTGCGAACTTCAAACCTGGAACTTGGAACGTGGAACTGCAGAATGCAGATATGCAAAGGGAGAAATGGAGGAGGGCAAGCAAGAAAGAGCAGAGGCCGAGTAAATACAGCGTGAAAAAAAGAAGTGTATTAATTCTACCAAGTCATCTCATTTACTTACATCCCGAATTTAACTCCCTCATCGTAACAAATCCCATTCCTTCCCAGTACCAATCCATTTCGTTCCCAATCCGATGATTTTCATCATAACCAGCTCAAGTCTTAAAGCTCTCTACTTTATGGCAATCCCATGAACAAGTTCAGCATGGCTGGATAATTCGGTGTTCCCAGCCCAGTAACCGGGTCCCAACCCTCCACGCTCGTGAACCCTTGTGTACCACACCCTTGATTCCCTCCCACCGTGATATCGTTTAGAACTTGTGGGTTCGCATACAACGTCGGATTCAAGAAGCCTACTGGACTCTTTTTCGCGTTGATTCTTTGGGCATTGATCATATTAACGAGCGAAGCGAAGGTAGGGCAGGACGCCGATGTGCCGAAAGCGAGGGAGAATTGTCCATCGACGGCAACGACGTAGTTGACGCCATTGGCCGAGACATCCGGGTAGCCGCGCACGGTCTGCGAGTTGTTGAATCGGTCGGCGCCGTAGGGGGGTGCGTGGTTTGCGAAGTAAGTTGCGACTGCGGATTTCTGGTATGAGGGCATCGGGAAGACGTTGGAGAAGCCACCGCCGGAGAAGATAACGCGCTCCGAGGCAGACTCTGGGGAGCGGACGGTCGAGCCGTTGAGCACTTGGGTGGCACCGACAGAGGTGACGTAGGGGCAAGTGCCGGGGAATGAGGGGTTGAAGATGCCGGAGGAGCCGTTGTTGTAGGCGCCCGTCACAGGATTGATGCATTGGCCTGAGTTACCTGCTACACCGAAATCTCCCGAAGAGTAGAGGATTGAGACGCCTTGAAGGCCGAGCTTCATGTACTCGAGGCATTGTCGCTGTTCGTACTTGGCAGTGAGATCTGCTTCGTTGGAACTGTAACTGGTGGAAATAACGTTGGTGGTTTGTACTGAACCGCAATTTTCAGTTCCTTGGAAGCCGCCGGGCATGGCGTCGGGATATTGGCCATCGATGTTGGGGTCTTTGGAATCGCCACCCTCGAAAGTGCAATAACTTCCATCGAGGGCGTCCAAGAAATTGTTGAAGCTGCCGCCATTGACCAAATCACCGACCTGGTACAGTGTCACCTGCTGTGGGAAGATGAGGGACATGGCAAACTCCAAATCCAGAGCAGACTCGCCGTTGAAGTTGAAGCTCTGGTTCTTTGTCTGGATGGATGCACCATCAATAAGATGCGTATCTGGCGAAACACCCACTTGTGAAGGGGAGAACTGCTTGAAATACAAGTCCAGATCGCCTTGCAAGAAGGCTTGAGGTGTGTACTCCACGACCCCAAGAGAATTGTTCGGCATCGACAAAGTGTTTGGCGGTGCGTTGTAGAGCGCTTGCAGACAGGCTGCGGTGATCATGGTATCGCAATTTGCCAGAGTCATCAAAGCATTCTTGATTTCTGCACCTTGTTTAGGATTCGAGGCATCGAGTTCGGAACCAAGCAAGCCATGGAGTGGTCTCGTGGCCAGGTCTCTCTTTGCCATTCTCTTGTTCAATTCCAAAATTGGCTCTGGTAGATTCTTGTGCTTCATAGTTTTTCTGGGCGATCCGATTCGCGTGTCGAAATGGACTGTTGGGGTCACAATGTCGACGTGCTCGGTCAGATGGTGAGGGATACTGTAGGATTCGCAAGCAATGTGATTGTGGCCCATCTCATGCCTGTACAGGTGGTATTCGGTTTTCAGAAGTCTCTCTGCCTCGGCGACGGTGGCATTGAAGTTCAGCCAATTTCTCGACTTCGACATCCTGATCCTGCTGGGATCGATTCCCGACGAATGCAGCCATTCCTTCACAGCATTAACTGTCTCTGGTGCGGGCGCAAACATGTCCGCCACCTTCTCCTTCGACCAGTGCTTGCCATAGTCCGCCGAATCGGGGTGTGCAACCTGATTAATGAACTCTTCCGCACGATGCAAATTCTGCTGCGCCAGGCCAATTCGAACCGGAATAGTTGCTGCTGGGTGTAAACGAGTGTGTCGAGACCATCTTGGAGGAGGTTCAGATCGGCGTTCGTGGACTACGTGCCTCGTGGTCGTTGAAAGGGGGGACGCAGTTACCGCTACCGCCAGGGCAGCGATTATCTGAAAAACGGCCTCGATCCGCATATTAACCTTCCCTCCCGGTGCTAGGCTAGAGCATCAGAAATCTGGTGATTATGGCAGTGGGCCATCATATGTATTGCCACGCCATGATAGCTGACGGTGAGGGGCGCGGCTGAGCAAACCCCACAAGCCCTCCTTTGAAACCAAGTACCGAAAAGTAAATGGGGATTGAGACAGCCGGAGACGGTCCTTTCCATGAGAACGTGCCGTCAATCATTCAGCGGCCGTGGCCTCAGTGGCCCAAGGCCCAAAGTAGGACGCGCCCTCAAACGAGTTGAGTTTGTGAAGATGGTGGATAAGATATGGCATGGACGACATCCCTGTCGGCGCCGAGCTTCCAGTACCGGCCGAGTTTCACGGCCCCAGGCAAGCATTCGCTTCGCACGGGACCGCAGATCCTATGCGACAGTTCGAGATGCAAGATAATCGCATGTACAAAATACCGGCGGCTGGCGCACGGCTCATCGGGTCATTCCCTTATCTCTTTGCCAAGCATTGAGATCGCGAGGTATTTCGGGATGCGCGCAGACAAGGCATCAGCAATCAATGTGGGGGTGATTGAGGACGATGAGCATTCGCCTGGAACACCGACTTCAGATGAAGCGATCCTGAAACGCGAAAGGTACTTTCATCGCCCACCAGATTTGAGCTGGGTGTACTTGTCCCAGGTTTTCTTCTGCAGTTCGCGCTGCTCTTTGATAATTTGCCAAAGCTCGTCGTTCTCCTTCCGAAGCTTGTCATCTCCGCTAGAAGATGTAGCCATGGACCCGGAAATCCTTGAGATGGAATCCTCAAGCAATTCCAACGGGAACCCGGGAGTCGAGACGGCGTGATCAAAATCACTCTTACCCATTGACCCAGTCAATTGGGCTGTAAAAGTGTAATTGCCTTCACCAAGTTTTGGCTTCACCACGGTCTGTGGCCTGGTCAATCTGGTTGCCGGAAACGGCGATAACATGAAGAGATTAGTGACAGGAGCATTCAGATCAGCAAGCTCGGCGGAAAAAGCACGTCTGCCAGTATCCCACTGCGCAATTTTGCCTGATGAGTGTCCAGACAGAAGGCAGGTCCCATCGTAGCTGAGGCCGATGCAAAGTGCAGCACCCACTTCCGATGGAGCTGTCCACGGCGGGAGGGTTAGTTGCACCGGCGTATTTTGCAATTGGGTGTCATATAGCGGATTGAGTACAGAGCTTGGCTGGATGAACTCAATTAGTTGCACTGAACCGTCTTCGAACCCAACGTAGACTGCCCGATCGCACGGGTCTAGAGCTAAGCAAAGTGGCGTCGAGGAGAGAAGAAATGTCCGAAGAAGATCTCCCGTATGGTAGTTCCAAACAATGACCGTATTATCCCTGCTCGATGAAACACAGATGTTTGTAGTGCTGGAACTGTGGCCCAAGGCTAGATGTGTTATTGCCGCACGGTGGTTGGACAGACTTCGAAGAGGCTCGTGTGTTTCCTTCCACGACAGAGACAAAAGGCGCGGCACCGACCACACATGGATATTCGAGTCCTCAGAGCCCGACACAAGGTGCGATTGACTCGCGGCAAGACACGAGACCGCTTGTAAGTGTGAGGTCGGGCTGGACACCTGTCTGCCTGTACAAACCTGCGGAGAATCAGCTGTGTCCTTTTTACATACTTATTTCCACATTTGCAAGACAAGCTCACCTCCCAAAGTATGACCCGCCCCTCCGCTGTTCCAAGAGCTAAAACTGCATCCCCAATCAATGCCAAGGAGTGTACGCGTTCTGGAAACGAGACCAACGATTCCTGGTTGCCCCGCTCTCTCGAGTAGACATGAACGACAGCCTTGTCCGCCTGCGCAGCGAATATGTGCGTGGAGCTGACAGCCAAAGTGTTTACCGGAGTCGAGCTCTTTTTAAAGGAGGACTTGATTGTGTGGTTCGGGTGCAATTCGTGAAGGTAAATCCCCACATCCTTGGCTATCGCTGTATTGGCAGACTTCGGCTGCGCCCGGATTGAGGTGACGAAAGTTTCCGACAACATGACTCCGGTGAGTGCGAGACTGCTGAAACGCTTGCGCTGGTGTGCTTGTATCTTCGCAGGTTCTGGGTGGTGCTAAGGAGAATTTGACCTGTCGATTCTCATCGCGCTGGGAGCTATTTCTGGCTGCAGACGGTGAGAAGGTCAGGCTGGCAGATCTGCAGGAAAGAAGCTGCTTGAAGAATGGAAAGTTGTTTTGTCGAACAGAAGTGCAATGCAGGAGAGCGCACAGAGGGTGGGTTAAGCTGAGGCTTTGAAAAGAAAAATGAAGATCTGCAGAGCAAAAGTTTTGGGGTCCGAGGGTGTGGTGCTTGCTTGTTCGGCAAACATTTGCGAGAGGCGGCCGCATCATGCACAGGCCTGCTTCAGCACCCACCACTCACATGCATCTTTACGCAGTACTCCTTTTCTTCTTCTCCTTTCATCTCTCTCTCAATTGATCAATATCCCCATCCTATGCAAATTCTCCAAATAGCAATTGTAGCGACTCCTATTTTGATTTCCTGTTACAAACTATCATTGCCAACTAGTTCCTGCTTTCGCATCAGTCCACCACTCTCGCAGCTGAAAGCCATCGTACCATGCTGCCTTCACCATGTCTCGCTGTTCCCCTCTCTCTGCGCCCCAATCAACCCCTTACCGCGCTTGCCAATACTCGCACCCCCTATCCAATATTGCCCGAAATCGATGTATCGCTTTATCTCCCAGCCACAGATCTTCCCCGCAGTTGCTCCTGAAGCTAGGACTCGCTGATCGACAAGTTGCGAGTGCCACACATTGCGCCTCCCGTTGCTTTTCCCTTCCCGTCCCGATTCGTCTCCATTCATCTCACAGCCCAGCGAGTCGATGACAGAGGATGGCTTACTGGCGTCCAGGAGGCGCAGGTCGAGGCCTGCAGGGGAAGCTCTCGTGATGTCCTGTCCAGCTGTTGGGTCATGCTATTCATCGAATTTCGCCCAGGTGAGGCATTGTAATTTCGCTGTATATAATTGTTTTCCGTTATTTTTCTGTTGTGTTACCCTCTCATCATTCGTTGTTCCTCTCCGTTGGAACTTGGGCGCAACATACAAAGGTCTTTGTGGTCGCACTGAGAAAGCCACGTCCTGCCGTGTCCGACTCACGAATCCACCAAGCTGGTAAGACACCGGCGATCATCCCAGGTTCCCAATGGGAGCCACTCCCGGTCATGCTTAATACTTCTAAACTTCATATCATGTGCCCCTTGCCCAGTCACCCACGACAAGAACTTTCCACTGCAGTATATCAACTTTCTCCAGCTGGTGCCACGATGCACACGATCGAGCAGTCAACGTCTGAAGATTTCTGCAGTGCCAAAAAGCACGCATCTTATCATCACATAACACGATCAGTCCCAGGAATGAAAAGTCTCCTGCCTTTGAGGCTGCTGTCTCCGACTCTACCAGATACCAGCGACTGGCCATCTTCTCCTCCCAATAACCGATCAACTTTCGGGATGGACATTACTTCAAACGGGGATCAAGGTGGAATCTCACGGGACCGGCTGGAAGATGAACAAGATGTGGAATTAAAGGTCGGAAGTCAGAAATTGAAGGCGTACCGCGACGTCCCTATATATTCGGAGCCCGGATCGCCTCTACTTAACCGTGCCTACCTCACAGACGAGGAAGTCCGTTCCAGTTATAGCCCGTCAGAATCTGAGGAGTGGTTCGAAGTCTATGATTGCTTGGGCATGGAGCATGAACCTTCCACATTCGGTGATGAATCTAGCACGATAAAGGTAAACTCAATCGCTCTTTTCAGCATTTCGGGGTCTGATACAGCACAGGGACCTATAGAAGAGGAGTTTGAGCATGGCGTCGAGGATGTTGCCGACGTATCAAAACACCACATATCGCAGGCTGATCGAAATTCGGGGATGTCCTTTCAATGCTCTGGCGAAGCCTATGAACTATTTTCTAACGAAGCTGCATGGCTCCGGAGCCCATTGGAGTACCAAGGTCTTGGCAGGGCCTCGAAGCAGCCGCTGCGAAATTCAAGCTTGCCCTGCGAGCAGACTGTTGAAAGTTGGCTGAGTGACACGAGCAGTTGCGGAGATGATAGTGAAGATTTGCTGGTAAGTCGCTCATGTGATTCAAGACGACGGTCAACTGATGATCTACAGTCTCGCGCCACATGTCTCGCACCTGTCAAAGCCCACGTAGTGGATGTCAACGTTAATCGCCCATCTGGCCTGTCTATCCATGTCCCGCCCAGGTCATCGTCACTGACAGGGACCACTGCCATTCATGTTCCATCAGAGAACAATCGAGATAGCTGGTTGTATTCTGCGTATAGTCCGCCAGCCACCCCCTCACAGCCATGGACCAGCGTCCGAGCTAGCCCACCAAAACAAAATTTGTCTCAGAGCCAATTCGAGTCGTGCATGCCAAAGAGACGCCTCGACCTCGCTATGACGAGCCCACCTGACTCTCCAACGCACGGCTCTTCTGGTGCCTTTGGCGCTGCACCCGCTTGGCAGATGCCGATCTACACTGAACCCGAACCGCAAGCATCTAGCTGTCAAAGTATTGATGGCCAGGCCGGACTATCAACCGATGCCATCAACGATATTCTGATCTCGCTCGAAAATCTAACTTCCCACTTCCCCTCCGGCACTTTACAGCCCGACACTCCATGTATTCTGGCCATCCGTACGCAACTAGCGCCACCATTCCAACAATCAAACTCACCAAGCGCTCTCCTTTCGTCCTGCTTTCCACACCAATCCGCTCCACAACCGGCATCTACCCTCAATCGCCGCAAAACCACAAACTTCTCCAAACCTCGCCGCTCCCCCTCAGCCGCAACCTCGAAATCCTGTCCTGTACCCAGAAACCCCCCTCCACCAACACCGAGCCTCCCAAATCTCCACACCCCCTTCTCCAAGCCGAATTCGCAGCAAGCCTCCCAACTGCCACCAGTAGATACGCAACCACTCCACCGCATCTTCCCGAAGTCCTCAAAATTCATGCGCTCGTCACTTTACGCATACATCCTCGCACATATCTTCGCGTCTTCTCTCTCCTCAAGAACAGAAGCACGTCGATTCCCGAAGAAGAGGAGAGACACACCGTACTGGCCTACCACTGATGTTCCAAGTAAGGCGGCCGATTTTCTCGGTATCGCGTTCAAGCACACCTCAGACAAGGATTCCAATTTCAATCAGAGGGTGGAGGAAGTGAAAGACAGGATTCGGAAAGCCATCGCAAGCTTGTTTGAGGAGATGGAAGTTGATGGGTGTCGAGAAGGGGCTGATGCAGGCCTTGGGTTGTTGTTCATCAAGAGCTTGGAGGAGGTTGTTAGGGGCTGCGAGATGGATGCTCATCGGTCTTTCTGAGCACATTCTTTTGACTTTCTTGGGTTTCTTTATGGGGGAGTTCAGCGAGCACTATATCCAGACATCTTTATTGTACTTTCCGTTTGCTCTGTTACGATCACGGGATATACCAGGCGCACTACTAGGTGTTCGTTTCATGTCATCATTTACAGGCGTATTTTACTTGAAAGTATAGTTAGCATAGCTATTAGAGCTGAAAGCCTAGAATTCAATGTCTTTAATCAAAAGTTCCTTCCCATCTTCGCACTTCTACTTCCTTG